>OU612045.1:155418058-155805558 GCA_914767935.1 Coremacera marginata
AAACAAATGCACAATTTATATTTAGAAAAGAGTGAAGAAAGTAGTTTTTATCCAGTAAAAGAAATTACATATAAAAGGGTTTTTAAGAAAGAATTCAAATTACATTTTCACCAATCGCGAAAAGACACATGTCAGAAATGTGATTTTCTAAATTCGAAAATAAAAACATCATGTAACAATGTTTAAATCACAAGCCACACAGAAGAACATAATATACACTTAAAAACGGTGAATTAGCAAGAAAAAGTATGCAAAAAGATAAAATTTTGGCATCACAAAATCCAGAGAGATATTTTGCTTTTTCTTTTGACTTGCAGAAGGTATTACTCTACCCAAAATTGTCGGTGTCCATTGCATATTACTCGTATAAACGTGCTACATGAGCTACAGCAAGAAGTTGTCTATCTCCAGAATAAAAATAGAGAAAAATGCGTAGAAATTGTTGGTGTCCCAAATATAAACAACAGCAACGCACTCAACGCAGCAATGACAATTTTCTGTGAGGGCCTAAATTCAAACATTACTGATTTAGAAATCGATGATTGCTATGTTAAATCTATTAAAAAGACAAGTGAAACGTCAACATCAAACTCTTCTCCTAATATTTTATGTGTAAAGTTTTTATCTCTTTATATGAAGAAAGAAATAATGAGGAACAAGTTTTCTAACGTAAAAAAGCTAAATGCAAAACTATTTGGTGGAAATAGTCACAATAAAATTTATATAAATGATAACTTGCCCGCGTTGATCAGAAATCTTTTAAAAGCTGCTCAGAAATTAAAAAAAGAAAAAAGTTTTAAATTTGTTTGGGTTAAAAATGGTAAAGTTTTGATGCGTAAAAAGGAAGGTGATATTGTTATCGTTATTAATTCGTTTGATGATCTAAACTGAGTCAATTAATTTTTAATTGCTCTTGTTTTCTTGTTTTATAAATTAAAAATTAAATATAATGAATAATCTCAATAGTATGGTTAATTTAGATCATGGTGATAATTTATATGATCTTCCTTTGGCTAATTGTAGAAGTGTAGATTTTCAAAGTATTTCAACTAACCCAAACAACAACAACAGCTTTTATATTATTTCTCAAAACATTAGAAGTATGCGCAAGAATTTTGATAATTTTTTACTACATCTTGAATCCTTCATTAATAAGCCTGATTTCATTTTCTTAACCGAAACATGGATTTACGATACTGAAAAGTCACTTTTTGCTATTCCGGGGTACAAGTTTTATGCAAATTGCAATGACCAGTATGCAGCTGGTGGTGTGGCCGTCTTTGTTACGAATACCTTAAATTGTGAGTTTTTAAGATATAATCTTATGAGTTCGGATGTTGTTAAAGTTAAATGTTTAATTGATAACCAGACTTTTGTATTTATTTGTATTTATAGATTCGTTGTTAACACTTCTTTGGACATTTTTTTAGATGACTTAAATGATTTATTGTATTCGGAAAAATCCAATAATGTCATTTTACTTGGTGATATAAACCTTAATATTTTGCAAGACTCTGTATTTGTTGACAACTATTTATTTATGCTTGCTTCGTACGGTCTTGAATCGTGTATAAATGAACCAACTAGTATTACCAATCAATCTTGTACTTGTATTGACCATATTTTTGTGCGGTTATCTCAATCAAAAAATATTTCAATCTGTAGTTCAGTCTGTAATCTTTCTTTATCCGACCATTGCCTGACATGTTTAATGTTTGAATATGTTGTCTTGTGTAAAAATACAAACTCGCCTATTGATTCATTAACTAATAACCGATTTCATTCAGCTAAATAATTATCTTCTTCATGAGTCCTGGGTAAGTGTGTATACTGAACCAAATCCGTCTATTGCTTTTAATACTTTTATTGACACATTATCTCATTACACTGCTCGATGTTCAAAAAGCGTTACAGTAGCGTTGTCTAATAAAACTAAAAGACTCAAAAAGTGGATGACATCTGAGTTGCTTAATAGAATAAAGATTAAAAATAAACTTTATAAGAAAATTAAAAAACTTCCTTCGGATGCTAATCTAAAAGCCCGTTATAATAGACTCTGTAGAGAAATTATAACCGAAACCTCCAATGTAAAAAGTGAATATTTCAAAAATGAATTTAATAAGATCAGAGGTGATGCTAAAAAGGAATGGCAATTAGTAAACAACATTTTAAATAAATCTAACACAAATAATATTATTCATGAGATTGAAGATGATGGTACGGTTTTTTCTAGTCCATGTGGCAAAGCAAATTTATTTAATAAGTTTTTTTCTACGATTGGTAGTGATGTCGTTCTGGATAATGGCCTTGTAAATTATTCTTGTAATTGCGTAGAAAATGAAAATACAAACCTTAAGAGTTTCTTTTTTGAAGAAATATCTTCTTTGGAAGTTTATAAAATTATCATGTCTCTTAAAAATTCAGATTCCGACACTGAAAATGGTTTTTCTAGCAATTTTCTAAAGAAAATAGTATCCAATGTTGCAGATGTTCTTTGTCATTTGTTTAACAAAAGCATTAATTCTGGAATTTTTCCTGATGAACTAAAAAAAGCTGAGGTTATTCCACTTTTCAAAAAAGGAAATAGATCGATGCTCAATAATTACAGACCGATTTCAATTCTTTCTACTTTTTCGAAAATTTTTGAAAAGCTCACGACTGATCGACTTTTTAAATAAAACAAAATTTTTTAGTGATTGACTGAAGATGCCCTTATGAGTTTTTGTACTAACATTTACGATAGCTTGAATTGCAAACAAGTCTCCGCGGCCCTATTCGTGGATATAACTAAGGCATTTGATACAGTTGATCATCAAATTCTTTTAAATAAATTGTTTAAATGTAGTTTTCGTGGCATGGTCTTAAATTGGTTCTCGTCATATTTGTCGCACAGAGTACAAAGAGTCAAAATTGATACTTATTATAGTAATTATGCAAATATAACCATTGGAGTACCTCAAGGGTCAGTATTAGGCCCAGTCCTTTTCTTGATTTTCATAAATTCACTGTTTTCTCAAAAGTTTTCTAGTAAAACAATAGCATTTGCTGATGATATGGCTTGCACTTTTTCCTGCAATTCAACTTTTGAAACTGTTTTTGAATTAAATCATGATTTGGAAATCTTGAGACACTGGTTTACATCACACAAACTTGTTCTAAGTGACAAAACAAAAATTATTTTTTTTAATGTGGCTGGTAAAGAAAGCAAACTTCCTGTATTTATTTTCACTCTGCAAATTGCAAAAAATATTCCATCTGCCATGAAATCTGTAATTCGTCGAACTATACATATACATATGACTCCCTTGAGACCTGTTCCACAAGTTGTTTTCCGATTGATTGTGTTAAAACGTTTAAATATCTTGGTGTAATAGTGGATTGGAAATTAAATTGGTTAGATCACTCTATTGCTTTAAAAAAATACTTAATGGCAGCTATAAGACAACTTTTTCTTTTAAAGTCTTATTGTTCAAACAATTTACTTAAATGTATATATTTTGGAATATTTCATTCTAAGCTGGAATATGGTCTGACCTGCTGGGGCGGTACACATATGAATAAAATTAAACCTTTACTAACGGTCCAGAAGCACGCAATAAGAATTATATGCAAAAAAAGTATTCATAAAAGTAGTCTTCCTCTGTATAAAAATTTAAACATCCTACCTCTTAAACACCTTTATTATTTTAAAGTCTTAAAATTGTTTTTTGTAAGATCTGGTTATCTTGTCAATAGGAACTATATGAATTATAACTTAAGGATTAATAATCAATGCTTAGCGTTAGTTCCACCGCATAACTTGCAACATTTCTTTTACTTTTATACCTCGGTTGGTCCTAGATTGTTTAATTGTCTTCCTAGTTATGTTAGATGTATTCGTAATAAGTATGATTTTTTAAGAGAAGTGAAATCGTGGCTCTTAAAGTTATCCTATGTAAATGTTAATACGCTTATTGATGTAGTAAATTAATTAACTTATATACTAAAAAATATAAATCTATCTCATAAATAATTTCATAAATAATTCCATAAATTAAACTAAGCTTGCAATTATTATTATTAATATTAAATAAACATTTTTCTCATTTCTTCTTTTTTCCATGTTTCTCAAAATCAAATTTAAAACTAATGTTCAAGCTTTGTTCTAACGACCCCATGTCAACTTATTCGTATACATAATTGTAAACATAATTGTTTTTCTTTTCCATCATATGTTAACCCGCATTCGCCTCTAGTTCCTTTGGAACTACAGAATGTGGCATTATTGTTATTAATTAATGTATGTAAAAATTAATTTTAAACAAATTGTAATTATAATAAGAGTATTCTTTAGTAACATTAATGTTTTAATTGCAAATTTTTATTAGATTACAAGTTTATTAGATTACGTAATATGTTTGTTTTAAATGCAGGATTCCATCATTTTCATGATAATGAGGTTAATATGTACGCATGGGACGAAACAATTGCATCCAGCAGTGCCCAAAAAATTGCTTCTTGTTGCTTGAAGCATTTAGAAAATGTAACCATGCAACAACATGTAGTAGACTACAGCGATATGTGCACTGGAAAAAATAGAAATTCGAAATTGGCTTTAATGTGGCTTAAAGTTGTTCAGTCCCCCAAGAACATTATAGAAATAATCGACCATAAATTTTTATATTCTGGGTACACTTATCTACCAAATGATGCCGATTTTGGAACTATTGAGAGTATTATATGAAAAAAAAGCTTTATTCTATGCCCCTTACAACTATTATAAAGTCATAAAACAATGCCGAATATATAAAAAGTTTATTTTGTATGAAATGAAACAAGCTGATTTTGTTTCTACAACACCCTTAGAGATGCAATTCTAAGAAGGCGAAAAAATATCAATGGTGAACAAGTAAATTGGTTGAAGATATGCTGGATAAGGGTTTTAAAAAGCAAACCATATACAATGTTCTACAAAACTTCATTTAGTGAGAATGAGGATTTTAAATCACTAAATATATTGCCGTCATGGGGAAGACCACAGAACTTTGGAAACATAGTACTAACACGTTTATATCTTCATTCCAGACCCATCACATTCGAAAAATTTACAGATATGATTGATTTATTACCATATATCCCTCTAATTTTCCAAAAACTTGATCCTAATGAAAAATGTTAAAAAAATATTAATAGTAAAAGTATAAATAATTTTGGTTGAATAGTAAATGTTGAAATAAAGTTAGTTTGTTATTTTTTATCTTTTTTATAAAAATTATTTAATAAAAATTTCATAATAAGAAATTGGTTTGTTTTTGAGATCCCGTAGTTAATATTTTGTAAATGTAAGATTTTTACTTTTTGCTGATTTTGATAGTGGTGTAAGTCCTTTTGAAGTCATTAAAAGTATAAACTTTTGATAATAACATTCAAAAAATGATTACATTATAAATTTTAATCAATTTAACATTTGAAAAATACAAAACTAGTGCAATAACATGTATCCATATTTTTAAAATTATAAATATAAATAAATTTAACTTGTTATCTTTATTTTTTTATTTAAATCAAAATAGTTTTTTATTTTTATAAAATTAGCACAAAGTTTTATTTTAAAATGGATTAAATGGATAAAATGGATTAAACTAAATCGGATCGTCTGTGATGACTTCGTGTATGCGTCATCGCCTTTTCTACACTGCTCCTGCCTAGCAATTGTTTCTTACCGGTGTTTTTCTAGTCTTGCTATCATCTGCTCTCTCTTTTTTCTGTGTGTTCGCTTGGGCACCCCCACCTACACCGGTGAAGCACATCATCTGTTGCTGCTTTTTTTCTTTGAGTTGCTGTTTTTGTTGGTTTCTGCTGCTCTCGTTTGTGGTGCATCGCTGCAGCTTATTTTTGCGTATCAATGACACCGTCACCCCGATTGACGCGCCAGCACCTACTGCAGAACTCAAACCGTATGAACAACAAAAATCATGGCACGCCTGTGTCTGAGGGTGCTAGTTCAATATCTCAATCTCTTCGCACTTACCTGCAAGAAATGGAAGAGCGCCTGAGTAAGAATATAAAAACAGAAATTCGGCAATTGGAGGATCGGCTTCTTCAGCAATATAGCATTTCGTTTAAGCGCCTCTCAGAAGAGATTGTATGTTTAGAAAACAAGCTTGAGACTAAAATAAACACTGAAGTCATTGCAATAAAAACTAGTATCAATCAATTTGACAATAAACTACTCTCGCTTGATAGTCAAATTTGTGCTCTGACCTCTCGATGCGAGCAGCTTGAAAAATCCACACAACTAATTAATAACAACAACAACACGAGTCCCATCATTCCTGACATTTCATCTGATGCTGTTCTCTTTGGAGTGCCATTCACTAAGGAAGAGAACCTTAAAAGTGTGTTTAACAAAATCTGCCTTTTTGTTGAGTTTCACCCACCGCAAATAAGAGACATTTTTAGAGTCAAACCGAACCTGCAAAAACCTAACTCTCTTATAATTATTAAATTCTTTTCTGCCTTTGATCGCAACCGGGTTCTCAAAGCATTTGGTGCGTATCGAAGACGAACAAAATCAGCGGTGAATCTGAGAAATGCAGGGTTTGACTCTGATGACAACATCTACATTCACGAAAGCCTCAGTGTACTTAATCGTAAAATTTTACAAGCTGCCATTGCTCTTAAACGCCAAAAGTCTTTATTCAATGCATTTACTTTTCGTGGCTCGGTACATATTAGGATGGAGAGGAATGCAAATAGTGTCTGCATCAGCAGTCTGGATGAACTGCATGAGGCTATTGGAACAACATGCGAAGCTGTGTCTCCTAGCAGATAATTTTAATGTTATTTCAACTTTTTTAGCTTTTTGTTTTAGTTTTCTTTATATTCTAAAATACTTTCTTTTTTTCTTAACAAATATGCCTCTAACTATGTTCTCTCTTTCTTATTTACCCTTATATAAGATGTTTGATTGTAGTATATTAGATCTTTATAAGTTTATTATTATTAAAGCTTTTTGTTATTCGTCTGACTATGTTGCCTGTCGTTCCTATGAATTCTAGTGCTTCTTATGGTGTTGGTGATAATTGTAAACTGTTAATTGATATTTTGTCTAAACAACGTGTTGGTTTGTCTATAGTCCATTTTAATGCTAGAAGTTTGAATCATTCAAAACTCGATTTTGTAAGATACGTTTTTGATAAATCAAATGTAGATATTATTTGTGTCTCTGAGACATGGTTTATTTCCGAAATTCCTAACGCATACTACAATATCCCGAATTATACTTTGTTTAGAAATGACAGAACGGGTCAACGAGGAGGCGGAGTTGCTATTTATTGCAAATCATATTTAAGGTCAAACCTTATCAATAAATCCAATGAGTCTGACGTCGAATTTATAAATGTAGACATTTCTGATTCCAATTTTAAAATATTTGTCTCTTGCGTATACAATCCCAACAGATGTTATAGTGTTGAACCTTATTTCGTGGATCTTTGCAACCGTGCGACTGAATATGACTTCTTTTCTATTTGCGGTGATTTTAATGTGAACTTGCTTAAGAAGGACAATATTTATGATAATTTTTACGACAAAGTCAATGCAGCTGGAATGACAATTATTAACTCTTCTCTTCCAACTCGTTTTGCTCCCAATGCTACCCCTAGTCTACTCGATGTCTTAATACTTTCTGATGAGTCCATGCTTCTACTTTTTGATCAAATTTCATTTATCTCTGACCATGATCTGTTTTTTTGTACAATTAATTATAATGCTTGTCGTAATTCTGTTCCAACGACTATTTCTTATCGCGATTACAATTCCATTGATTATTCTCTGTTGTATGATAATTTTTCTCATATCCGTTGGAATGATTGTTGGTTCTGCGAGACTGTGGATGAGAAGTTAAATATTCTTGTCTCCCATGTTAGCCATGCTTTTGAAAATTTCGTTCCTCTTCGTACATCAGTAATAAAAAATAAGTCTTGTCCTTGGTTCACGTCATTCGTTACTTTAGTCATAAAAAAAAGGAACAAATTATATAACAAATGGAAAAAGCATCGTAATGTTGTAAATTGGGAACATTTCAAGCGTGCGCGCAATGAAGCTGTCTCAGCAATAAGACATTCCAAAAAAAGATTTTTTCACCGAAAATTGAATTGCACTCTTCCATCTAAGGAACTATGGAAAAATATACGTAGTCTCGGCGTGTGTAGTAAATCTGATCTGAGTTGTGACATCGACCCTAATCATTTAAATGATTTTTTTCTTTCAAATAATGCACCCTCGAATGTTGACTTTCAATGCATTGATCAACAATTCCGTGATGAAGACAAATTTTCTTTTTTGAATGTTACTGAATATGATGTCCTTAAGTCTTTAATGAAAATAAAATCCAACGCTGTTGGTGATGATGGATTTTCTCTAAAATTCATTAAAATTATATTACCTTATATTGTAAAACCTTTGACACACATTATAAATCACTGCTTTACAACTTCTTGTTTTCCATCAATGTGGAAACAATCTACAGTTACACCAATTGCCAAAGTAACGCACGCGTCCTCAGATGTGAAAGATTATAGACCAATTAGTATTCTGTCTACTTTTTCCAAAATCTGCGAATCCATTATGGCTCGTCAAATCAATCAGTATTTAGAATTGAATAAGCTCCTATCGCCATACCAATCTGGCTTCCGATTAGGGCATAGTTGCGCAACTGCAACACTTAAAATTCTTGATGATATGCGTACATCTTATGATGCAGGTCATATTACTCTTTTATGTCTTTTAGATTTTTCAAAAGCGTTTGACTCTGTGAACCATTTTGTATTAGTTCAAAAACTTAAGTGTTTGTTTGGTTTTTCTAGAAGTGCTGTCAATCTTATTGCCAATTATTTATATGGAAGAAAGCAAAGAGTAAAGATCGCTAACCGTTTTTCAGAATACAAGGATGTTAAAATGGGAGTACCCCAAGGATCTATTCTTGGACCTTTGCTCTTTAGTATTTTTATAAATGATATTTTTACTGTCTGCAAAAACGTGTCAATGCATGGCTATGCTGATGATATTCAGTTATATTTTTCCAATCGAATTGGACTTGTTGATGATTTATGTTATAGACTAAATGAAGACTTAACTGCAATCTCGAAGTGGGCATCAGATAACAAACTAAGCCTTAATGCCAACAAATCTTACGTTCTTCCTATCTCCAGAGATAAACTTGACCACGAACAAATACCACAGATTTTCTTAAATAATAATTGTCTACTAATGGTTAATAAAGTTAAAAGTTTAGGTTTTTATATTAATAGTAGACTTTCATGCTCTGATCATGTCAACAATATCGTTCAACGAGTTTACTACGCGCTTCGATGTTTACGATTGTCTGCTAGATATACTCCAACTAAGACAAAAAAGAGGCTTGTTGTTCAATTAATACTACCAATTATATCTTACTCTGAACTGATATATAGCAATCTTGACTCGCACTCTTCGCACAAAATTCTAGTTGCCTTTAATGATGCGGCAAGATACGTGTTTGGCCTGAGACGCTTTGAGCATGTATCTGAAGAAAGTAAAAGCATTTTGGGTTGTAGTATTCTAAACTATTTAAATGCGAGGAATTGTTTATTTTTGCATAAACTAATAACTTATATGACTCCTGCATACTTATATGAAAAGTTACGATTCAGTGTTTCCACTCGAACATGCAATCTTATACTGCCTAAATTCAACACCTTAATTACTAAACGACTCTTTTTCATCAACGCCATCAAACTCTGGAATTCATTACCTGTAAGCTTAAAATCTACTGTCAGTACGAATAAATTTAAGTCATCTATTATGCTATACTACTCAAACATCTAATTATCTATAACTCTTTTTTCTTCTAACTATTCTTTCTGACATTTTTCTTACTGTTTTTCATCTTTGTTTTATACAATTTTTTTTTCCTTTGTTCTAGTTTTTTAATTTGTTATTAAACTCATAATTAATTATATATTTAGTATTTTAAGTTAATTAAAGTATTTCAATTTAAAGTTTGCTGTTGATTGTATATATATGACTATGTTGTACTTTTAAAAGATCTTCTTGTATCTTATTGTACTAATTAATATCAAAATAAATATCAAAAAAAAAAAATATCAAAATAAGCAATGGATTTAAAAATATTATAAGCTTATTTTTATTTTCGGGGAATTTAGGGAAAATTCGGGGAATTTTTTTATGAAATGCGGGGAACCGTAAAAAATGAGTTGACTTTAATTTGACTTTAATCAATTAACTGTTAACTCAAAATTTCAGTCAAAAAGATTGTTACGGAAAAATTTTCCAGATTTTAGTTAATTTTTGAATTTAATTATTTGTACGAATTTTTTTGTTATAAAATTATTTTTAATTTTTTCAGTATAAAAAATTTTTTATCTGTGAGTTAAAACCAATTCATCACAAATCAATCAGTTTCTTCAACTTAGTTGCTGTTATTGGTGCTCCAATTGTTAACAAAATTAATCACAATATAAATTGTTTTTTTCTAACACGAAACGAAACAAGCTACCCTGTAATTTAATAAGCTGCAAATAAAAAAAAAAATAAAAAGCAAAACAAGAAAAAAAAAAGTGGGTGTGGTGAACATTTTAATAAAATACTAGCAGCTACCAGAAAATAACTAGTAGTCATTTAGATATAAAAAACACACTTAATTGTTAAATAAAAATGACAAATTGACGAGACATAATAAGCTGTCAATAAAGCGAGCAAAAGCTGTAAGCCTGGGTATTCCAGTCAGAGTGGAGCTGGAGTCCGAACGAGCCAGTGGTAAAAAGCAAAAATCTTGTCAACAATGCAATTACAATGCATTGAAAGTTATGCAGCCGCTGCAGCATTTGACAGTTAATGATCGCTAACTGTCAGCTGTCAAATTTTTTGTTATTCAAAAATACCGCAACTTTAACGCAAAAAATGAAAGTGAAAAAATAAACTTAAACTTAGCTAAAGCTAAGTTAGCTAAAGCCCAACGGCAAAACAAAACAACAACAAAAAAAAAACAGCTTAAAGCTTAACGTCAATGCGTTCTTTGTTGCCACTTGCATTTGTCAATGTTGTGCATTTTTGACAGCAGCTTTTGTTAAGATTTATAAAAAAAACTGTTATTTCTTTGCAATTAGCAACAATTGTTCACACATTCTTCCATTATTTTGAGCTAAAGCCCCTTCAAGCCTGGGTTGCTCTAAGTACCTGGCTGACCTAGAAAAGCGCATTAAAGTCGCGGTGTTTTGATGTTGTTTTTCACAAATGTTGTTTTTCATGGTGTCATTATTTTGACATTTATTTATCTTTTTGTGACAGTTGTAGTAACCTTGTTATGACAAGCTGATGTTTTTATTCATCTCTTGTCTTGAGATGCTATTTAAAGATTTTTAAGCTGATTAGTGTTTAATACCGGAATTTAGTTGTTGTTGTTGTTGTTGTAGCATTTTAGGGCTTGCACTTGAAGTCTTTAAGAGCATTATTGTCACAATTGGATTTATTTCATTTTGCTGTGTTTATATGAACTTTGTGGTTTAAATAAATAGATTTTTTTTTAAGGTGCCGTCTAATTGTTTTTCGCTTAAACATTTCTTTTTATTACTGTCATAATTGTATCTTAATATAGATTTCAGATAGGCGTGTTCAGAATTTAGAATAGACAAATTATATAGTGAGACGGTCAAATTAAATTCAAGAACCATTAATTGTAAGTCAGTAAAAAAAAATTCTATTTCCATTACCAAAAATAAATTTGTCTGTGTCTGAATGCAATTTTGTCCTTTCTAAATATAATTTTACTATTCTGAATTCTAATTGAGTTTTTGGTGAAAACAATTTATTAATTTTCTTTTACTTTTTGACTATTCTGAATTCAGACGGTGTGCGAAGTCAATTTATCTATTCTGAATTCTATTTGTCCTCTTCGAATTCAATTTGACTATTCTGAAATAGATTTGACCTATCCTAATTATAAAAGGCAAACACAATGCTCTGCACCCAATATCGTTCAAACTGTAATTATTTTTTTGCAATTAGCCTGAAAGTATGCACATTTGATACTTATCAGTGACATGCAGGCTGAACATTTTTCAGAACAGTATGTTGTAAAAGCACTGTAATAATGGCGAAAAATAATTCGTAGGACGAGCTTTTATGCTAGTCTGTATATAACATTATTATTTTGATTAGTTTTTTTTTTTGTGGGAGTTGCCGAGCGTTAACGAGTGAACATAAAAATATCACTGTTGTGTTAAATCAAAAGGTCGTACTATGTAAAGGGTGATTAAATTTTAAGGGCCGATGTTGAATGTGAACCACACTTAAACGTCACGTTCTCAATTTCAGACTAACTCAATTTGAACCATGGAAAGATACACATTAGAGCAACGCGTTAAAGTTATTCAGGCTTATTATGAAAATGGGCGTTTAAAACAAAATGCATATCGTGCACTTCGTGATTTTTTCGGTCAATTTAATCGTCCAAATGTGCGTACAATCGGAAAAATCGTGAAAAATTTGGGCAAACCGGGTCTGTAGGACATGTGAAAACACCAGTGCTTGCTCGTACAGCTCGTACCGCAGAAAATAATGCTACTGTTCACCAAAGTGTGGCTGAAGAGCCGTCCACCTCAACTCGTCGTCGTGCCCAACAATTGCACTTCTCACGCTCGTCGTTGATGAACTTTATGCATAAAGACTTGCACTTACACGCTTACAAGGTGCAATTGACTCAAAAACTATAGCCTCTTGACCATTTCAAGCGTCGTCAATGGTCAGAATGGTGGCAAAAAATGGCCACAGTGGATGATCAATTTTCGAAGAAAATCATCTTCAATGATGAGGCACATTTTCACCTCAGTGGATTCGGCAATAAGCAGAATTGCCGCATTTGGGCGAATGGTAATCCAAAGTGATTGTCGAAAAACCAATTCACCCACAAAGAGTGACTGTTTGGTGCGGTTTATAGGCTGGTGGCATCATTGGGCCGTATTTTTTCCAAAATAAGGCCGGTCAGGCAGTTACTGTGAATGGTGTTCGCTATCGTGAGATGATAACGAACTTTTTATGACCCGAATTGGAAGATATGAATGTGGACGATACGTGGTTTCGACAGGACGGTGCCACTTGCCACACAGCTAACGAAACAATGGCTCTTTTGCGTGACAAATTCAATGACCGTGTTATCTCACGTGGTGGCGATGTCAATTGGCCGACAAGATCATGTGATTTGACACCATTGGACTTCTTTCTTTGTGGTTATTTGAAAGAAAAGGCGTACGTCGATAAGCCAGCAACAATGCAAGAGCTAAAGGATGAGATAATTCGGCACATTAACGGCATAGACCTCACTTATGCCTCAGCGTCATCGAAAATTTGGACCATCGGATGGAGGTGTGCCGCCGAGGTCGCGGCGGCCATTTGGCCAATATTTTGTTCCAGACATAATTGAACCATACCAATATTATCATAATAAAAAGAAATGACAATAATTTCCTAAATAATTTGTGTTTTATTCAAAATCAACATCGGCCCTTACAGATTAACCACCCTCTATAAAAAAACCAGTTTTTTTGAAAAGTTACAAGGCATAAATTCATCTGAAGTATATGGTTTCTTCGCAAAAGAAACTTTAAATAATATGTATTTTGCAATTTTTGCTGAGCCAGACTGCAAAAAAATATGACCCATCTTAATAAATATTGGAGCCCTGCATGAGTATGTTTTTTAGCCTCCCTGAATATATTCTCTTGCTATAGAATAAAAATATTCCTCTATCCCTTTCCTGCTTTGCTCATACCTGATCTTACACTCTTTTTGTTTTATTCAGATATAAGAAACGAAGAGAATAAGAGCACGATGGTTTACTAACAACAGCAGATAGCAGATAAAGCAATAAAAATTAACAACAATATCAGTGTTTATACCCTGAATATTTAGCGAATATTTATACCCCAACGCGTACTGCGTAAGGGGTATTTTGACTTTGTCATTCCGTTTGTAACGCCAAGAAGGAGGCGTGGCAGAAAAGTTTATATATTTTTGATCAGCATCATCTCCTGAGTCGATTTCCGTGTGTACGTCTGTCTGTTCGTCTGTCCGTCTGTCGACACGATTACAGCCGCAATTTTAAAGCTATCGCGATGAAATTCAAAATATAAGTTTTTTTTTAAAAAAGGAAGATCAAGTTCGAGAATGGGCCAAATCGAATGAAATCCACGCCTACCTCCCATACAAAGTGCCTTTATATTAACAGTAAAATTTCTTTGAAATCCACAAAAATTACAGAAATGCTCTTCAGTCTTAATCCTGGCTATAAAATTTGGGAAAATTGGATGGAAACCACGCCTAACTCCCATACAAAGTGGCTTTATTTCAAAAGTAAAATCTCTTCAAAATCTGCTCAAATTAAAGAAATGTCTTGAAATTTTGTATAAAGGATTTGATGTATAATATAGACCATCACTATGATATATGGCAAAATCTGATGAAAACCACGCCCACTTCCCATACAAAGCGGCTTTATTTAAAACGTAAAATCTCTTAAAAATCCACAAAAATTAATGAAATGTCTTGAAATTTTGCACATTAGCTTTGATATATAATATGAACCATCCCTATGATATATGGCAAAATCGCTGCAAAACCACGCCTACCTCCCATACAAAGTGACGTCATTAAAATAGGAAAACTTTCGTTAATATATAAAACTGAATATCATCGTGTATGTCATGGCTAATGACTTCGAATATACTTTAATACGGCCGCGGGGGGATATTTTAGCTTCGGTACTCTGCCAAAGCTCCATCCTTACTAGTTTTTTATTCGTTCGTTCGTACAACGAAATAGAATGTTTTTCGTATTGGGCCCCGAAGAATGGTGGTTGATAGGGGGTAGGTGTGTTGGGGAGAAATGTTGAGGAGTAAAAAATAATAGGTCCAACTCATATATTTGGCCCCTCTAGGAGTCTATCTACGGCCGATATAACCTATACGCAAGTTAGACGTTGACTTATTACTATATTTTAAAATTTTCTTGCAATATTTGCTAACAAAATTTTGGATTTCTTCTCCACTCTGGTCAAGTAATTTAGAAAAAACCCAAACTTTACTCTTTTTTTTTTAACGTCATTCGATACGAACTCGCCATTGGACAATTTTGCAGCCACTAAATTGTTGCCTAATTCAATGTCACTTCAAGTTGGTTCATTTAAATACTAAAGTTTTTTAAATAATAAAGGATTTAAAATTTTATAACACCTTAAACAGTTTTTAATGTTACTCACTATATCAATATCTATTTAGAATGAAATATTTTTTATTAATATAAATGTATTTTTATCTGAAATAAATGCGTTTGATTGCACCTCTATCCAACATCAAACTGACTATGCATTAAGAATAACATAAAGCTTATTGCGGGGAAACACCAACATAACTGATTCTTATTCAGGTCACTGCAGCAGATTCCTAAGTATTCGTGTAGTTTATTAAGTACTCAGAGAAATAACTGAAACAACGCGTAGATCGCAAGCTCACCTCAGTGCAAAAGTGTATGAAAAGAGAACAGAGAACAAATAAAAAGTTATTATCTTGCGCTACACGACCAGTTGCTACACGATCTGTTGTTTACATTTATTCGCTTGCAGTGTCTGCTACAGCAGAGAATCAGGCTGCTCTGAATTCAAAGTGATTCCACTCGTTTTGCTTCACAAAAAATTCATGTATTCTCAAAATTTGCGCAATAATCATCAAATATCATATATTCATAAAAAAATATTTTCAGATAATTTTATTTTTTAAGGTTGACTATTTAAAAAAAGCAATTTGCAGAATTTTCTCTTGTTTCAGTTTTGAAATAATTGAATTTCAAAAAACCTACTTTATTTCTCTGCTCTGTATCTTCTTCAAAAATATGCATATAAAGAGCATTTCTTCGATTTAGATGTTTGTCTATCGACCTTGCAAAATAAAAGCAAATCGGAGGCATAAAGTGCCAATTGTGGCCTATTTGGTAAAGGAACGTCTCATATATTATTATTCAGCATCACCAAATAAGTCAATTTATCCCTGTCTGTTTTTTGTCTATCTATGAATTAGATTACTGCCGTAATTTTGAGGCTATCATAATGAAATTCAATACATCATAAGTAGAAACTTCTTTCATATTTCTATCTTTATACTTTCAGATATGTAAACATACTGATTTAATACTCGAAATTTTTCGAAAGAAGTAAATATGTCAGGTGAATACATTCTTCACAAGAGAAGTTAAAAGCCATCAAATAATGGGATCCGAAAAGAAGCTTGATATATTTAGCTATTGAAAAATATAAGCGTAAAAGTGATGCTTAACTCAATAGTCATAAAATATGTATTAACTGTAACTAAATAAGTTGTAACTGACTATGAAATTCAAATTAATATTCAAAGTAATAAAAGATCGTTTAACGTTGCTAAGAAATATAAAAATGCCCAATTTCATAGTTTAAGTTGGATAAGGAAATGAGAATCTGATAAATATCTTAAATTTCATAATAAAGAAGATCAGAAAATATTATGTAATACTTACTTAATTACACTTGTACAATTCTTTTAAGCTACAACCGCCCCCAAACAGTTGCACTGTCAAATTCACTTAAATAAGCTATTTGCCAGATATAAGAAAGTTATGTTACATGCCAAATAACTGTAAAATAATTTCCACTCCTCCTCAGCGCAGGCTTAATAAATTTTTTTTTTTTTTTTGCACAGGCCACATTTAAAAGTAAGACGATGAACGGTGATCGCAACGCCAGCGAAGCCATTCGAAGGAGCTCAAGATAACAAGTTTACTTATATATTTTATGGGTTGTAAAAATTAAAATGGCTATAAAAATTGTTATTAAAAAACAAAAAAAAAAAAAAAAAAGAATAGAAAAATTACACCAACTTGTCTCTAATAAAGATAAAACGTTGCTGATATTATTTTTCAATCAAACGGTGTAAGGAGTAGATAGTTTTTTAAGCTGAAAAACAGAGAAAAAAAAACTGGTGCACACACACACTAACCATACTTACGGCCGTAAGGAATAAAATGTAAAAGAAATGCAGAGAATAGTAGTAAGATCATTCATTGAACACATACCTGTAAAGAAAAAAAAAAATAATATATTAATGTTTGATGAAAAATAACTAAAAATGCGTAAAAATTTTTAAAAAACTAAAAAAAGTTATGTAAATATGAGGCAGCATAACAGTTTCAAAAGAGTAAAAATCTATTACTAAAATTTGTATCTGACCAAATATTCGGTTTCGATTATTCGATATATTTTCACCCTCCAACAAACTATCTCACCTGTCTTCCGAATCAACACAATGCTTTTGCATTACAAGGGGGCATCCCCATAGCATTTAGGTTTAGTTAAAAAAAGAGAAAAGAAAAATATTGCTGTTCGTCCGCAATATGGGCGAAACCAATACTTCAAAATCTCATGCAAAATCTCATATTTGACATAAAACAAAAAATTATTGAAAAAATTTAATTAATATATATTTTCTTTAAATTTGTTTATTCCTGAATGAATAAAATGTTAAGCTCTTTGCTTACTTTTAATAAAAAAAAAATTTTCTTTTTCTAAATACTCAGTTTTGGTTTTGGTATCGGCCGAATATTACAAAAAAGGCCGAATCTTAGTTTCGCTTTCGGCCAAAATTTCAGTTTCGGTCGGACACTTGTTAAAACAGAGAATGTGGTTTGCGGCTTCATTAAAGACTTGAAAATCATGACTGCCTGCTCGAGCATAAAATTTCATCAGAGATGATTTTTTTTTTCAGATATGCAACATTTTTGAGTAGCAATTAAAACAATTTCAATTAGTTGTTAACTTTATAGCAAACATTTTCTAATCAGTATTTAGCTGACAATTAAATGAAAGTTTAATTTAAATTTATTACAAGCGCGCCCATTGCTGAGCCGTCATTTAAACTGGTTGATGCAAAAGTTAACTTAAGCTCTGTTTACACACACTATTCAGTTAACGAACACACCCACATCCATTCACATCCATTCACATCCATGCACTTTTGTCATGTAAGCATATGTGTATGTGTGTGTTAGACACACGCCCAAATGTAGTTTGAAGAAAATGGGGGAAAAAAAAATCAAAAATTAATCAACCATCTAGTGCAGGAAAATCATACTTAATTGGAAAAAGAAATTAAGCGGAACATTTGTTCGCCATAGCGAATGACTTTATTTCGTTTATAATTTTTTTTTTCTAAAATTAAACTCTCTGTGTCAGTGGGTGGAAATCATAAATGAATATGCAACGCTTTGAGTTTGGCAAACAATTATTTATAACAGCTGTTGCATAAACTATAAAATACATTTTCCCAATAAATATCTTTAATAGGAAATCAGAAACTTGTTGATGAAAATGTTTTAATTAAGTTTTGAACTCAAGATTATGCAGGTTAAGATAAAAGAATGATTTAATACGTTTAATCATATAATTCGTGATAAGTTCATGATTTAGGCATAGATATAAGGTAAAGTGTGAAAGGGTAATGTAATGCATGAAAAGTTTGATTGAAGAAATAATCACTATAGATAAAAGTAAAAATAGTTACTGATATTATATCTTGTTGGCTGACGGAAAATGGGAATTGTATGTTCTGAAAACTTCTACAAGTTTTTTTCTTTAAGCGTAAGTTCCATGGATTTTGATGTACTGGAAAGTTGTAGATAAGATAGCAAAAATATATTTTTTAGAATTATGGAACTTATAATAGTAGTCGATAAGATTGAAAAACAAAAGAAGAAAAAAATTTTTTCTTATAATTAATTTCTTATAATAATTTGTTTCCAGCTGAAATTATAGTTTTTTTATGATGAATCTCTTGGTTTATCTATTCTATCTATCTATTCTATCTTTCAATTTATCTATTTAGATAGAATATCTATCTATTCTATTTTTTCATGAATACAAATGCTTTGAAGTTGGCGCTTCTGATTAAAAGTCTGATTATATTAGCGCCGACCTTGAAAGCTTCTGTAATTATGAAGAAATGAATATATTTATAATAATAAATCAAATAAGAAAAAAAATTGAAATAATAAGACTTCATATGTCAACTACCGCGAAAAGAGGAAGGAAGAGAGGCGCCTTTTCAGACGCAAGAAAAGAGAGCAGGAAAAGCGTGAACGTGAGGAACTAGAGGTATACCAGGGCAAGAAGGATGCACGAAAATTCTATCAACAGGTTAAGCGTCTAACCCGAGGTTTCAAGCCCAGAGCATCCACTTGCAGAGACGAAAATGGAGATCTGAATACGGATACACAGTGTGTGCTTAGATTGTGGAGACAGCACTTCTCCAATTTACTTACTGGCGACGATTCCACCAATGCCGCCCATCGAGAGCGCAGTTCAGTGCCACAAATCGACGATGACGGAGTGGAAGTATCACCACCTAGCTATGAAGTGGTTCGTGTTGCTATCCAACGACTCAAAAACAATAAAGCAGCGGGTGCTGACGGCCTGTCAGCTGAATTGATAAGGCGCATGCATCAGCTCATCAGCAAAATATGGCTAGCAGAAAGCATGCCCGACGATTGGAACCTCAGTGTACTGTGCCCCATACTTAAGAAAGGAGACCCTACAATCTGCGCAAGTTATAGAGGTATCAGTCTTATTTCCATCGCATATAAGGTTCTCTCAAGCGTACTGTGTGAAAGATTAAAGCCGATTACAAAAACACTGATTGAACCTTATCAGTGTGGTTTTCGACCTGGTAAGTCCACCATAGACCAGATTTTCAGCTGCGTTCGATAGCCCGAGAAGGGATTGCCTATACGCAACAATGTCTTAATTCGGTATACCTGCAAAGTTGATTAGACTTTGCAGAATGACGTTGAGCAACACACGCAGCTCCGTCAAGGTAGGAAATGACCTCTCCGAAACCTTCAATACCGAAAGAGGTTTCAGGCAAGGCGATCCACTGTCTTGCGATCTCTTCAACATCATCATGGAGGGGATCGTAAGAAAGGCCGGTGTGCATGGTAATGGCACCATTTTCTATAAAGGTGTCCACCTCTTTGCGTACGCTGATGATATTGATATTGTTGGCAGAACGAACCAAGAGAGATGTTACCGCTGCTTTCGCCGCTATCGAAAAGGAATCAGCCAAAGTGGGTTTGACGATAAATGAGGGTAAAACAAAGTATATGCTGTCTACAAACAAGGGAGCGCGGCGTTTAGACTCCCACGTTTCATCCGGCAGCTATAACTTTGAAGTAGTCAAGGAGTTTGAATACCTCGGCACCGCCATTAATACTAACAACGAAATCAGACTGCTAATAGGTGCTACTACGGGCTCAGTAAGCAACTAAGTTCCAGAGCCCTCTCTCGATCGACAAAACTAACACTCTACAAGACGCTCGTTCTACCTGTGCTGCTTTATGGCGCTGAGGCATGGGTAGTTTCGCAAACTGACGCAGCCGCTCTGGGGGTGTTCGAGAGAAAAGTTCTTCGCAAAATCTTCGGTCCTGTTCGAGTCGGGGATGACTATCGCATCCGAATGAACCACGAGCTGTATGAGCTCTACGAAGACATTGGCGTAGTTCGGCGTATAACTGTGCAGCGACTACGCTTGTCATGTCCATCGTATGGACGACGAAGCTCCAGCGAAAAAGGTGCTCGAGTCGAGGGTCGCTGGTCAACGACGACGAGGGAGACCATGCCTCCGATGGATGGACCAGGCTGAGGAAGACCTAACCGCACTTGGTGTATCCGATTGGAGAAGGCGCGCGCAAAGCAGAGGCGCCTGGCGAGAGCTGATGAGGTCGGTCGAAATCCGCGCACGGGTTGTTACGACCACCTAAGTAAGTAAGTAAGTAGACTTCATATGTAATAATATGTTTAGATAAATTATCAAATATGACCAAGAAATTAAAACAAAAAGTAATTATTAAATTATTTTTTACTTTGTAGTGATTTTGTAGCCGGTTGTTTTTTTTTTTTTTAAAGTTTTTGACTATGAATTTGTTGGCTAAAATGCACAAAACATGCTCCAGAAAATTGCCTATATCTTCTTAATTTTTAAGCTGCCACAGGGAAAATGTAAAGAAAACTTTTGTTAGAATTATATTGAAAATAAAAATATATTGAAATACCAATTTTTTTTTTGCTTTTAAACTTTTGCAAGTTATTGTATTTTACCCATACAAATTTTTGCATTTTGGCAAAAACATGCTCTAGAAAATTGCCCATAACTTCCGTATTTGTGACTCTTCACAGACCAAATTTGAGGAGAATATTTAAAATTGTTTAAAAATGCATAATATTAAATAGAATAACAAATTTTTTCTTTTACATTTTTAAGAAACTTATGTTTGTGTTTTTTTAGGTTATACAGGTTTATAGGTTTTGCTGAAGAACAGATTGTTTTCTTCCTACGACCATTAAGAAAAAATTGTGAAATTTATGTATAAAAAATATTGCATATTCATTAGGGTGTCCAAAAAAAAGTTGAAGTTGTGTTTCTTTTATGTGGTACTCTTAAATTTTACGTATGATATTGTTATTGTCATACAATATAACAGGTTATTCAATAAGTCCGTAGGATAAGTAAGAAAAAAACAAAATTTTGATAAAACTCGATTATATGTTATTATTTAACATAGTTGCCTTCGAGAGCGATACAACGAGTATAGCGATTTTCCAACTTTTCGATACCACTTTAACAGTACGATTTCTTTTTCTCATCAAAATAAGCCTCAGTTTCAGCGATTACTTCATCATTGGACTTTAATTGGTCATCTCAATTCCTCAGGAATCGAATTGAAAAAAAATCGTCAAATCCATTGCGGAATTGTAATTGGTAATTGAACATCTCAATTCCTCAGGAATGGAATTGGAAAAAATCGTCAATTCCATTACAGAAATTGTAATTGGTAATTGAATTTTTCAATTCCACAGGAATGGAATTGGTAAAAATGGTCAATTCCATTAAGGAATTCTAATTGGTTCCATTACGGAATTGTAATTCCACATGAATTGAAATTTTCAATTCCATTACAGGAATTGCAATTGGAGGTTACTGTAAATGTAATTGGATTACAGTAATCTCAATTACAATTGTATTTAGATTACCGTAACCTTAATTACAATACCTATAATGGAATTGAAGATCTCAATTGCTGAGGAATTGAGATGTTCAATTACCAATTACAATTCCGTAATGGAATTGACGATTCTTTCCAATTCCATTCCTGAGGAATTGAGATGTTCAATTACCAATTACAATCCCTGGAATGGAATTGACGAATTGTTTTCCAATTCCATTCCTGAGGAATTGAGATGTTCAATTACCAATTACAATACCTGGAATGGAATTGACGAATTGTTTTCCAATTCCATTCCTGAGGAATTGAGATGTTCAATTACCAATTACAGTTCCTGGAATGGAATTGACGAATATTTTTGAATTCCATTCCTGAGGAATTGAGATCTTGAATTACGAATTACAATTCCTGGAGTGGAATTGACGATTTTTTTCCAATTCCAATCCTGAGGAATTAAGATGTCCAATTACCAACTCTTAATTCCAAGGAATTGGAATTGAGGCGGAATTAATTCCAAAAGGAATCATTACAACCCAGCTCTGGTCACATATCGACGATAGAATTCGATTTTGTTGCGGTTTAACAGCGCCAAAAACTCCTCTGAAGTATCAATTCGTTGTTGTTTTTGGTCGACTGTGAACTCACGCGGCACCCACTTTGCACAGAGCTTTCGCATACCCAAATGTTCGTGTAAAGTGGTAAAAACACTACCATCTGATATCTTTACAATGTCCGCTAGCTCGTGCACCTTCAATTTGCGATAGTTCATAACCAATTTGTGGATTTTTTGATGTTTTGTGGAATATCAGTCTGATTTGGGCGTCCACTGCGCTCTGCATCATTTGTACTGGTACGACCACGTTTAAATTCAGCAATCCACTTTTCTACCATTTGCCTCGATGGAGCAGAGTCCGGATAATGTTTATCAAGCCTTTGTTTGGTTTCCACTCTATTTTTTTTCATCAAAAAGCAATGCTTTATCAAAACTCGAAATTCACTTTTTTCCATTTTTTTTTTTTTTTTTAATAACAATAGTTGCACACAAAATGCTACAACGCACGAATCAATTGTCAGATTGTTGTCAAATTATAAATTATACGTATCGTTTGAAGGTTGGTACTAAATAAAAATCATATGTAAAAAAATCTAGTAATGCCAGCAAATAAGTTTATTCGCTCCTTGAGCTATTTATCCAAGCCAAACATAAAGAAAATTCAGTTTACACGAAAATATTCATTCCTACTTAAGCTCTTATTATTCCAGCTGAAAAATTCAAGCATAAAAAATAAGTAGCATAGCTTGAGGCGTCTTGAAAATACAAACATTTTTTTTTCGCACGGCATATTAATTTATTTATTTATTTATTTATTTATTCGCCAAACAAGGCATTTACTTATTCTAGGTGTTTTTTTTTTTTTTTTTTTTTTTTTTTCCCTCTCCTTCTCCCTTTTTTTGGTGAAAAATTGTGTCATTCAAGGTGGGCGTAATCCGCCCACCTGATTGACATGATCTAATATTACACGTCAAAATAGGAGAAAAAAAAGAGAAAGTAAAAATAAAAATATACTTATATCTTAACATTCTAAAAATATTTAATTAAAAAAGAGTGGGGTGGTGAGTTAAGGGGTAGTAGGGGTGAGAAATAGGAATTCAGAATGATAACGCTTGAATTTCCCAAGTGAGTTTAAAAGAAAGACGGGGAAAAAGGTATTAGGATGGGAAAAGATACTTTGAGAGGTTTCGTTTAAATGTGTGCTTGGACATGGGTGGCAAATAACACTCGCTAATATTATTGAATTCTCTACAGCATCTATTGATGGGCTCATTACCTGCGTAGACGGTATGATGCTGATATTCAGTTAACAGCCGTGTATGCCTCGTTCGCCTTATTGGATCAGTAAATTTTATCTTGCTTGATATAAATTCGCTGTCAGTAATTCCACTAATAACATCGAAAGTGAAACATGAACTAAGTAATGTTCTTCTCGATGATAAGGGCATTAAATTAAGGAGGCTAAGTCTTTGTTCATAGGGTGGCAGGTTACTGTAATCACGGGGATTGTAGGTGTCTCTCAATGCAAAAAGCAAGAATTGTTTTTGAATGGATTCTAGTCTTTCCTTGTGTGATTCAAACGCAGGGTTCCAAATAATGCATCCATATTCGAGGAGAGGGCGCACTAACGCACAGAATAATGACTTAGTGACCCATACATTTTTGAACTCTTTTGCACGTCGTTTTATGAACCCAAGTTGTTTGCTAGCCCTAGACAAGATTTTATCATAATGTAGATTGAAGCGCAACTTATTATCCAAGATAACTCCAAGATCTACGATATGATTTACTCTAGATAATTCACTGTTGTTGAGGGAGTATATATTATTTGCTATTACATTTTTACGAGAGAAGGTAATAATGTAGCATTTGCTAACATTCAGGCAGATATTATTTTGAATGCACCAATGTTCAAGAGATACGAGCTTCGACTGTAAGAAATTTATATCATGCTCCGATTTAATGACATGATACATTTTTAGGTCGTCCGCATACATCAGATGATGGATATCATTCAATATGTCAGATAAATCTGAGATGAAAATGTTGAAGAGAAGAGGACCAAGGTGGCTTCCTTGTGGTACTCCGGATGTAACGGAAATTTGTTTAGATAAGGTCCCTTGAAATTTAACGAGCTGTGATCTGCCTTGGAGATATGACTTTAGCCAGTTGAGGAGAGATCCTGTGATACCAAACTTTTCTAATTTAGAAGCCAAGATAGCATGATCCACACGATCAAAGGCTTTGCTAAAGTCCGTATAGACTGCATCGACTTGATGTCCTTTTTCCATTTTACTTAAAACATCAGATACCAATATCATTAAATTTGTGGTGGTTGATCTACCTTTACGGAAACCATGCTGCTGTTCATTAAGTAAAGGATTTATAATGCTTGTAAGTTTATCACATATTATCTTTTCAAAAAGTTTTGGAATAGCCGATAATATAGCAATACCTCTATAATTCTCAACAGATCTTTTGTCACCATTTTTATAAATTGGGGTAAGATGAGATGATTTCCAATAAGAGGGAAAAATACCTTGGTGCAAAGATTTATTAAAAATTATGAGCAATGGCATGATCAGTGGGTCCTTGCATTGAATTATTAAGCTTGGGGGTATGAGGTCAGGGCCAGGTCCCTTACCTGGGTCGAGGTCGTGGATTGCTTTGATTATCTCATCTCGTGTAAGACAAATATGATTTATCGTGTGTAATGCATTTGGATAGTGAGGAGGATTGGAAGTTTGGTTTCCTGGAACACAAAAAACTTCTTTGAAATGATCTGCAAAAAGATTGCAAATCTCTTGCATGTTTGAAGAGATAATATTACCTTTAAACATCGACGTAGGATAACCGTTGGATTTACGCTAAACATTAACGTAGTCAAAGAATTTTTTGGGTTCTTGAACAATATTTTCTCCTATTAGGTTTATGTATAGTTGATATGCTTTTTTTGACTCAGTAGAGAATAATGTAGCCAGCTCATTGTATCTGATTTTTACTTCTTCGCTCACATTAATGCCTTTTATGACAAATTTGTAAAGTTTATTCTTTGATTTCTTAGATGTCTAAGATTTTGGTCTAGCCAAGGTTCCGAAAGTTTATTTTTTTTCTTTATCTTTGGCACATGTCTATCAATAATTGTGAGCACACGCTCGTAGAAAAGTGAAACTGAACTATCTAAGTCCAATGCTGACAGATCGGTCCAGTCAAAGTAATTCAGACTGACCTTAATACTCTCGTAGTCAGCATTCAGAAAATCGTATACAATCGAGTTATTGAACGAGTGGGTAAATGTCATATTGGAGGGGGATAGCTCTGCAGTTAAGGCTGTATGGTGCACACTGTTAGAAAAAAAGTGTTCAGTCTCCAGAGTTGGACAAACGCGTATTTCGTCATAGGCATTAGTAAATACTAAATCTAGCCATTTGCCATTCTTATTTGGGGTTCTACTAACTTGTTGTAAGTCATTGCCATAAAAGGTACTAAGTAAGGTAAAATCAATCGGATTAGAGAGGTTAACCGGAAGTAGATAACTGTCATTTTCATCAATGACAAAGGAAATATTAGGGCGGTTAAAATCGCCAAAGATAATGACTTTATCTTCTTCATTTAAGGAAGCCGTTATTGACGAAATTGTTTCACACATTTGGTTATATATAGCTTCAATAGAACCAGGTGGAATGTAAATAACACCAATATAAATAAAAAGATTATTATCCGAACAAATTCTGATTATTTTGTGTTCATAGAGCTCGTGTGAAGTGGTTTCGACAATCTGACTTGATAGGGAGTTGTGAGTTGCGATAAGGACACCACCCCCACGGGAAAGACCTGTGTGAGAATAATTTCGATCATTTCTATATACTGTCCAGTTGCTGTCCAGAATTTCCTCGTTTTTGAAGGAATCATTTAGCCACGTTTCTGCAAAAACTAACACATTGAAGTGGCAGGATTTTGCGTCGACAAAAAGTTTATTTAATTTGCAGCGCATACCACCGCAATTGTGATAAAATATTTTTAATGAAGAAGTTGCTGAGGAATGTTGGAGTGGATCTCGGGGTATAACTTTTGGGGCAATCTCGTGGGTATTATTTGTGGAGCAAGCAATTGTGGGTGAAACTTGTAGGGGAAAACTGTTAGGAGCTATAATAGTTTTTGAATTTCAAATGCAATTTATGCTTTTTTATTACTTCTATTACAGCAGAATTTATAAGTGCATTAAACAATTAGAAGCATAGTTTAAGGCGCTAATAAATAAATTTCTTAACTTAATTTGCATACAATTTATTCATGCTTATGCAAGTTTTACAAATCTAGCTATTTTTATTGCATTTTAAGCTGTGTTGAGCACCTGTTTCTTGGATCTCCTAAGTTCAACACACCCAGGATATGCAAATAAAAAGTCCGCACCTTGGCTGTAAAAAAATTGGAAGTCGTTAAAACAGTTTCCAAGAAACAACAGACCCAACCAAAAACATGCTCATAAAAATGCCAAAATTTTAATAAATGCAACTACTGCAAAAACAGCAAAGAACAGCCCACGACTACGTGACAACAACCAAAGAAGAAAAAAAAAACAGCGAAAGCGTTGCACTGCTTTGCTGGTAGTCGAACCTTATCCGAATTTCCAAAACAACAACAACAACAAAAACTTAGCCATAAAACTATGCAAATACTTTAAAGTCGGCTGTTTAAAACAAAAACACAAAAAATCCTCTACAGTCTGGCAGTGCTGACACTTAAACTTCTTACGTCTAACCGGTAATACGAGCAAGCGTCATAAAAGCATAAAAGTAATACCTATAACAAAAATAAAAGCAGGAATCGCCGCCATTTTGAACTTTGAACTCAACAGCACTCAGCCATAATTTTAACGTGACGCGCTGCCATTTCTTTAAGTTTAAGTGCATTTTTATTCGCTTGCAGTTGTTACGTTTTTTTTTTGCCATGGTTAAACAAACAAATGACAAAACGTGATTTAAAAGAATTTCCTTCCTAATTTTTTTCATAGTTAAAATGAAAGCAACAAATACTTCATTTAATTGTTATTAAACCAAAAACTAAAAAAATAAACAGTGCTTTCCAGTAAAACTTGTGCGCGCCTTTTTAAAAGCTCGTTAGGCTTTGTCGGCATTTTTGTTGCTCGCTCACTGCAGACAGGAAGCCGCAGTGCAGCAGAGACAGTGGGAGAAAACGCCTTAAGCGCAGTTTTTATTTTTATGGTATACATTGACGCATTCAAAATAACTATAGGGTGATCCAATACGAGGTCCCTTTTTCAACTGAGTTGTTTTGACAGCTGTTATGTGTCAAATGGTTTGTGTTCAGTATTCCATACAACTCACTCATGTATTGACTTACTTTTTCTATGAATCGAAACAGTTGTCGAAAATTGCACCCACAGAATGGACCATATAAGACTTAGTCGTGGGCAACATTTGAAGGAAATAATTTTTAAATATTGAGCTGTAGGAACCGAACTATCATTCTAAATAAAGATTTGCATCAATACATTGATTTTTATCTATTTTATTTAGAAAATAATGTAGGAAGCTCTTATTGGATCACCCTTACATATATGATTTATAAATTTCAATTCGATTATGAAAAATTCGGTCGAAGACCTAACTTGAGCTACAACACTTCTTTAGGCGCGTTGTATTAATTTTTTCTCGGGTGTGACAAGCCCAGATCATTGTCAGTGTGACAAAAAATATGTCCATTGACGCCGAGTTAAACATCATTTCTGATTCAGCTATCGGGCAAACAGAAAACAAAGCAATGTTTTTTTGTGTTTTTTGTATGGCGACCCCTGAAGGGTGACAGATAGGGGATAGATATGTTCGGTAGAAAGTTGAAGGGTAAAAAATAATGGTACCAGCTCATATATTTAACAACTCAAGAGGTCAATTCCGGAGTGATATGAACTATAATCGACAGTTTTTGTGTTTTTCGTATGGGGTAGGTGTATTCATAAGAAATTCCGAAGGGCAAAAAGAAAAACAATAGAATCAGTTCATAAATTTGACCCTTCTAGGGATCAATTTGGGAGAGATATGAACTATATTTGACAGTTTTTGGTCTTCATGTATGGAGGCTCCCAAAAGGAAGCAGAATTGTGGATGGGCAAAACATAATAGGATCAGCTTATTTTTTTGAACCCACTAGGGGTCAATTCGGGAGAGATACGAACTATAATCGACGGTTTTTGTATTTTTTTATGGGGACCCACAGAAGGGTGGCAGATAGGGGTAGGTGTGTTCAGAAGAAATGTTGAGTGGTAAAAAATAAATGGACCAGGTCATATATTTTACCCCTCTAGGGGCGATTCGGAAGGGATTTAGTTGGAATATTTAATGATTTAATCAAAAGTTTCTAATAGATTTGAAAAAAGATTTACTAAAGAATTTGACTTATGCTATGTCTATTAGGGCTTTCAATCTCGGGATCCCGAACCAAATTCTAGTCTCGGAACCCTGGGATTTTGGACCCTAAATCCCGGGATTTTATTCACAAGGAAATATAACATGCAATAACAATAGAGTTCAGCTACTACAGCTATATCGCACTTCCTCAGCATTAACCCATCTAAAGCCACTACCCAGTAATCATTGAAAAATATCAATGTTATGGATACCCGTGACCACAAACAAGTTAATGTGGGAAAAATTTACCCACCAATAAATGGGTTGGGCTCAGGGACAACACAAGACGTAGCAACTAACCATGCGTATACATAGATCTATTTAAACAACTAATTTTAATCTACTTTTGAGTTGACCTTTTGACAAATTAACATCAAAAACGCTACAATTCTTAACAAAGGAACTCATGCGACTTAAAGGAGCAGTAGCCATATAATTTGTTATACTAAATGGCAAATAAATTAAGTTGTTAGCGTTTCTACTGCTTCTACGGTTAGTGTTAAAATTTATGCGAGAAAGAAAAGGGAGAATCAAATACACCTGTTATGAGCTGGTGTAAATATACGATATCTGCCGGTTTCCTTCGATCACCTAAAGACTGCATTTTTATAGGATTTTTATTTCAATAGTTTTAAAAGATCCTCATAAGGAGGAAGGTCTAATATGTCAGTTCCACTTAAGCCCCTTAGAGCAAACTGAACAAAACGTTTTTGGATTCTTTCTATTCGATCAACATGCACATTGTAACTTGGGGACCAAACTTGACTTGCATACTCTAAGTGAGGACGCACGATTGCATAATACAACGTTGTAGTTGTAATCATGCTATTAAATTCTTTGGCCCAGTGTTTTACAAAACCAAGCATTGAAGATGCTTTTTTACAAATATTATCAATATGAATGTTAAACGACAGCTTAGAATCCATGTATATACCTAGGTCTTTGACGGTGTCTACACGACTCAAGGCAGTATCTTTAATCTTATAATCAAAAATAAAATTATTCCTTTTTCGCGACTACCCTGAGGAACACCTGATCCAGCAATAAATTCAAAAGACAATGCGCCTCGGAAACGTATTTGATAAGATCGCTCCACCAAACACGATTTAATCCAGTTCACAAAATATTGTGGAAATCCCATTAACTCAAGTTTAAATAAGATTAGATTGTGTGGTAGCTTATCAAATGCCTTACTAAAGTCAGTGTAAACACAATCGACCTGGTTACCAGAATCAATAGAATTTAAGCAGAATGTTGTAAAATCGAGATTAGACACAGTGGCTCTGCCATTCACAAAACCATGCTGACGAGTTGTTATGACTTCCCCACAGTGAATTTTCACCTTAGCGATAGGCCTGTAGTTACTGACATCGTTCCTGCAACCCTTTTTAAAAATAGGACTTACAAATGATTTTTTCCAAAAAGTGGAAAATAACTTTCGTTAATAGATTTATTGAATAATAAAGAAAGTGGTTGACTCAAAACGGAACCGCATTGTGTTAACACTGCGGCAGGAACACCGTCAGGTCCAGCACCTCATAAATATAAAAATATAAAAATTTTCAGCAACTATAAATGCCACTGCAATGTAAACAGTGATATTTTTATTATCAAATCACTTTTATTTTATTTTTAAGCACAAATGTTATCCAGACGCGATGATATTTTTACAGTTATACTGTTGAAACTTTAAAACCCTTAAAAATTATTGTAGGCGTTTTGTGTTGTAGAGATATGAATTTGTGTTTTTTAAGTAAATCGCTATTAAAAGCACTTAAAGCTTGAATAAAATAACGATAATACCGATCTAAATAAAAAAAGTCTACATGACGTCTACATTTCGACATGTCGTATTCAGTTTCGTTAATAAAAAATAGAACTGGTGGAGATATTAAATGGATTTTCAGTACAACAATATAATTCAACTTTAAGTTGTGTAAGCGACTTCTATTGTTCAGAGCACATGAATCCCTACAAAATATGCTGTACAATACAATTATGGAACGAGATTCACCAAAAATTCCACAACACACCTCAGCCATTTACAGCTACGACGAAACTCTGATGTAGAAAATTGACTTCTTCATTTTTGACTGCCAAAATTGCAAAACTTGTAAGAATATTTGCTGATAATTTCTCCAACTAGCATGGAGTCTGAAAGGTGTTTCTCCACTTCAGGAGCTAGAAAAGTTCATAAGCACACATCCTAAAGGAAAACTGCAAAGGAAAGCTATAAAATAATTTCATAAGCGTTCGTAGCACTACGAAGTAAATATTTCGTTAATTTGCGTAAATTTTTGCAGTAAATATTTTAAATGCTTACAATTCTATTTAGTGCTGCTTTCTTTTGTCTTTCCAAAATACACAAAGTAAAGCCAAATGAGCAGAATATTCTTGTTGTTCTGCTGAAAGCAATTTATACCCGCGAAAAGTGCTCGCGAATTTTTATTATTATAATTATTAACATTTATTAAATATAATTAAAATTGTAACTTATATATAAGTAGTAAGTAAGTTGTAGATGTTGCCAGGGCTATTGGCTTAGCGAATGCTTAAATGGGATTTTTTTTTCTTAAATCAAAGGTATAAAAGATGCATATTTTGGGGGGCAAGGGTGTAAAGGAGCGGTCAGAAAAAAGTCGGTTTTTTTCGCTTTTTTAAACATTCTACATAAAAGTAAAAAAAATCCGGGTTTTTAGCTTTTTTTAACATTCTTAATAAAAGCCGCAAATTTAAAAAATAAATATCGAAAATTCAAGGCCTAAGTCAAACTTCGTACTACAAGAACATGCAACCGATAATTAAATCTTTTAAGTCCTCAAATTCCCATTACGGTCAGTTAAATTTCGATATATATGAAAACCTGAAATTTTTACAAACGATAAATTTAAATTCTTAAATTCTGCTTACAGGATTTTGGAAAATTATCCAAGTGTTTTTCAAATTTTGTAACAAATTTTTAAGTTTTGGGAAAAGAAATCCTTTTCTAATTTCACGAAAATTGACAAAGTTTTTATTTGTGATAAAATCGCCTTAAAAATTACAACATTTTCTCTGTAAAAGATATTCTTGCAGCAAATCTTAGCAAGAACTGGAAAAAATATATAAATATTGTTTTTTGCTGATATCGCCAAAAACGCTTTTATGGCAAAATAATCATTTTCGTTATCAGCGACCCCAAATTAGTTGTAAAAACACCTTCTTAGTCAAGTACATTTTCCATGTAAGCTAATGTTATGCCTGAAACGTTTTTGTTTTTTAAGTTTTATGCCTTTTAAGCGTGTACTGAAATTTGGTGCAGGAAAAAAAAAAATAGAAGCTGAATGATGAAATTTTAAACCGCTTTGCTGAAGATTCGCACCGATTAATTCTTTGATTTTCGTTTTTGTCAAGTCACGTTTAATTAAATTTCGCATAACTGTTATGCAACTTTTTTGGAATTATTAAAGATTAATTATTTTAATCGAGTAAATTGCATTTAAGTTAAAAATAACTGTTTTATTTTTTTTTATTGCCGCATATTTTTTTTTTGGTTGTCGCATATCTTTTATATTTAAGGAATAAATTTTTAGGTTGACTAATAACAGTTATTTTCTGAAATTAAATTTTTTCGGTTATTAGTGTGAAATATCAATAAAAAGTTTCGCTTTTATTTTTTTTATTATTTTCTTCAATGCATTTATGTTTCAATTTAATTTTGCAAACAAATTTTGTTTCAAAGTGTCTTATGCCATATTGCATCGGATATCACTTAAAATAATCTTTAAGGCTTATTTTTTTTAGAGGTTAGCATCAATGTCATTGCATGGTGGCTTGGAATTACCAATTTCAGTTTACGCAAGCTTCACCTTTCTACTTGAATCGTCATCTATTTCTTCATCCGAAGAGCCTTCCATTTCTAGTTCTCTTAACGACGTCCTTACCAAAGAGGTGTAAGTACACATCCAAAAACAAAATGTCAACTTTCTTATGATTTTCTACACTATTAACCGAAAAAATTTCATTTCAGAAAATAACTGTTAATAGCTGTTGACTAATAGTCAACCAAAAAATTTATTCCTCAAAAATAAAAGTTATGCTGCAACCAAAAAAAATTTTTCTTAAAATTAAAAGTTATTTATAACGAAAAAATTTTTGGGTAAAAATTGCCCAACTTTTTTCGCTGTGAAATAGAGAAAAACCATTATTTTCGGTCCCTGCTTCAAATGTCAACTTCCTTATGATTTTCTACACTATTAACCGAAAAAATTTCATTTCAGAAAATAACTGTTAATAGCTGTTGACTAATAGTCAACCAAAAAATTTATTCCTCAAAAATAAAAGTTATGCTGCAACCAAAAAAAATTTTTCTTAAAATTAAAAGTTATTTATAACGAAAAAATTTTTGGGTAGAAATTGCCCAACTTTTTCCGCTGTGAAATAGAGAAAACCCGTTATTTTCGGCCCCTGCTTCGAAATTAATTTTATCTTTTTCTAAATAAACCATTGGTTACTGTTTAAACGGCCAGGGTTTATTTAAAAAAATATTTTATTTATCAGTCTAATGAAAACAAAAATTAGCCCCTCCTGAATGAAATCCTGGCCAGAAGTCTTAAAAAATTCCTTTAAAATCTGTAAATATACGAAAATATTCCCCTCATATATAAAATAATATAAAATATAAATAATATAAAAATCCCCTCAATTTCAAAGATATTTTCTTTTTTTAAACTGATTTGATCAAATTGGTCATTTATTAAGTTTTTTATTGCACAAAAAACTTTTTTTATTGTTTGTATTAATTTTTCAGAGTAAAGTATACCGAACGGTATCGAGTTATGCATGATGATAGAGGTTGTCTAAAAATTGTGGTCTGCTGCGCATTGTAGAGAAAAACAAACTACTAAATAAACTAGATAATGTTCTAACTTACAATGTTTGTTGGGAACTTTTTTTATTTCGATTGACAGGATATGACGAATAACAAAAAACTGATGACAGTGTGGTTTTGTTTTGCTTAAATAATAAAATTTTCCCCGAGATAAAATAATTTTATGAAATTCTTCAAGACACCATTTTGAAGGTGAACGTATGATTTTTCTTTCATGTAAATTTTTATATTACTCGGTCTTAGTTCCCAGAAAAACTAAAAAATTTCTGGACTAATTCCAGAAAATCGGCCCACTGTGCGCGCTCTTAGAAATCTTACATTTGATATAAGCTCTCTCCTTCTCTCTTTCTCATATTCTCGCTCACTCTTTCTTCATACTACTGCTACTCCTTTCATTGCATTTAATCATCATCGTCATCATCATCAGCACACCAACTCCACTACATTTGCCAGTATTATTGCCCTTGTGACCCACTGAGTGCGCTTGTTAAGCGAAACTGTGGTATAAGAAAATAACAACAAAGCAAAGCATAAATAAAAAAATATTGCTCACGGCTTAAACATCGTTAAAAAGAAATGATTTTTGATTTTGTTGCCGACATTTTTTTTTTTGCTGTACTACCTTTGTTGCTATTTCATTTGATATTGTTGTTGTTTTGGTGGTATTTGCAGCATGTTGATACAATGCTGCCAAAGCAACTAAAACAATGAGTGAAATTTTTATCTCATAGAGCAAGTATACCACAATTTATATTAACTTTATTTTTAATTTTTTTTTTCTTTTTGTGACCACACACAGGCAGTTATAATTACATTTCTCGATTTTGTTGCTGCAATTGTTGCAGCTCTTAAATTACAATCAAAGCGTTAAATATTGGCCAGATATTTATCTATGATTGATTTTCATATATTTATCAGTTTTCAGATAATGTTGTCTATGTTGCTGACATAACACCGAGCAACACTTTAATTGCTGATAATTTTTCGAGTTTTCTTATCAGCAACATAATGTTTTAAATGGAATATTTTTGTGTCTATTGAAATTGAAATATTTCGCTCAGTTTTGTGTGACAATTAAAGGAAACCAATTAAATTGTAAATTTATTGCAACTCCTGCTATCATGCTTTTAAGCCAAGTTTATTGATATGACACTAAAATGTCAAAACAGAAAACATATTTGCATTAGTGAGTAAAATATATGCAACATAAAATCACAAAAAAAAATTTAAAATAATTGTTTTGTGAATATCCATTAAATTAACATTTTTATTTTGGTTTTTACGAAATTAAAGGAAAATATGTTTTCACTCATAGCTCCTATTTTTGTTCCTAGCACTATAACAAAGACACTCCTGATTTCTATACCTGGTTTAGTTCATCTATGTGGTCAACACATGACAACATAAGATAAAATTCAAAAATAGCCTCATATGCGACACTGATGTCAATTTTTTTTCCCCCAAATTTCGCAAACATTACTTCGAATTTTTGCGTTGTTGTGACGGCATTTAAGCTGTTAAAGACGAAAAAACGCCAGAGGCAAAATTTGCGCGCCAGTAAAAAAAGAACAAACATAAATCATGCTGGCCACGCGCTAAACGAGTTTCCTTTTTATAAATTTTTGTAGAGATATTTTTCATTTTTTTTTTTTTTTCAAACACTTTTCAATGCTTACGAAATGCGTGCAAATGTCGTTGCATGTCGCTGTAGTCATTCAAGCATTTAAATCTATGAATTAACTGACCATAGCCTAGGCCGAAAAGTGGGTTGAACGTGTTTAACGCTAAGCTCGGATGAGTTGTAGTTGGCATTATATTTATGAATGAAATACCGGCGCAGAGGAGATGAAACTAATCACCTCTTTTTGAAGATTAAATTCAATCGAAGTTTCGATGTGTGGCACAAAAATTCAATTAAATATTTAATTTACATAAATTTCTTGTTAATTTCATGTGTTGACTGATGTAGTTAGTATCTGAAGCGTGCTTAAATTTTACTTTGAATTTTAATTTACTTTTAGTGACTTAAAAAATTCAAAACAAAACGTGTAATCAAGAATTGGTGTATTAATTGTGGATTGTGATCGAACATAAATCATATCCAAAACTCTAAACAATCACATGAAGAGCAACAAAATTAAGACTGACACCTCTTTTTAAGCCGCTGTGGGTATTATGATCAGATCATGGGCACCTCATTTTTGCAGCTCAAGTGACCACAAAATACGATAAAATCGAAAATTTAAACTCCCAAAATGAACAAATAAAATTAAAATAAAACGTATACAGTATTATTATTTATTAGTATTCATTACCACAATAAGAACCAAATTCTTTTTAAGTACAAAGCATGAAACAAGTAAGTTTGCTTATAAATAAAAAAAAAAAAAATTAATATTTAACAATATAAAATAAGAAAAGAAAATTAAAAGTACAGTACAGACTTAACATAAATATAAATATAACTATAAAGTTAAAAGTAGTAAAAAAGTTCGCTTGAGATAAATTAGCAGAAAATATAGTTAAAAGAAATAGTTAAGAGAAGAGATTTGGAGAACCGAATTTTATCAATAATTCTGTGGAGAGAAATGTTTAAGCCTTCGATGCGTGAACATTTTTTTACCCTTCAATGCGTGAACAGGTCCCTAAGGACCTTTTTTTATTTTTAAGTATTTTACTATGAAAAAAAATTGCAAAAATTTTTTTATTTTTTTTTAATGTTAATTATTGTCTAAAGAACAAAACTGTATATTTAGAATTTTTTTTTTTTTTTTTTTTTACATGGGTCATATGAAAGTGAATAAAATTAACATATAAAAAATCTTATGTTCATTGTTGTTGTTGCTGCTGTTGGTCCATCGTGGCCTGTTCGCAAGTATGACAGCGGTGGAGGACTGTAGAATGCTCTCCGCAAACAGCATTGTCGCAATTGAAGCAGTAGGCCCTCGTTTTCTGCTGCCGTCCGTACTCAGAACGGCATAGGCGGCATGACGGCCTGTTCGTCCTTGACGCAAATGCTAGTGAATTGACTTCTACCGGTCTTGGTCTTATCTGAAAAGATAAAAAAAAATAAAAAAAACAAAATTAGTAGTCTGGCTGTGAAATTGGAGCAGTTTTTTCTTACCCTGACATCAAATGTCTCCATCGCATTGCGTATCCTTGGATGCTTCGTGATTTGGTTGTTTAGGGCCCGATTCTCAATGTTTGGCATTGCCAACTGCCTGGTGAGGAGCTGGAGAAACGCCCGTCGTCGATCACCTCGTTGGTTAGGCTGCATTTCGTTGTATATGGTGAATGCAGCAAGTGCAGCAACGTCTACCATATTGTAAAACATTGCTAATGGCCAGCGTTGTGTAGAGCGTTTGCACGAGTAAGTGCCCAGCATTTGGTCCATCACATCTACGCCAGATTTATTAGCATTGTAGTCCAGAATGCTGTAGAGTTTCCGCTTTGCACTGGCCTCGTCGACAGCGCAAGTATAATGTTGAGTAGACATAAGAAGAACAGCTTTGTTTCGTTTTGGCACATATGAAGATAGTGCTATATCGCCATCGTTGAAGCCGAACAATGTGGTGAGGACAGGACGCTGGCGATTTTTCTGGAACTCCTGCGGTACGAACCTCTTATTTGCGCGAACTGTTCCAACGTAGCCCGTTTTCCTCCTCATCAAAACACGTGCCAAATCCAACGTTGTGAAGAAGTTGTCTGCATAAACTGTGCGCCCAGTATCCATATATCTCTCCATAAGCGTAAGTACAACATTTTGGCCCTGATTTACTTCACGATCCTGGTTTGGCAATTTACCAGAATAGATCATACCTTTGACGGGATAGTATGATTTGGAGTCACACAACGACCATACCTTTATTCCATACTTGGCAGGCTTAGAAGGAATGTACTGTGTGAAGCGGGTACGGCCTCTGTAGGGGAATAACTGCTCATCAACTGTCAATGACTCATGCGGAGTGTAAGTTGCTGCTAAGTTTGACTGCAACATTTCCCAAATATCATCAATTGCCGCAGTTTTGCTGGTGATTAGTCGCTGCTGTCGTGTATTTGCATTGTCGAATCTGATGAATTGTTTGATGCACATAAAGCGATCGTAGGACAAAGCAGCTTTGTATATTGGGTTATGTGTTGGGCCCCATAACTCTCTAGCAGGTTCGGTATTTGATTTGGTGAGTCCAGCATGTAGAATAATAGCCAAAAATGCATCAAACTCCTTTAGTGTGATGGTATTCAATTCCTTCATCTTCGTTGGATTTGCCAAATTCCATGCAGCTGTAACTTCCCTGGCTTTCCTATTAGTTTCGCGTAATATTATGTACACTATGTCTTCACTGATGATGGAGCGGAATATAGTGAAGGGATCATGTACCGCTCCGTTTGGCCCTGGTCTCCTTCTTGTGAAGTCAACCACATTATGAGCTCGAATGCGAGAATTAAGGGGTGCTGTTTTACACCATTGTGTGCCATCTTTACCATAGTAGTAATTGTCATTTGTTTGCTGTGCATTGTTTTCTTCGTCGTCAACATCGCTGTCATCACTTTCTTCATTGACTTCGATATGTTGTTGAGTTTCTGCGTCCGAATCATCACCATGAAAACCTGGTTCATATATGGAGTCGTCATCATTCTCAGCTGTATTGCCAAAAGCATCATAGGCTTCGTCACCGCTAAGCTCTTCTTGCATAAAATTAGCAAATCTGTCATCAACTGCACGTCTTTCATGTACACTCATTTACTGGTATCTTGTACTACTGCGTACAACCATTTCAGCAACTTCAATATTTTGCTCTGCCATTTCAATTTTCTTACTTTTATTTTCACTTTATATATATCACACCTTACTGCTCACTGTCTGAACTTAGAATGATTTGGCTGACGAAATTAGAACCTCTTATATATATATATATATACGTCTACCTGGCCTTTAGGTTACCTGCACTATGCACATCTGCTCTTTGTACATAAAACAGATTAGTGAAGTATAGGTAGAAATTTTAAGAACTGGTTTATTATGTTTCCAACGAAAAGCAATTACCAAAATAAACTACCACTTTATTATGTTTTCAAGGAAGGACGTAATATAAATAGTGCAAAAATAAACTACCAGATTATTATGCTTTCAAGGACACAATAACAATTATCCAAAAATTACCAAAAATTCACAGAACACATCTGTGATATGTTGAAACAATAAAAAAATTATAATAAAGCGAAGAACAAATGCATTTATAAGTGTTTTATTGCATTTTCAGTACAAGGTCCCTAGGGACCTGTTCACGCATCCGCGCATGTATTTGATTTAAATGGGTGTAGCACCTAAACCATTGGTCGGATTGATTTTTTTTTAAACGATTCTCCACAAAATTCTCTTGGAATACATGGTAACTTTGGGGGGGCGTTGTCCTGGCCGAAATAGGAGTAAATTGCGTTTGAAAACGCAATAGGTCCCTAGGGACCTGTTCACGCATCGAAGGGTTAAGAATAAAAAAAAAAAAAAAAAAAAACGAAATGGCCATTTCAGCCTTTGAAATGACTTTGACCGAGCTTCTTATGATCAATTGTGTTGTGTGTGATTTGAAATGTTTGCACACAAATGATCGAGAACTGGACCTACATGTTTTACGCCGACTCCGAACGGCTTATGTTCTCAAGAAGCTATTCATGGCAGTTTTTACTCTCTGAGGTTTGCCATTGTCTGCAGAGAGGTGACGGCCGAACAGAAAAATTAATTCAATTGAAAAAACTTTCTGTGTCGGATGGAGTATTCGAACCTAGGTTCTCTGGCGTAAGAGTCACACACTATACCCACTACGCCAGGGCCGCCATGTTTAAGAATGGCATACTTAAATTTTTCTTCTCTTACTATAGTTTTAAGATGAGTTGGTAGTGAGTTCCATAGTCTGACGGCATTAATGAAAAATAGTCTTGTTGAGTTTTGAAAATTAAAACTAGGTAGGATTAGCATTGGGCTTCTAAGCGACTGACCAAATTGCAATTTCTCATAGAGGTAAAAAGGCGTTTTGTGTTTAATAAGTTTGCTTAAGAAAATGCAGTTGCGAGCACTGAGGTAACTTATGATGTTACAACCAAGTACAGGGTTGCCCATATTCGAAGCGCCCATTTTATTTTTAAATAAATCAAAGAAACCACAATTTTTTGTCTGTTCGTCATGAATATCATTTAATTGGGTTCAAGTAGATTTGCTCACATCATTTCTTGAATACGATATCTCGTAAATGGTCGCCATTGGCCTCTACGACATATTGTGCCCGTTTTGCAGCGTTTTCCATGGTTTTCTTCAACATTTCGATGGGAATGGCGGTTATTTCTTGACGGATGTTGGTTTTCAGCTCTTCTAGGGTCTTTGGCTTGTTGACGTAAACCTTTGATTTCAAATAACCCCACAAAAAGAAGTCTGGAGGCGTTAAATCTGGTGATCTTGGCGGCCAATCGAAATCACCATTTTTTGACATTAAACCAGGCCAGGGAACAATTGCTTAAAAAAATCGATTGTAGTGCGGCTTGTGTGTGGTGGCGCGCCGTCTTGTTGAAACCAGTAGTGCCTGATACGCTTTCGACGAATGATTGGCATGAAAAAATTGTTTATCATATCGCAATAACGCTCCTGATTGACAGTAACTCTGTGGCCATTATCATTTTCGAAAAAGAACGGCCCAATGAGCATTTTAGCACAAACGCCGCACCAAACAGTGACTTTTGCATCGTGAAGAGGTACCTCTTGAATCTCTTGTGGATTTTCAGTGGCATAAATACGGCAATTTTGTTTGTTTACCGTTCCGTTCAACTGAAAATGAGCTTCATCGCTCATGATAATTTTATGCCAAAATTGCTCGTCTTCTTCAGCCATTTCGATGACTCTTTGGGCCCATTCCAATCGACGTGGCTTATCGGTAGGCAACAATTTGTTTACCAATTGAATTTTGTACGGAAACAAATTCAAATCAACACGTAAAATGCGTTGTAAAGTGGATCGGGGAATGCCGAGCTGCTGAGAACGGCGATTTTGGGATGTTGTTGGTGACTGCTCAATACTGGCTCATACGGCTGCAATATTCTCATCCGATCGCTTTGGTCGCTTTTTATTTGGCCTCTTTGGGTTACCAAGAGTATTACCAGTTGTAAATCTTTCATACAAACGATAAATTGTTTTCTTGGAAGGCGCACTTTTCATTTTATTTATTTTTTTGAAAGCACGTTGAGTTTTCACTATTGACTTGTTTTGTTGAATGTAAATTTCAACAATTTTAGAGCGTTCGCGTGGCGTGTACTGTTCCATTGTAAACATTTGCTTGGAATGACGCTTCAAACGCGGTATGTCATTAGTCGATTTGGGAGCACTGCGAAAAGTTACAGTGTTGCCAGATGGGCGCTTCGAATAAGGGCTACCCTGTATACAGTTTCTATACTGAGCTAAGTGATCAAATTTTCGTAGTCCATATACATATCTAGTAGCATGATTAAAAGCCATTTCCAATTTAAGCTGCGAGCGTGAGTCAAGCTTGCTGTAGACAAGTTCAGAGTACGTGATCAATGGAAGAATTAGTTGAATTACGATCTTACGTCTTGTGTCAATTGGTGTATACTCGGCCGACACTCTAAGGTTACGTAAGATAAAATATATTTTATATTTATATTTGTATAACCTAGACTACCCTGTTTACCAGGAGAAGATTCTTGTCGCCTATCGTTGAGTTTGGAATATCATTAAAATAAATTTTGTCTTTTGTTATAGGAAGCACGTAGGATTTTAGAGCATTCAACTGCAAACCGTTGCTAAGAGACCATTGGTTAATGGATCTCAAATCTTCATTTAATCTAAATGTTAAGGCTTCCTTGAGGTTAATTTTTCCTGACAAATAGAGTTGAACATCATCAGCATAAGCATGTATTGATGTGTACTTGCAACATTGGAAAATATCATTTATTAAAACAGAAAACAAAAGAGGTCCAAGAATCGATCCCTGGGGCACTCCACTGTTGATTAATTTATACTGCGAGTAAGAGTTTTCAAACATTACTCTTTGCATTCTACCTGTTAAGTAGTTACTCAATAAATCAACCGCACTATCACAAAAACCATATACATTTTTTAACTTGAGACATAAAAGTTTATGATTTATCGTGTCAAAAGCTTTTGAGAAATCAAGTAGACAGAGTAATGTTAGTTTTCCATCATCGTAGGAAGATCTTACATCATCTACTACTTTCAACGTAGCAGTTGAGCAACTGTTCTTGGGACGGAAGCCAGATTGTAGTGGAGACAAACGATTAGTTGATAAGATAAATGCCGATATCTGTTGAGCCATAATTGCTTCACAAACTTTAGACAAAATACTTATGGGCCAAAAATCCTTTGGTTCACGAGGCGTGCTATTTTTTGGAACAGGCGGAACTGTAGCAATTTTCCATGAGTTCGGAAAGGTTGATGTGGTAAAGCAATGGGTTATGATATGAGTTAGTGGACTTATAACATGAACAAGAATAATTTTAATAAATTTAATATAAATTCCATCTTCACCCACAGCGTTTGACTTGACTTTCATAACATATTTAGCAACATCATTTTCCGAGACCATATCAAATTGAAAGGATTGCTCAGTAGGGTTTGAGAAATCAAGATTAGTTATTTGTGGGGTAATTGCGTTTGAAAGAAAGAAGTCATTGAGCACATTAGGATCAACCTGGTGTTGAGAAGTTGGTGTATCACTGAGGCAGAACGTTTTCAGATTCCTCCAGAGAATTGTTGATGGAAGAGACGTTTCGAGTTTAGTAGAGCAGTAATTTATTTTAGATTGCCTTATTAGCAAAGTCGATATATTTCTGGCACGTCTACAGTTTTCCCATTTCTCACTTGAGGGGCTATTAACCAGGGACAGGATGAGTTCTTTATATTTACTATTTTTTTTTGGCACATGTCTGTTAAAAGGTTTTTAACGTAGTTTGTGAAGGTAGACAACTTATCTATATCTTAGTAATATGATTATAAATTATGATATATTATTTATATAAGTTGTAATATTTTAAAATATTTTTTATTGTATTATTTACAGTTTTGTATCTACATATGGGCTGATAGGGCTTTAGCCCCCCTCTTCCCTAGGAGAATTTTTTGTATAAAGGAATTAATGGAAACAAGCCTTAAAAGCCGTTTCAGTCCCCCACTCCCCCCCCCCTCCCCTCCCCCTTGGCTTCAAAACTAAGACATTCAGTAGCAGCAATAATTTTCCAAAGCTCTATAAACAAATTGAAAAACATTGAACACATGGAAATATGAAAAATACTGGTTTACTATTGTCAATTTGCAAGAATAGGTCTGTAAATGTCAATAGCAATCTAAACTTAAATAGTACGAAAAACATGTAAGAAAATGATTGGAGGCTCTTCCAAAAGCTTTCACTTTTTAACACATAGAAGATGGAAATTCAACTTTGTACTTTAGGTTTTAAGTAAAAAAAAAAATCTTTATTTTTTCTTCACTTATTCTCTTACAACTCACTTATAGATAGAAGAATTTTGATAGTTGATGGAGGTCACTGCGAATAATTTAACATTAAAAAGTTAAAATTTGTAAATTTTGAGTTGTACTTGTTTTGTAGATACACGGTTAAAATTCTTAGAGTAATTTTTAAAACAATGGTTGGAATAATGTTGGAATAATGTAGTTTTTAAACCATTTTTTATTTCAAAATACTATAAATTTTTTTAGTCAAAGCTATACTAAAGTTTAATAAAGTTGGAATACAATTTGAACTTTAGTACCTACGGATTAAAAATTATATACAAAATAACTAAAAAGTAATAAAACCGGTTTGAAAAACTATTACAATTGGAATAGATTTTAATTTAAGTTAGCCATGATTTTAGATTTTATACAACATGTATTACATTTTAAGCCATTCTGTATTATATTTCAATACTTTCCGTCATAATTTTCGGAATGTTAAGATTCAAAAGTCTAATGATTCAGAGTTTTTTTTTTCGGTTAACAAAGCTTCATTATACAATTTTTGTGAAACATTTTTTATTTGATTATGGCGCACAAGCAACGTTTACTACTTTCATTTCAATGAAGACGTACCTCTAACCTCTAACTAACCGTACCTCTTACTAAGTTTTGCGCACCTTTTACCTACCTTTGCTGAGCGGCGAGCGGCAACTGTCTCTATTGTATTACTTTTGTCCACTCTTTCCATCTTAATATCTTCAGGTAAATAAAATGTGTCAGGCCCGTATAATACTTCACTTTTTTTGTCGAATTTTAAAATCTGAAAACAAGTGGCGCGTGGCGTTGTTACTTTTTTATTTGTGGTGTTTTTAAGAGCAGCTGCATTTAATAAATTAATATTAGCTACACACATCAGTTCCAATGCAGCATACATTTATCTTAAATAGTTTTGTTTACTAAAAAAATGTCAAATTAATTATTAACAGCACAGTTAATATTTGATCGAAACTTAACGAACTTAACGATTGAAAGAAACGGCAAAAAATGCAAAGAAAATACAGTCCGTCCTACAAATTTTTCTCCAATTCGTTCTATATGCGTACTCACTCACACCAATTGAGTCCATGCATTCGTACTATTTGAACTGCTCTAGTTTTCATTTTCAATGACAAAAATTGAGCAAAAAACATGAAGAATCATACAGGCTTAACGTATATTGTATTCTTAACGCTTAGGAGAGCAGATATGTGCGTCATTTCAGTTTTGCCCCGATTTTGTATTTATCATCGAAAAAATGCCGAAACCAACTGGCAGAGAAGGACGTGCACAGGGTGGCCCAAGAGTAAGCCGACCAAGAAAAAGAGTAATGACGCAGGATCGGAAAACGAAAGTAAGAGCGTCTAGTGCATCAGCGAAAAAAATCAAATTGAATGCTTCGCTTAAAGTCGAGGAAGATCTTAAAAAACATTACCGAATTATAAACTCTCTTCTAGTTTTTTCTACAGTAGCAACTTTAGTGAAGTGTAAAACGTGTGATAGCTCAGTGGCATTTGAATCTTGTGAAAAAGAAGGTCTTCGCTTCAAAATAAAAGTTACGTGTGAAAAGTGCAAAATTTCAAACTATGTTCCGTCGAGTGAAAGAATTGATGGTATGCCTACAAAATAAATAATAGATTTGCATTCGTAATGCAAGTTTTAGGCCTGGGACATGCCGCATGTGTGAATTTTTGTGGATTGATGGACATGGCAAGAAGTTTTTTTTCAAAATCGCGCTACAATACTTTCATTAAAAACATGAACACCAGCGTAAAAACTGTTGCTAATAAATATTTTGCTTCTGCCATCAAAGAAGAAAAAGAAGAGACTTGTAAACAAAATAATCGCGAAGACACAGACGAAATTACAGTATCCGGTGACGGCACGTTGAAAAAAAGAGGATTTAATTCGCTCTTTTTGATGGTTTTGGTGTATCGTCATTGATTGGCTATTGGACCGGCAAAGTTGTTGATATTTTTGTCAGCAGTTCCTGTCAGCAGACCTTCAGAATATGAAGAGTGGCATGAGGAGCACGTGAACAAAGGACGTTCGATACAGTTTTTAAAAGTAAAATACCGTTTTTATATTGGTGATGACGATTCCAAAACCTACACCTGAGTAGTCAATGCGAAACCTTACGGTGATAACTTCATAATAAACAAGAAAGAGTGTATTGGACATGTCCAAAAAAGAATGGGCAAACGTCTGCGTGACTTAGTTAAATCGCACGTGGTCGATGCAAAAACGAAATCTGGTAAAAAAGTGAAGAGGAAAACTCTTTCCGGTAAAGGCAAACTAACTGAAAACATGATCGACAAATGAACACTGTATTATGAGCTATCAATTCGAAGAAATCACGATTCTGTGGACAAAATGAGGAACGCTATATGGGCGATTTTTTATCATTATTCTTCGACTGATTAAAATCCCCAGCATAAAAAATGCGATGAATAAGGGTGCGAGTGGAAGAAGGCTGAAGCTGCAAAAACATTACGATCATTCAAACACAGTTACTCTCCACTTTCAGCTGATGTTTTAGACGCAATAAAGAACATTGTCTGGGTGGCTTTACGCAGAACAACAACGAAAGCTACAACCAACTCATATGAAAAATTAGTCCCAAATCTCTACTGCTTTTCTGACCTTCATGCAAGATTTGGGCATCACTTCAGGACCAAGAACGCATAAATGAGCGAGTGCGACAGACTCTTGCGGATCAGCAGAGTGGACAAGCAAGCTGCTCGCGAGACCAAAGAAGGCAGAGTTTTACGTAGACAGGAGCAATCAGATGCCTAAGATAACATGAATGATAGTGATGTACTGTATGGACTCGGCATCGATGATGACATGTACGTATTTTATAACAAAATCCAGTTTTTTTCAAGATATTTTAATTTTTTCAGTCTACAAAACTTTAAATCGATTTTTCCAAACAAGTAATTTTTAAAGTCGGTGACCAGCCTACAGAAAAAACTTCTGTACCGATCGTTTTGAAGTTTTGTACACATATTTTACATGTACATAGCTCTCTAGTTACATCGATTTTTTTTCAAATATTTTAATAACTCACAATAACAATAGATTTTTCGTCAAAAATCGTCATTTTGGCTTCACAATGGTGCCAAAAATTGAAAAATTTACAGGGAAAATTGAAAATGAAAAAAAAAACTCGACGAGACTTGAGAGATAAAGTAAGAAACTTAAGAAAGCATATTGATTTTTTGTTTTCACATGATCCAGTGATGCTGTAGGCTGGTCACCGCACAAAACCTTTTTTCGAGGCGCCTCCGTTATTTCTCTCTATTTTTGTACAAAAAGTTTTTTTAAAATATTTTTCAATGTTGTACTTTTATATAATAATAATATGTAAAACAAACCTACAGTAATAATTTCTTCTCATCAAAAAATTCATTAAAAAGGTATTTTCTAGACGAAACAAACCTTACCCTCCCCTTAAAAGTTATACGTAGTATAGAAGAAAAAAAAAAAGAAATAGTGTAAACTAAACCAGTTTCGTTTTTAGTTCGCTATGGCTTAAAATCGAGTCCAACTTGTAATAAGGGTTTTAAGTCCACATCGGGTATTGCAATTTAAGCCCATGCGGGATTAAAAGTTCGTTTTAGTATTTGGCGTAGTTTAAATTTTAATACAATGTCGTCATATATACAGTACAGGATTTACTAAAATCTAAATTTAGTCCAAGATTCTTAACCGTGTACAAAAACCTAAGATATGTGTTTTCTTCCTAACAATTTGCCCACCCACTGTATGTGTATGTCCGTCGCCTAAGGATATGTAAATAACATTTATAAATAACTTTTGCTTACCACGCTGCCTGGGACGCTGCTGCTGATGCTGACGCGGCGGATGTTGCGGAGGAAACTGCTGCTGATGTTTGTGCTGATGCTGGTACTGATGTTGCTGCTGCACAGGTATAAAACGATGCGGCATCAAGCCGGGTGGACATGGAGGTAACGCACCAACATTGCGATACACTACAATATCCGTGTTACCCTGTATCAGCAGATGATCATTTGTATTGTGAATTGTAGTGGTATCGTAGATGCTATGTTGTTGTTGTTGTTGTTGTTCTCGATGGTGTTGTTGTGGTTGACTGCTGCTGCTGCTGCTATTGATGTAATGTTGCTGCTCATGCTTAAAAGTTGTTGTGGCGCTTGCTTGATGATGTTGATGATCAATCGATGAGGTAATGCGCAGTGTTGTTGTTGCTGGCTCAGCAGCACTAGCAATATTAACAACAGCAATATGTTGCTGCTGCTGCTGCTGATGTTGTTGATGAATGATATTCTTTTGCTTGTATGAAAAATGATGCTGTTGATGTTCGACAACATGTTGCTGGTTCTTTGGTATATTTTGTTGCTGTTGCGTGGGAGCAGTGGCTGTTGGTGCAGCTGTTGTTGTTGTCGTCGTGCGGAAAGCACTGCCTGCTCTGGTATAATGCAGCGGAGCACTGCCATTATATGATGGACGTATTAGCTTTCGACGCTTGCCTTTGTAACGCGGCGCTGGCAATAATGTAGCACGGTGTTTTTGCTGCCGTTGCTGTGCTGTGTTTGTTGTTGTTGCGGTGTATTTGCGGCGCAGCTTTCGCCTTATAACTTGTGTGCTGCTATTATTTTGCGCTGGGGCTGCCGCTGCATCGTTTTGTACATTATTTCGTGATTCTTCGTGATTATTGCTATTTTTACTACTAACGCTGCTACTACTATTTTTGTTTCTACTACTATTTTCATACATATTTAATAATGTATTTTCACTTATATTTACACTTTTTACATTGACCGTTGTTGCAGCACTAGTTTGATTTTTTAATGTGTTGCTTGCGGCTGCTTCGTCTGCTTTCAACATGTTGACAGTATTTATGTGTTGCAGCAAATGTAGACCAATTACGAGATGCAAGCATATTCGCAGCAGCAAAAAATTAATGCCAAATAATTGTTTTCTTTTGCGTCGTCGTTGCTTGCGTATCGCTGATGTTGTCGCTGTCGTTGGCAGTGTTGTTGTTGCAGCAACATTCACGGCTGTCATTTTGACAGTTGTTGACATTTTTTTGACACTCACACTCACATTTCCATGGCAATTCTCAGTTTTGATTTTTTAATTATTTATTTTTTTTATATAATTTAAGCACAAAAAAAAAAAAGATAAATCAGCACTTCTGTTTATTTTGACTAATTTAATTAGTTGAGTTGAACTAAAATTTGAGCAAAAATAAAATTATTGTAAAATGATGAGAATAATGAGAACTTTCTTTTTGTCGTTTTCATGATATACAGAATATAGAAATAAATGTTTTTTATTCATTTTTATAATTATTTTATAATTATGCAGAAATTAAAAGTTTTAGCAAATTTTTTTAAACATATAAAAGAAAAAAAAATCGCATGAGATAAAAAAGTTAAGCTTCTTATAATTTCTTCATAAATAAATATTTCTTAAAATATTTTGTAGCCTATAGGTTTGTAAAAAAATCACTTGATGCTCAAGACATATTTTTCAAAAAAAAAAAAAAAATCATATATTTTCTTAGCACTCTATCATTTGTTTAGCAGCTCACGAGCAACTTGAATGCTCACTTTATTTTATTGTTCTTTCCAAATGTACAACTTAGATTGTTTAATCTAAAAAAATATTTTGTAACAGAATATTAAATTTAATATTCATATGTTCTTGTTAAAACAAAAGCACGTAACTAAATTTTATTAAGAAGCATGTGCGTTGTGCAAGGGTACTATTTTTAATAGTTTAATTTCTAAAGATCATTAAAAATATTGTATAGGCTTAGCTAAAGAAGCAGCAGAATGCTTTTTATTTTCATCATTCTGAATTACTCTTCGTTTTATTGCGTAAAACACTTAAATCGTAACTAGATTTATCACTTAGAAAATTATTTTATTGATTAAAAAAACTCAGTGTTATGAAAGAGCAAATTTTTTGTTGTTGTTATACTACAAAAGAATATTAAAAAAATGTGTGAGGTCTCACAAAGTTTCTTGATAATAAAAACGCATATTTTTTAATGTATTACTGTACAAGGGCAGTCCCAGGGGTGAAATAAAGCCATCTTGGTGGTCAGGGAAAATTGTGAAACTAAGGTTGCACTGTTGAAAAATTTTTAGCTAAGCTAAGAAATTTAGTCTAAAGTCTTAATTTAGCTTAAAAATAAAGACACTTAGAAAAGCTCAGCAAAATTTCTGAAGACTTTTCTGCGGAAATATAGAGGATTCATACGAAAGCACTGTAAGATCCGCGCTTCAAGTAGAGGAATCCTCCGAAAGCACTGTAAGATCCTAGGCTCTTCGAGCTATATATAATCAGATTCAACTTGGACAAATTTTTTATTTCGAATACAATTTGAAACGTGAAATCGTGTTTGAAAAAAGTCAAGTTTTGATTTATAACTTTTTACAATTTTACAAAACCCGAACTAGGCTTCGCATGGAATCAAAATCTTGTACCTAAACTTTCTAAACAGTTTTTCCTTTTAATATAAATTTAAGCCACAAAATCTTTCACCCTCCAATTAACTATCATTCGTTTTACGAATGAACACAAAGCTTTCGAATTTATAGGGGGCATCCCGTGATTGTTGGTCAAGACTAAAAAAAAACCTTTTTCGAAAAAACACATATTTTGAATTTTAACGATTGTACACAAGAAAGGTATCAATACAGGCATATGATAGCTTAAAAGAAATAAATTACAAAGGATACAATTTTTTATTTATTATTATTATTATTTATTTGAATGAAGAGCTTTCATTTATTTAAATGAATTTGAATTTTAAATGAATTTGCAATTAATATTGGACAAAATTAATACAATTTATTTATGTACAATTAAATTTTATAAAAATGTAAAACTGTCAGGCTTTAAGGCATCTACAGTTGTAATCCGGTTAGCTTCTTAGTAGTAAATAGAATGATTGATTAGCCGCTAGACTAGATGGACAAGGTCGAGCTCATACATGTGCTAGGCAAGACAGCCGAGGTCTTACGCGGGTTAATTCAAATATATCTATAGCGTGTATATCTATATAAATATGGATTTCCAGTGGGCAAAAGCAGGGCTTCGAAGTGCTATTAGCCTGCCATAAGCACTCCTTTAGAATGGCTTAAAGAAGTGGTTAATCAAGACAAATAAAAAAATTTTTATTTATTCTGTGATTTTATTTTATTTTACACATTTTTGTCAGATAAGAATATTTCTGAGTCATGACGTTGATTATTATTCAGTATTTTTTAACTTTTATATGTTATATTTTAACTTTTAACGAAAAAGTTACCCTGAAATATAAGCAGAACCAGTTGTTGTAGGCAAAATATAATTGTTGCACTACCCTGGGTAGCGAAAAATTAGGCCTCATAGAAGCGCTCGCAGAAGCAGCGAGGATGTCATGTGTCTTACCGTCAAAATAAGCAGTAAGTGCACGCCTTCGTTAGAGGAGGCCTAGCTTCATTGCCTATTGGGTTAGAGCACGGCTCACACATGCAAAGGTAGTCGCACGGCGTCAAACCGGCATATGCCAGGAGAGACAGACGTCTCGCCTGTTTCACTGAAAACAATTATGTCAAAAAGTAGGTTGTGGCTTAAAATGTATAAATATTTCAATTTGATATTTATTCCTCAAACATTTTGGTAAAAAAGATAAGGAATGCAAGGCAACAATCTAATTTTTTTGTTTAGTAGTACGAACAGGTAAAGTAGCCAGTGTAGTTTTAGGTTGTGATCTAGGAATTTATTCGTGAATCAACGTATTTTCAGGCCAAAAACCTTGATCTATTACCGTATCAAAGAGATCCCCAGGCAAATTTATTTTAAAAGAAGATACAATACGTTCATATGAAATTTTGAATTTATAAACCGAAATATTCTTGTAAACAAGATTCAATATAGAGTTTATATGATGCAAAACGTCTTCTTCGTATGTATCAAGAGCAAAACGAGATACAAATATAGATTTAGAAGGCAGGACAACCACACGTTCTTTACAAGATGGCAGATTAATGCTTTTTTTCAATATTTCTTTTGGTATAGCATCAACTAAAGCCGAGCTCATAACGGAAGTTGAAGGAATAGTATTAGTAGCAGCACAGGCTTTGGCATAAGTTTTTTACTTACCAGAATTACCCGGAGAATCATCACTTACGACTATAGTTGGTATCACTTTAGAAGACTCAACCGGATGTGAATTCAGATCAGCTGATGCTGCCTCATTAGTAGGAGCAGTATATTGAGCATTTTCGTTTTTATTCACAGACTCAGTTGATTACGCTTCGGAAGGTGAGTTCAAAATTGGTGAAAGTGAAATGAAATTATTATTATTATTAACACACGGAGGTATGGATATAGCAGCAGGCTTAGCAGATTTAGCAGAATTTCGAAGATTCATGGGTGGTCGTTTAGGCTTATGGGAAACAGAAGCTTCATCCATGATTTTAAATTTTTTAAACAAATCTTCAAAACCAGCCGATCTGGTATGAGCTGCCACCAAGTCCTTTAAAATATCTACATAAGTAGACCTGCCAGTCTGTACAAGACCAACGAAGTCCTTTACTTTCATTGAGTGCATCAAAAATTCTCGCATTCAATGCTGCACACTTTACGTGAAAAAAAGCATCACACAACCAGCAATTAACCAGCTGATCGGATTCACCTTTTACAGTGTAGTTGCAAAAATTGCAGAACATTTTTAATGAAAGTAATAAAATTTACAAAAGTGTAAGAAAAGTGCAATAAAAGTACTATGGCAACTCTATTTCAGTGGCAGTTTGAGAATCAAACAAATTATATGTCAAACAGTTTGAGAAGCAGCAGCGGCAAAATAATGAACTAGCGTCAAAATGCAACTGAAAGCAAAAAACAAGTTTCGCTCTCGCTTCAACAAGCTAAACAAACAACTGATGCAAACAAAATATATATATATATGTATGCAAGCAACTATTTTGAAAAGGACTTTTCAGCGTTTTAAGAGATGAAAAACAGGAACAATAAATATGAAGATCCTCAGCAAAGCTAAGCAAACCGACTCGATTAATCCCTGGCTTAAGAATTTTGCGGAAAATAAAAATTTTCAATTTATTTTAAGATCACGAATAAAATGCACGACTTAGGTAAACAGTGCTGCCAGAGATATTTGTCCTCTTCATATTAAGTGCCCTATATAAGTATATTTTGATTCATAATTTCATCCGGTGAAGTAATAAAAAAAGTAATAAAAAAAAATGATTTTGTTGTTGGTTATTTAATGTTTAATTTTAATAAACTTCAAGAAATTTTTGCAAAGTTTTTAAAATATTTTTCATTAGGCCAAATATACTTAAATATTTATTTAGAAATAAATAAAATTTCCTTACTTTTTTATTTTTAATTATATTTTTTAAACTTGCATTGTAATGTTAGTGAAATTTAATGCAGGAATTTTTACTTTTTGTGTTAGTTTTCACAACTATATTTTTTAAAAAGATAATTCAAAATTCTTAGTATGGAAAAAATTAGAGATAAAACTAAAAAGTACCCCGCAGTTATTTTGGAGTCAGTTCGAAGTAGCTCTGATGAAGTACAAAAGACGTTCAGTGAAGAACATTTCACTTTGCTTTTGTTTTCAAAAGTATTCAAATATGTTTTCAAAGGTATAAAAATGTTGAACGGAGTCTGATCACACGCTGTGGTAGAAAACGTGTTGGTGTTGAAAACGCGTTGGTGGCAAAAACGTGGTCTGGCTATTTATTTAAAATTTTTTTGCACAAGATGGCATCGGTTGTTGCTCTGTGAAATTATTAAAATTTAAGTTCATAATATTAATAAAAAAATAAATAATTAATAAAATTCTTCTTTAATAAATCTTGTTAATGGAAAAAATCCACCAAACCAGGTCTTTAGGACCTTTGCTCCAGTACACTAAATTTTTACACTTAAAATGTTCACTTTGAAACTAGTTAAAAAAAGAACCACTTTTGAACTACTGCGATAGCAACCAGTGTAAAACATGTTCCTAATGCAACTAGTTCAAATATGGAGAAAAAGGAGTGTTTATGGGGGCTTTTCCTATGAAATAAACCCACAAAAAGCGTCAGTTCATTCAATGTTAAAGGGTATTGTTGTGGAACTAGTATTGGCCCTTTTTGGAACTAGTTCAGAACTTTCTTAAATATGGTCCACTTTTCTGCTGGTTAAGTTATTAAAATTAATTCGATAACAAAGTTTAATGAGCTCTGTGATCTCTCTTTTGTTTATTGAAAACAAAAAGACACAATTAAAAAATAATTTTGGAAGTAAAAGATTTTGCTAGGACAAATTCCCATATCCTTGTTAGTCATTTTTTACTGCAACTTACAGACTTTTTTAACAAAATCCTCCTAGAAAAATCTCGGCTACGGGCCTGTACTAACTTAAAAAGTTGAAAACAGAAACCAACATTTTTAATAGTACATGCATAATAGATAGAGCAATACAGATAGGTCTATTGTAAGCTAACTAACAACAAAATTTTAAATACTAACTATGGTATGATTATAAAATTTGATAGCAAGTTTTTGTTTTAAGACTCTTTTTATTTAGATTTAAAAAATTGCATGAGATTTAAATGAGTTGCTATAATACGTTACGTTTTGGTAATGGACTTTTTTTAAAGCGTAAAAAACGTACATACTTATTTGCATTCCTACTATTAAAAAAAAAAAAAAATAAAAATATATTGCTTACTACATAAATAATGCGCCTAAAGACAAACAGCTTTATTAATGCTGTTAAAAATAAGATAATCAAGCAGCTAATTTCACACACAATCGCAGAGATATTAATGCAATTTATTAAATAATGAAAAATAGTAGCAAAGACAAAAACTAGTACAACGCGGTATAACACCCGTCGTGTTCAATCATTAGATAATGTTAGGAATATAAATTTTGCAGTGCGCCAACACATCGATTGAACACAATTGCGAAAGATATTCAATTCTAACACAAGTATGATAGAAGAGGTATGAAAAAAATAGTGCTACAACAACGATGGCAACACTTAAACCACCCGTTGGGATGCGATCCAGTGGATTGTAATAAAAAAAAAAAAAAAAAAAATAAGAAAAAGTAGAGAAAAAAAAAATTACAATTAAAATAATAATAATAATGCGGAAGGTGCAACAAAATATGGCGCATATGGGACACATGTGGTGCGTTCGGAAATGTTGGTAATTAAATTGCGTAATTGAAATGTGTAAAAAATGTAATGAAGCAGAAAAAAAAAGTGACAGGCGCGTTAAATGGGAGTGGAAAATAATCAAGTTGTAGAGGCAAAAAAAATAAAAATTTTATCAGCTCTTAAAAAACTAGACAAAATTAAAATGTATCAGCAAAGGCAATTAAAATGGCATAATAGAGAATTTTATTGCAGAACAAGCTTTTTTTAGTCAGGAGACGACACTGAGCATAATTTAAATCAGTTAAACTTAACTCTACTTCTACTTTAATTACATTTAGACTTAAACAGCTGTCAAAGTTGACAGCTAGACAAGTTGAGCCAATTTATTTGACAGAGCACATGTAATGCTTTAGGTATATGTTTCAAAAATTTGCTTCTTTTTGCCATAAAATACAAAAATGTAAGGAGCTTTGCTGGTTCTAAATATTAAAAAAGCTCTTTGAAATGTCAAACTGACAGTTGTACTGACAGTTTTGACAGCTTTGCACAACTATTTAAATAAAGCTGCTCAAGTATACTGTATCAAGTAAAACTGTTTTTAAAGCAATTCAAATAACATTGTCCTAATAGTTGTGGAGCATCTATAAGAATTTCGCGAACTTTTTCACAACTCAAGCTTCAAAAATGACAGCTTTAAGCATTACTTAAAGCAAAAGCTTTGACAGTTTTTAGTCCAGAGCAAAGTAAATAGTCGCTAGTTGCTTGAAATTTGAGTCAACTTTGCGGTAGTTGTTAAAGTGTGCATGACTCAGCCAGACTGAATCCAGTCTTCTCTACGCCAACAACAAAGTGTGCTCAAGCTTAAGATCAAACGCCTCAAAGCCGCCAAATTTCAAAGAAATTGTGAACTTTGGCTCTTTTTTTATGTAAGTTTTTTAAATTGTTTAGTCTATTTGAGAACTCGTCGTACTATTTTTTTTTTCTAATATTATCTGCTTCATTGCTTTTCTTTCATTTCATTATAAGCACAGCTTTCGTTCTCTAGTTCTAATAACCTTTTTGTAAAATTTTTTTTTCTGCCAAAAGTTTCGCTTCTTTTTTTTTTGGACAATGCTTTAAAAATGTTTATATTTTGCTGTTTGTTTATATTTATTACATCACGATTTTAGTTTCAAGATTTTTTCTCATTTTACACATTTTTTGTATTTTTTATAATTTTTTTTTTGTATTGTTAGCAACTCTAAATCTTCGCGTATGTTTACCTCTTTGCGTTGTTGCTTTTCTTCAAAAATATTTTGTGAATATTTTTTCTATCGTGAGATTTTTTTATTTGTTTTATTTTTCTACAATTCTTCTAACAATTTTTTTCCCCTCTTCTAATGTTTTATTGAGTGTGGCTGTCAGTTCGTTTAGTTCTGTTGTTTTTTAGTGCCTATAGACAAGACCGATCGACAGACATACGAACAGTTGTTGCAGCTGTGTTTCCTAGAAATTTTTTGGTCTGTTTTGCTGATGGTCGCAAAGTTTGGCTAGTTTTTTTATTCCGACTGAGGAAGTTGGGTCTTGCTTGGTTTTTTAGTTTGTATAAAAAATTCTGTTGAAATTATTTGTTTAAGTGCAGATTTTGTTGAAAATTTACTTTTTTCATAAATCATAATTCCTAAAAATGAATTCCAGGAACTCGTTAGACCGCATTTATAATATTTACACTACAGGCGGAAACTTAGTAAAGGCCTAAAAAATTTTTGTTTTTCCATGGCTTAAAAAAGTTATTTTTTATGTAGCATGTGTTAGGTAGCATTTTTTGCGTATATTATAATGGTCGTAAAAAAAAGGGCTGCTTTTCCTGCTTTGGGCCAACAAATTTTGGAAAAATGAGTGTTGGAAAATTGTATGGGAACATTGAAAAAAATTAAATAGAACCTACAAAAAAATAATTTTCTTATTTCATACAAAAAATTCTGAAAAGGATCTTATAGAGTAATTTATAGAGTAATTTTGAGAGAATGGGTTTTTCATACAAAAAATTCTGAAATGGATCTAAAAGAGACTTATTTCAAATTACTGTGTTGAATTCATTTTAAAGGGATGGGCTTAAAAAATTGCTCCCAAAAACTGTCATTTTTTTAAGCTTTGACAAAAACCGATAAAGAGTTACACGGTAAAAGGTGCATTGCAATTTATTAAAAAATAACACAGTAATAATTGTTATAAGATTGCAAATTTCCAAAAAAAAAAAAAAAAATGTTGCCAAAAATTTGAAACTCATTACAGTGATTTGGTTAGTTTAGAAGTTAAATTTAGTTGGATTAAACTAGTTTTGAGCAAATAAAATTGAAGTTGATTAATTTTTAAATTGAATATTTTATAATGACTAATTTCAAAATTGCATGAATGATTACAGTTTTGCTGTAGATATTAAAAAAAAATAAATTTAGACTTTGAATAATCTATGAATGTTACTGTTCCACAGTTTTTGAATATTTATAAATGATGTTTAATAATTTCTGTAGGCAACACTTCAGATTCTAATTTTTTGAAAATAATGGTTTGACCTATTTGAAAACGTTAAATTTTAAAAAAATTGTAATAATTTAATGTATATAATTTGTATTATGTGAAATAAGCTTGCTGAATTTGATGAGTCTTGAACCAGAATGGTAAAACTTTACTGCTTTTATGGATTATTTAGAACAAACATTTTTTATGTAAAGTTTTGTAGAAAACTTATAAAAAAGCAGAGAAAAATGTTAATTATTATTTCATTTCTTCTCTCGTGCAATTTTTCTGTTATTGGAAATTGTTTTGACTTCACTTTTTCGTGTTGACTTCAACTTCAACTTGAAGTGAAATTTCTAAGGCGGCGATGTGACGATTTTAATACAGTAGAAAATTTCAAAAAACACGTATGCATGTTTATAAACATATTACAAAAAAGTTAAATGTTTTTGTTCATAAACAGGTAACAAAACAGTGGAAACGTTTTTATAAACATTATAGGCTGAAGTGGGGGCGGGGGGTGATGTGTAACACATTTTTATTTGCTCCAATAAAAGTGTTAAGAAATTGAATTTTTAATTTGTTTTAAGGCCTATCTCTTGCAGAAGTACCAAAACGATGTGAGTGTTTTCATGGCTGTTGAATATTTGGGGAAATGGATGAAATAGGACAAAAATTTCAAAAATGGTTTTTTCGATCATTTACAAATCGGTGGGGTGACGTGTAACGCCAACAAAGTGTTGGTTTAAAGACCAGGAACTTTTATTTTTCATGTTTATTTCTACTTTTTATGTTTAGTTAAAGTATTATGATAAGAACTTAACGAAATCTGCTGCACCTGCTACTGTAAACGTTTCTGTCACGTTGTGAGAATACAGCTTTTCATTGAGTCCCTACCACGATTGGATTTTGGTCTGGGCTGAATAGTATGAATTGGTCCCATTTCTTGTAATGCCTTTGATGTTATTGCATTTCAGAGTTTGACGTTGTTACCTTTTTAATGTCAATTATAATGTGTAAGATGTGTTACACATCACACCACCGTGAGTGTTACACATTACCCCAATATAAGTAAATTTATTCTCATTGATGGAATTTTACCACCACGTGAAATGTAATATCTTTTGTTATATATAGGTAAAGATATTAAACAATACGACATTTTATATCTACTCACTTTTAAATCCTTAAGAAAATTTTATCCGAAAAGCTATTTATTGTCAGTTTAAAAAAAGACTTTTTAACGAAAATGTTTCACGCTTTAAGAACTCTAATGAAATGCGTGTCTGCCTACTTCTAACACTAAAAAAAACTTGATGCTGTCAAAAAAAACATATCACAGTAGTTCATTCACACATATGTTAACATTTTGTACGAAAAATTACCGTGTTACACATCACCCTATGCTTACACGTGTTTGCACACATTACCCCACCTTACCCTATATAAACACGTACAATGTATACAAGCGCTGCCTAAGAGAGACACCATGGTTGGCAATTTTAAGGGATCGCTGGTTTCGAATATCATGATTGATAGGATTGCCAACTCGATTTTTTTTTTGTATTTTTGCGAATCCTTGTCATTTTGAAATGATAACAACGGATTTGATTTCGAAACTGATATCACAGTTTCAAAATTCAAGGTGGCGAATGATTTTGTTTGTTTTTGCTTTAACGAATTCGGTGATGGAGCGAATACTAGATAAAAATGGATTGCTGAATCCGAATCCGTGTCAAAAGCTATGTAATTTTTTACAATAGGATTACCACCTAAAAATATGTTTTTTACAAATTTTAAACATTATCATATATTTTTATGGGATCACCGATTTCGAATCTGGTGTCAGAATTTTAATATTCAAGATAGCGGACTCGATTTTTTTTTTGTATTTTTGTAAATTCTTGTTACTTTGAAACTCTGACAACTGATTTGATTTCGAATCTGATATCACAGTTTATTAGGCAACAGTGGGTGACTGAATCCGAATAAATTGTTAGAACTTCCAAATTATGTAATTTTTTGTAACAGGGTTGCCACAAAATACAATGTATTTTTGATAGTGTTAAGCATGGCATCTTATTGTAAGTCTGATGTCTGAGTCTTAAAATTAAAGATGGCGTATAAGATTGCCACCTACATTTTTACCAGAGGATTGCCACATAGTAAAATGTATTTTTGAGAGTTTTAAACATCGTTTTAGAGGGTCTCTGATTTCGAATCTGATGTCAAAATTTTAAAATTCAAGATGGTGGATAGGGTTGCCACCTTAATTTTTTTTAATTTTTATGATATCGGCGCTGGGGCGAACATTAGGTAAAAATGAGTCGCTGAGTCGCAATCCGTTGTCAGAATTTCAAAACTATGAAATTTTTTTACAATATCTTGCCACCCAATAAAATGTATTTTTAAGAGTTTCAAACATCATCTTACGGTTTTAGAGGATTGCTGATTTCAAACCTGACGTCAGCATTTCAAAATTCATGACTGCGGATAGGGATGCCTCCTAGATTTTTTCGTATATTTGCATTTCTGACAACGGGTTTGATTTCGAATCTGATATTACAGTTTTAAATTTCAATGGCTGAAGCAAACGCTAAGTAAAAATGGGCTGCTGACATAAAACCCCTTGGATTCTAGGGTTAGATTTAGACGTTAATTTAGCATGAAATGATTTTTGACCGCTATTTAATCTTCTCACAAAATTTTGGTTTGCACATAAATAACAATCCCAACGAATCAACAACAAAATCCGGAACTACAAAAGACACAAATTTTTCACGTTATCTCGGAAATTTTGAATCACGGACATATGCTGGTATATCAAATTTAAGTTATTACAAACCATCAAAATCAGTATTAAAATTTAAGGTACAAATCAATTTTAGTGTAAATATCCAGCAAACCAAAGTTTCCGAAATCGTTACGAATTCGTTACGAATATTTGGGAATCTTTCAGATTTCGGAATCCGAATTTGTTACGAAATCGTAAGGAAAAACCTACGAAGTTGTTAACACGACTTGGTAACGATTTCGTAACGAAGTGTAGTAACGATTTCATGACGAAAAATATATGTAACGAAATGCATTAACGAAATCGTGATGAGATTTAGTTTCGAAATCGAAACGAAAAGTTGTAGATAGTTCTGGATTGTGGTTGAAACAAATTGCTCATTGTCACTCATTGAAACACTTCCTGTTTTTGTTGTTGTTAGCCACGCAAAACGTTACGAATAAGTTGCGATTTTAACAGACAATTCGAAATAAATGATATTTCCCTCTGCTTGCACTTTAAAACCTGCGCTTAAAGAAATTTAATATAAATTCTTATAAAAACCTAAATTTTCCGAAATTTGCTGTAACGAAATAGTAAAGGAATTCTTTGAGATAGCTCGAAATAGTTACGAATTAGTCTGAATTTCGAGAAAGTCGTTAACTTTGCTTAGCTGGGTAGTGAATAAACAGAATATTTTTTATAGAATTTTCTTATGTATTTCTTTTGAGATGCTTTATCTCTCGCTCTTTCTTTATCTTTGTCTCTTGTGTACACAGAGATGAAGTTTCACTTCTTTACTGTATACACGCTATACTATTTAATTTTTTTAATTAATATTGATTATTGCATATACAGTGGAATTCAGTTATAACGACCATGAAAGGGCCGTCGTCACAACCGAATGTCATTCTATCCGCACATAAAACATAAGCAACTAGAACATTTCGACTTCGAGAATTCGTCGTTATAACCGAAATGTTGTTATAACCGAGGTCGTTATAATTGAATTCCACTGTATATCATAAAAATAAATAAAGTGTGTCGGCGATTCTACGTTAAGAGGTTCTAGCGGTGGCTAAATCAGAAAATCATACATTAGTTGAAAGCGAAGATTAGCGAAAAACGACAAATATACCTAATAATAAACAACGTTTCTTTTTTGTTACTTTTTGTAAAAAAGTATCTACCCTGGCCTGTCCTTTTACTATCTCGCAAAGAAGTCAGCGTCATTTAATACATTTCTAATTGATAAGTAATTTAAGCATTATTTATTTCATAAAGAAGCATTAGTAATAAGAGTAAAAGAATAAAAAAAATATCAAATTACTTTTATTTTCTAATAAAAAAAAACCTTAATTTTTTCTCTTGCATTCTAAGTCTCCTACCCTGGACGTTTGACGTCCGTAAAAAAATGTCGGTAAAGTAATTGTCATTACAATTGTAAATCTCAGAGCATTGACTTTGACGTGAAGTTAACAACAAACGAAACGCAAGCCACTCGCGTGCTCTCATTGGTGGACAGTTCGATCACGCCACTCAGCATGTGCGAGTGTCTCGGTGAATACAGTAACTCATCAGGTAAGTTTTATTCCTTTGTTATTCAAAGTATAACTTTGTTTGTTGTGTGTATTTACTTTAATTTTTGCATAGTTTATCGTGTTTCTTCGTTTTTTCTTAACAATACATACTCTTCTCATTGTGTTCGTAGCTCTCCCCTTCCTCTCGAGATGCCAGGGTAAAGACCATAAGTCCATTTCAAGTGAGCAGAAATGAACAATACTGCGCATCTACATCACGTGTGCTTCCTATGTCAACCTATGTTTTTGTTTTGGCGCAACTCATTTTTTTGTGTGTGTTCTGGCCTTCATGCCTCTACCCTGTATAGTATAGAGTATCTCCCCTGGTTCCTCAAAAAACACGCATAAATGAATTAAATGACTGGCCTTCTTAAAGTAGTATACACAATACTTGATTACATAGTACAACTTCGGAAAAAGACATATTTTAAAATATTTATATAACGCCGCCTTTCCTCATATCAGACAACTCTTAACGTAGAATCACCTTTATTGCATTTATTAACATTTTTAACTTTATTATTCATTAATTAACAAAAAACTGTTTTTGGTTTTTGTTCAAAAAACATATTTTGTTTTTATTTATTAAAAAAAAAACTAAAAAAAATCTCATAAAAAGGTTGGAAAAAAAACACTTGAACCTTTAAAGGGTTTGTTAATCAAAATTTATGATGCAATAAAACACACTCATGCTTTTTAATTAGTTAACACGCAAAAAATATTTTAATTATTAACTTGTAATTGTTTCACATAGGACCATCAAAAAAAAAAAAAAAAAAAAAGTGACTCATCATTATTGACTTCATCTTGCAATAGATCAAAATTTACAACCATTTAAGAGTGGTGAACAAAAATACGCCTAAAGCTCAATTAAAATTTACAACATTTTACCATACGCACCCTATGGCGTGGCTAAGCACTAATCTGTTTTAGCTTTAAAAAAAAAAATAAATTAACAAATACAAAGCAGAATGCTTATTTTAATGTAAACTAATAGTAGCTCATTTTGAAATATCAAAATATTGGCCAATTTTTTTTCCAATAATAATGTTATTTAATGTACTGTGAAAATCCGTACAATGATGCGTTGAAAAAGAAAACGAAAAATTGTTTTTGCTTAACGTTTGAGAAATTAGACGAAAAATTTGCTGTAATGAGTTAATAAAAATCTTAGAGCAAGGCTCTTATTGAACAATCTAGTGGAAAGAACTCGCATGAGTAGACTTTATGCAACACTTCATTTATTCATTTCAAGTAGAATTATTGCAGAACAAATATGAACTTTTTTAATATAATTAAGTTAGTTGAATATTTAGAAAATTATATTCGATATAAGCAACAAGTGAAAATTTTTCCAGAACTTCAATCCAATAGAATTAATTTATTTTTACTACTTTTATAAATTTTTTTTTAACATTAATTTTTGGGAAAACTGGCATTATAAAAATTTGGAATTTTATGAACTTGCAATGTAAATAGAAGCTCAACAGTTGTTTCAAAATTTTGATGAATTTCCAATTCCCAATTCTTTTTCCTAAAGTGAAACAAATTTATTAATGGAAGATTAAACATTTCTGTAGACTGAACTCTCTAAAAGTTTTTACATATGATTTCACTATAAAGTGGTATCAAAAAATCAGTTGACATAAAATTAAAAAACCAATAAAGACACTGTAGACAAGTTTTGTTCGAAAAGGCTTAAAGTGTTAAATTTGCAAGTAACATTTTAATGAATATTTGTACCGTCTATCAGGCCCGTAGCCAGGATTTACCTTAAGGGGGGAGGGGGGGAGGAGGGGTTTGTTTAAAGTAAGTAGATACCAGTAATAACTGAAAGAAAGGATATGAAAATTTTTAAGCAAGTCCGTTTTCTTTTAAGACTATTTGTGAATATGCCTATTTTTAAATGACCATAATTTTTTTTATTTATTTTATTTATTTTATTTATTTTATTTATTTAAAAATTTATTTCATTTTTTTTTTACAAATCAATTTTGAGTACTAAGTATTTTGATTTCTGCCTATAGTTTGTTGAAAAATGGTCCAAATTGAGAATTTTTAATTTCTTTTAAAAAGTATTATTCCAAAAATTAGCACAAACAGTAAAATGTCTGTGACAAAATTTTACTAATTCAACAATATTAATGTGAACGGTAAAAATAGGTTAGATTCCTAGCAGTTTATTAAAATCAAAATTAAAATTAGCTATGAAAAATGTAAACATTTTTTAATAAGTTCAGCTGGTGAAGCTGTATTCACAACTTTTATGGACATTCCATATAAACGGGAGAAAAAAAAATTTTAGTCTTTAGATTTGGTTTCTTTTTGGCTATCTTACTCTTTTGTTGATCCCCAGCTTGTGTACAACTATTTGAACCTGTGTGAACCCTAGTTCGAGTTATCGTTAAAAGCGAAAATATTACTGTTCTCGAAAATGATTTCGACAATTTAAATAAATTCAAAAGAAAATATTTGAAGACCTTTAAAAATTTAACAGTTTCATTTTCTCATGATTCAATTCCAATAAAAATTACTATATATATTTTTTTTTTTATTAAAATTTTTTGATTAGAGGAATCGACTCCTATAAAGTCACATTTAAATTTCAGACTATTTTTCAAAAACCGTAATTCGAATACTGGTTTTTGCACAGCAACAATAACTTATATCCAATTTATTATATAAGATATCACATGAAAATAAGTTCGTGTTAATATTAAAATAGTTACTTTGCTAGATAAATTCTTATAAAAAGAAACAGTAACTTTTTTTGAATATTTTAGAATTTAATCGGTTGTGAATTTATATTTAAATTATTTGCATATTGAAAACACTAAAAACAAAATTTTTTGAACTTATAAATTGGTTTTTTAATTTTTTAATATAATAAAAATAAATATTTTTAAAATGCTGAAGCTTAAAAAACTGCAATTGTTAATTTTTTTTTTTATGAAAATTTGGTAACATGATTAAAAAATCATAAAATCACTATAAAATTGGACTGTATAAAATGTTTAGCAAAAATTTTTTCATATTTAGATTTAAGGTGATTTTCCGAAACCTGTTATTTGGAAAATTTTTGTGCCAAGTTGGAAATTTTAGATGTCAAAATTTTAAGTCATTCGCTTTACGTGGAATACCCCATAATGTGTTAAATTTCGTGGTTCATATATTTTTTACACTTTTATAAATGAAAAAAAAAACCCACTCAAATGAATGCCTTTTCAAAAGTTTTGGGTCTAATAAGCTTACCCAGCAAACCATAGTTGATGACTTTGTCGAAATTCTGATGAATTCATAACTATTTCGAGCTGTCTTAAAGAAATCGTTACGATTTGGTTACGCAAATATCGGAACAGTTTCACTTTTTATACGAATTCATAAAGAGTTTCGTTATGCGACTGTTTGTAAAACAGATTAAAATGCAAACAGAGTAAACTTTCCTTTCTTTCGAACTGGCTGAACGAAATCGTACTTTTTCGTTACCTTTTTGTTAAGACTCGTTACGAAAACGTTACGACATTTCGTTACGAAGTCGTGTCAACCACTTCATACGATATTCTTCACGATTTCGTAACGTATCGAAATCGGAAAGATTGCGAAATGTTTGTTACGATTTCGTTAAGAATATTCGAAATCTTTCCGATTTCGAAATCCAATTTCGTTGCAAAATCGTAACAGAAATCGTATGAAGGGTTTGACACGACTTCGTAACGCAGTATCGTAATGGTTTCGCAACGAGTCCTAATGAAAATGTTACGAAAAAGTTACGATTTCGTTCAGACAGTTCAAAAGAAAGGAAATTTTACTCTGTTAGCATTTTAATAAGTCGTACAAGCTGTCGAATAACAAAATTTTATATAAATTCGTATAAAAAGTGATACTGTTCCAATATTTGCGTAACGAAATTGTAATGATTTCTTTGAGACAGCTCAAAATAGTGACGAATTAGTCGGAATTTCGACATAGTCGTCAACTATGGTTTGCTGGGTAGATATGGCATAAAAAATGTCAAGCAAATTTTCTTCAATTTACAAAATTATATTCGTTCTAGGTATAACTTTCATATATATATTTACTGGATATCAGGGACTTTTTGAGCATTGAAACTGATTTTTAATATACCAACTTCTTGGAGATGAATTCCAATATAATGATTATGACTCTTATAAGCAAAATTAATCTTTCACTTGGCCAAAAAAACTTTTCAATAATTAAGTGAAGTTTTCAAGAAAATTAACATCATTATCACAATTTAACTAAAAAAAAAAAATTACATTTTGAATTAAATAGTCTCATTTGTGTTAAATCTTTTTACTTTCTGAACCCTAAGGAGAGAGTGGGTTTGAACACCTAAAATCCTGCCCCCCCCTTGTCTACGGGCTTGCCGTCTACGACTATCTGAAGAGTAATTTTTGAAACTTTTTTGAAAAGGGTCAAACAGACCCACAAAAAAGCGCGTTAAAGTATTTTAAATGCATACATTAAGAAGTTTTCTTACTCTTTATGATAGTAAATTTTTTGTGATAGAGTGTTGATTTAAAATGCATATTAAATACTTTTTAATTAGTTAAATTTGTACTATGATAAAATTATAATACAAGAATATGGAACCAGCAATAGCAAGCAGATGTCTGGATGCTAAATATTGCTCAAATGTTAACTGTTATAACGCCGAAACATATGGTTTTTCTTGAATTTTCCAATTTACAACCAAAAAAAAAAAAAAAAAAAAAAAATTGGAAATTGTCGCACCTTGTAAATGGTTCAAAAAAGATTTCTTTAGTCCTGCTGTAGTTATAAATGTATATTTTTACCTCTAAAGACTAACATATAAGCAACTTGTTGAATAAAATAATTTCTTCTTTAATCATATATTTTATCAAAGGCCTAATAACAAAATTTCTTTATTATTCTTAAAAGGAAACTTTAAAAAGTTAGCTGTTTAACTTTTAATACGTGTAATCAATAAACTATAATTTTTAATTTAGCCGAGATATGAAAGAGGCCTACTTTAGTAAAGCTTGAAAAAAAGTCTTCTGTTCATTTAGATAAATCGCTGGAGCTGAACAAACAAAATAATCGCAGACTGAACACAACCGTCTGATCACTGAAAATAATTCTAATCACTTATTTGAACTTATAACAAAAGATTAACAAGATAAAACGGCCATAAGCAGAAAAAAGAAAATAAAGAAATACTTTCTAGCAAAGAAAGCAGCCGCAAGCTTTGAGAAAATTGGCTAGAAAAATTACCACAACAACAGTAACAAAGTTAATAAAAAACATCGTTAAGCAAATTAAGTTGGCAAATTTTGTACGGAAAATAATAATAAGCAGAAAAAAAAAACACACAAGAAATCGATTACAATAAAAATCAAAAAGGAAAATGAACACAATATTTCAGTGGTTACATTATTTGCGTGGTAGGTATAATTTGGCCAGATTTTTCGATGAGAAAAGAAACAAGTCTGTTGTGTATAAACGGACAAAACCAATAATTGTACAATTCCTTAAAGGCTTTGATGGTGGTCCCCATGTACCACATATTCAAGACCAACAGACCAAGAAAATAAATAAAAAAACTGGGGGAAAAAAATCTGCGAAATGCGCTGATTGATCTATAAACTATAATCTTAGAATGATGAAGAAAAGTAAAGATGCAGGTAAGTGGGAAGGTAAGAGTAGAAAGATATCAGAGAAAAAAAAATTGCAAATAAAAATTATTGGCCACATGACCAAAGGCTGCATGGCATAAAGGAATTTGCAACAATTGCTGCGGCAAGCTATAGCGATAGACAGACAAAAATAGAGAAGCAGGCCAAAGATAACCAAATAGTCAGATCAATAGATTGATAGAGTCATATATACATATATATATATATAGAGATTTTCGTGCGAGACAGACGTCTCAAGCCAGACAAACAGTGAGAACGACAGCTCAAGATCGATAGATGACCAGTTTGATGGATCAGCTACAGTGATCGTCAATAATTTGCAAGCAAATCGTTCAGCAAGCAAACAAGAATAACTACATTGAAAAAAAAATTAAACATACAATCACGGGCAATACATATTTATTAAGAGAAGCAATACTAAGGTGACCATTTTTATTTTGTAAGATTTCGGGTTATAAAAAAAAATATAAAATAAATAATATTTCTATCACTGAAATATTGTGCAAAAAAGGTTCTATATTTATATCCAGCTAAATTTGGTTATAAATATTATGTGCTTAATGCCCTGTTGGTTATAAAGAATTAAGTTTAAGCGTAAGATTTAGCGCAACTTATCCACACAAAAATTAGTCAGTCCAATAAAGGAAATCTTATTTTACTTCAAATGCCTCACACGAAGTAGTTCATATTGTTACAAATATTTACAATATTAAAAATCGAGAAACAAAGAAGCCATTGCCAATGTTCGTAGTAGAAATCGAACAAAATGAAAACAATAAACATATATATGCCATTAAGACATTGTTACATAGCTGCATCAAATTTGAACCACCGCGTCCGAAGCGCGAGATACCACAGTGTGCTAACTGCCAAGATTATGGCCACACTAAAAGCTTCTGCCGACGAACTCCGAAATGCATAAAATGCGCTGGAAATCATGCTTCGTCAAAGTGTCCAAGAGAAGGTAGACGTGAAGATGTCAAGTGCGCTCTTTGCGATGGAAATCATCCTGCAAATTACAAGGGTTGCACAATCTATCAGCAACTACAAAAATCGAAATGCCCACCCACTAGAGCCAAAACATTACCCGCAACGCAACAGCGAAGTCTTACTTCTCAAAATCCATTGCCACCCCAAAATCAGCAAGATAATATCACCAACGCAAATGTAGTCAGAAATTCTTGCGAAGAGAATCATCGTGAAGAAAAATCTAGCGAAATGAAAGAAATGATGGCATTGCTTAAACAGGTTCTGCAACAAATCACCACTATGATGACAGTAATGGTCTCGCTCACAACCAAGCTGTGTCCCACAATAACGCCATAAAAATCGTCCTTTTTAACGCAAACGGACTGTCACAACATTTACTTGAAGTAAAAACATTTTTAGCAGCTCAAGATATCGACCTTCTCTTAATATCTGAGACTCACTTTACAAAAAAAAGTTTCTTTAAAATACCAAAATATAATTTCTACTATACTTTACACCCTGATGGTACAGCACATGGTGGAACGGCAATACTCATAAAAGACAAAATCAATCACGTTTTATCCCCAGCATACCAAACAAACGAAATACAAGCAACCAGTGTGTTAGTCACCGATTGGAATGGACCGTTGAAGATATCCGCAGTGTATAGCCCACCGAAACATACAATTAAACAAGATATGTATGAACATTTTTTTAAATCTCTTGGCAACAGATTTATTGCAGGAGGAGACTTTAATGCTAAACACACCCATTGGGGATCTCGTTTAATAACAACTAAAGGGCGTCAACTCTTCGCTGCCATACAAAATAAAAACCTAACTGCAGTATCCACGGGAGAGCCAACATACTGGCCAACAGACGTCAGCAAAGTGCCAGACTTAATCGACTTTTGCGTAGTTAAAGGTGTACGAGCAAATGATATACATGCTAGGTCAAGTCTCGAGTTATCATCTGATCACTCTCCTGTCATTGTCACCCTCAACCGACTCCTTCAGGAACAACCTCAAAAATGCTTTCTCCATAACCCAAAAACAAACTGGGTATACTTCAGGCACCTAGTCTCTACATCGTTAAACACAAAAATGCCTTTGCATTCTGACGATGACATAACGAAAGCTAGTGAGCACTTTACTTTACGTGTCCAAAAAGCAGCTTGGCTCTCTACACCCACAATAATCCAAAAAACAGATCCCGCATGCTCCATTTCGATCCAAAAAAAGTTAGAAGAGAAAAGGCACGCACGAAGAGTATGGCAATCAACTCGATATCCAAGAGATAAAAAACACTTAAATAAAGTTACCAAGCAACTAAAAGAACTCTTGAGGGTCTCTATGGAGGAACATACGCAAAAATATCTTTCTCAACTCGATGCCACCCTAGTAACAGACTATTCACTTTGGAAAGCTGTTAAAAATCTTAAAAGGCCTGTAGCGCAAAATACACCACTGCGTAAATCGGATCAATCTTGGACTAAAACAGACAGCGAAAAAGCTGAAACATTTGCAAATCACCTAAGCACAGTCTTCACTCCAAACTCAGAAGAATCGCCAACCAACACGCAAGATCAGATAAACTCGCTTTTAAACCAACCATATCAAATGGATATTCACATCAAAAAGTTCAGAAACAAAGAAGTACGTAGTGTTATCAGAAATCTACAGTTAAATGAGGCCCCAGGGTATGATCTTATAACAGCAAAAACTCTTAAAGAACTGCCGGACGAAGGTTTCACCTTCTTAACCCAACTTTTCAATGCTGTTTTAACGAAAGGATTTTTTCCTCCTCAATGGAAGGTTGCGCAAGTCATTATGATCTTAAAACCTGGCAAGCAACCAAACAATGCAAAGTCTTATCGGCCAATAAGCCTCCTACCAATTATTTCTAAAATTATGGAAAAATTAATTCTTAAACGACTTATGCCCATAATCGAAAATAAGAATTTAATCCCAGCGCATCAGTTTGGCTTCCGAAGAAAACATAGCACGATAGAGCAAATCCACAGACTAGTTGAAGTAATACACAATGCCTTTGAAGCAAAAAATTACTGCACTGGTGCATTTTTGGATATATCCCAAGCTTTTGATCGAGTATGGCATGATGGCCTTTTGTTCAAAATAAAAATAAATCTCCCGACAACCTTCTTTATATTAATCAAATCGTATTTAAGCGATAGACACTACTTCGTTAAGCAAGGTGACGAAGTAACGTCCCTGCATAAAATAAAGGCTGGAGTTCCCCAAGGTAGCATTATGGGCCCCATTTTGTATCTTTTATTTACTTGCGATCTTCCAACTCCCGATGGGGGCACCTTCGCTGATGACACAGCAGCTCTCGCAGTTGACCCAGATTCAAAAACTGCTTCAGAAAATCTACAAAAAAGTCTTGATGATATTATTCAATGGCTTAAAGACTGGCGAATAAAGCCAAATGAACTTAAGTCAGTACAAATGACATTTACTACAAGACGTGGTACGTGCCCTCCTGTAAAACTAAATAATGTTCAGATTCCTCAAGTAAAGGAAACAAAATATTTAGGTGTCCACCTAGACTCTAAACTTAATTGGAAACACCACATTTTCACCAAACGTAAGGCCCTAGGCATTAGGCTAAGAAGTCTTTCTTGGATGCTAAACAAAAAATCCAAGCTATCTCTGGATAATAAGATACTATTATACAAAGTTGTTTTGAAACCCATTTGGACCTACGGCATTCAGCTGTGGGGGACAGTTGCAAACTCCAATATAGAGTTATTGCAGCGTTTTCAATCGAAAACTCTGCGTATGATCGCTAACTGCATATGGTATGTTACAAACGCACAACTGCACTGTGACCTCAAAATTCCAACAGTTCGAGAGGAAATAAGGAAAATCTCAACCCGCTACAAGGAACGTGTATTATCCCACCCTAACCACCTGGCGGCGACCCTAATGAATAACAGAAACGTGTTCATCAGACTTAAACGAAGGTCTCCACAAGATCTGCTTTTGTAAACTGATAAAACTTATTTATTACTTATATTACTTTGATTAATATTAAAATTGAATAATACGGATGCACCACTGGGTGTATACCGTCCAATGTTTATTATGCATGCTTTTTTATAGTTTTCAATGTATTAAATATTCCAAATATTACTTATTGTCTAACGACAGATCGTAATAAAGAAATGAATTAAAAAAAAAAAAAATAAAAAAAATTTTACTTAAAAATATGTTTGCATACTTTAAGGCACTTTTTCAGTACGAAATTCACTAATTTATAGTTAAAGGCACAACCAAAATAGACGCGTTGCTCCGTAACGAGTAGAGACGAAAATGTTCGCTTTAATGCAATTCAATGTTGTTGCCCAAAATTAACAAACGTAATTTAACGAAGCTGAACGAAACAGCTTGTCCATACGTTTTGTTCCGTAAGAACCGATCTGCTAGCGTCTCAAGTCGTCAGACGTTCGGCAAGTTGCAATCGTCTCGTTTCGTTTTTTTTGGTTCTGCCTTAAGCTGAATTCTTTTATGAACTTAAGTGCTCTTTACTCTAAAGTTTGTTGCCCCAATAGCTGCAGGGCTGACTGTTAAATACAGGAGTGAAAACAAAAACCAAAATTAAAGGAAAAACTGCGTATTAAAATGAAAACCGCGTAAATAAAGGAACTGGGGGAAGTTTGAAAGAACTCCGTGCAAAAAATCCGCGCATATAAAAACCGCGTAAAAACAGGTTCAAGTTTAATTTTCTCTGCGTTACATAAAAAACTCCCCGAAGAAAACCATCGAATACAGCTTTCATTGCATTTAACTCTATTTACTGGTATGCAGAAAGCTGAACACTGAATTTATCAAGATTCCAAATGTCTGGATTGTGTATTTTCTCGTACAAATCATATTCTTTTTCGGAATCAGCGTTCCATTTTACATTACAATACAAAGCGTTATTATCGTTTCGAACTTTCGCTATAATAACTTGATAGGTGATCGCAACGTTCAAATTTAAAAAAGTCTGGATCTCCGAACTCCGACGTGATCCAGGGGTGCAACCACCTGTATTGCACTCTTACAGGTGCCCACCAGAGAACTGCACAAGCCTACTTGAAATCGATTTCAAGAACTTCCTTAAAATACAAGTTAAAGCTAGCTTGAGCTTGATAATTTTTAATCAAGTATGAATTGTGATTGAAAATAAATAAGCCCACGACAGCTTGCGACTTGTAAGTATGCTAGCTTACAAGCGAACGCACAGTGTAGGAATTTACAAATCTAGCGGGACAAAAATCCAAAAACCAACATGCTAGAAATTCACCGGAAAGCTTTTAAAATGAAGCTCATAAAGCTCATAGCATAAAAGCATAAAATGCAATTAAAATAACACGCATTTCGGTTTCAAAAGCTTTCGCCAATTCACTTCTACGTTAGACTTGGATCAGAACACACGCATGACAACATGATAGGTTCTTAAAAAACGCACCAAGAAACATTTTTTGTGTACAAACTTCCATGAAATAGTTTTTTTTGTTTAAACCATCGTTTTTTCTTCGTGTTTTTAGTTCTATTACAATTATTTGATTTTTTCCAATTTTTCCAACGCAAGGTAAAAATACATATTTTTGGGTGAACATTGAATTGTAATTAGCGGCTTCTTTCTTTCTTTCTTTCTTTTCTAGCGCATGGATTTGCCAAATGCTTAGCACTAGAACTGCAAAAACGAAAGTGGGAACCACCACAATAAGAATCAAAATAACCAAAGGCTGCCCCCAAGGTGGAGTTTTATCCCCACTGCTGTGGAGCCTAGTTGTGGACGAACTCTTATCGAAGCTACACGATACTGGCATAAAATGCCAAGGCTGCGCAGACGATATAGCCCTAATAGCAAGAGGCAAGTTCGAGAATACACTCTGTGACCTAATACAGAGAGGGCTGAAAGTAACAAAGGAATGGTGCACCACAGTGGGGCTTAACATCAACCCAGCAAAAACAACCATAGTACCTTTCACTAACAAGAGAAGCCTGCCAAACCTCAGAACGATGAGAATGGACGGCACTGAACTCCCTCTCAAAGCAGAAGTAAAGTACCTGGGACTTACACTAGACTCTAAACTACCATGATGGTGAGACCAATCCTCACCTACGGAGCAGTAGCATGGGCCAAAAGAACCAAGTTATCAGTAATGAGGAACATGCTTACAAAGGTACAAAGACTTGCCTGCGTATGCATTACAGGAGCTATGTGGACCTGCCCCACAGCAGCATTAGAAGTAATCCTCGACCTAACTTCTCTTCACCTCTTCATAGAGGGAGTAGCAAAGCGAACTCTGATAGGCATTGCAAAAGAGGGAACAGGATTAGGAAAAACTATCAGCAACAAAGAGAAAGAAGTTATCGCAAGGCAGATACCATACATCGATCAACCAAGAGACGATATACGTATAGTAAAAAGGTACAACTTCGAAAAACGCTTCGAAATTAAGCTTGGTACCAAGAAGGAGTGGGATAGTGAAATAATATCGCGAGTCACAAAACCACATAGTATAACATGGTACACGGACGGCTCCAAAACACTGGAAGGTATAGGTGCAGGGGTATATGGACCAAGAACCAGGCACTCGGTACCTATGGGGACAACACACAGTATCTTCCAGGCGGAGGTCTTAGCAATACAGCTGTGCGCACAATTTAACCTGGACAGGAGTTACAAAGGTCAAGACATAATTGTGATGTCGGACAGCCAAGCAGCAATCAAAGCATTAGCTTCCTGTGAAATATCATCAGAAATGACATGGGAATGCCTAACAAAACTGAATGAGCTAGGCAAGAATAACACCGTTACTATACTCTGGGTCCCAGGACATAAAGGAATTCATGGTAACGAAGAAGCTGATGAATTAGCGCGACGAGGCGCAGCCACACACTTTATAGGACCAGAACCATTCTGCGGATTGGGCACACACACTATCAAAGAAGAACTAAGAAGGGAGGAGAGACACAAAAGATTAAACCTCTGGAAAAGCCTCCCAAAGCTAAAACAATCCAAAGTGCTCCTCAAAGATTTCAACTCTCGGAGAGCAAAATTGCACATAAGTTTAGGCAAACCGAATCTAAGAATTCTTACGGGGTTTCTTACAGGACACTGTAAACTGAAATACCACCTGAAGAAATTGGGCATCGAAACCGACAGCAACTGCCGTTTCTGCGAAGAAGCGGAGGAGACTCCAATACACCTACTTACCAACTGTGACGCAGTAGCTCGCAAGATCAAGGCAACACTGGGAAACTACGAGCTGAGTCAAGAGGAAATCTCATCCATTGAACCGAAAAATATTCTCAAATTCATAAGAGAACTAGGTCTGGATGAGATTCTGTAATCCGTCAAAGAGCGGAGCATCAAGAAGGAGGTACAATAGATCTATATAGGTCGCAGTGCGCATCTCCAAACTAAACATTAACATTAACATTAGCGGCTTCTTTGGACTGCCAAAAGTTTCGTATATTTTTGTATGCAATGAAATGTTATTTCTTTTGAACTCTTAATAGTTCAAAGTCGTATAAAATTAAATTCGTGTGCTAACACGTGCGTTTCTTTGCAGGTGCCATCATGGAATTTTCGACTAGGGAGTTGTACGAACAACTAAAAGCAGACGGCGCTGAACAGCAGAAGCATCAAGATACGCTTTTAAAATATATAATTGATAAATTCAAGCTTGATAATTGTACTCCACTGATGTTAGAAGAACTTAACCGGGTAGTGCACTCTTTTGTTACAGAGTTTAATGTAAGATGGAAGGTTAGTCATCGTAATAGAAATATGTTCCTTAAAAAAAACGAACAGTGGTTGGATTCTCAAGTCAATATAACAAACCTGGATTTACCAAGCATAAGTGCTAGTGCTAAGAGGGGCCGCCCAATAAAGGAATTTACTGCAAGCGGAACAAAAACAAAAAGGCGAAAGGTTCAAGCCCTGCTAACTAACCAATCTTTGACTGAATTGACACATGCTACACGTCTCAAACTGCGTCAGTCTGGTAAAAGAGATGCTGCACAAGTGTTAAGCGAATTGACTGTGGGTCCTCAACGAGCAACCAAAATTAAAAAAGCCATCAACAATGGTCTGCACCCAATACCCCAGTATTCTCCTGAAGAAGCACTTTCTTTGATAACTGCTATGAAGTTGAGTTCTAGAAAATACCAAATTATGAGAAAATCAGCTTTGAATAAAGGATTGCACATGTATCCCTCTTACGAAAAAATTAAAGCAGCAAAACAAATGTGTGTGCGAATCGTTGGCAGAAGTGAGTCTACAGTCCTTAGTAGACTTAAAAGTAAAACGACTCTGTATTGTTCAAAACGAAATATTGGATAGTGCAAGAGAAATTGAAAATATTGCAATGATTTTAAAATGGGGAGTAGACGGCAGTGGTGGACAAAGTAGATACAAGCCGAAGTCAAATGAATATGGGTTCGAAGAAACAATGGTGGATGGATCAATTTGAAGAAACAATGGTGGATGGCAAGATATGCAATGTACTGGCTTCGAATAAAGGAAGCCAAAAATGCTATATCTGCAACGCAACACCTTGCGAAATGAATTGTTTGAAAAATATTCGCCGACGTGAAATATGTGATGGTACTTTCAACTGGGGGCTGTCTACGCTACACGCGCAAATTCGCTTGATGGAATGCATCTTACATATAGGCTACCGTTTGGATTTCGAAAAATGGCAATGTCGTGCCACGGAAGACAAAGAAAACTACGCACACAGAAAAAAAGTAATAATTGAACGATTTCGAACCGAAACAGGATTGCTGTTAGACACTCCAAAACCAGGGGAAGGAAATACAAATGACGGCAATAGCGCAAGAAGATTTTTTAAAAATGCATCTGCCGCTGCTGATATAACTGGTGTCGATCTCACATTGATTGAACGATTCCACACAATATTACGGACACTGACATGTGGCTACGACGTTAATCTGGCTGCTTTTAATGACTTTTGCAACGAAACTGCGAATTTATACGTTACGCTTTACAACTGGTACCCAATGCCAGTGACTTTGCACAAAGTAGTTATCCATGGTCCGGATGTTATTAAACGTTTTTTGCTGCCAATTGGACAAATGTCAGAAGAGGTGCAAGAATCCGTGCACAAGAACTTTCGAAAATTTCGATTGGAGCACACAAGAAAGATGTCAAGAAGCAAAACTAATGAAGTCCTGCTGCACAGTCTTTTGATAAACTCAGACCCAATCATAACATCATTAAGACCACTAGATTCTTAAAAAAAAACTTTTATCGGCTCTGATGTCTTCAAGCTGTTACAGCCACCCAATATTCCGACAATTGTCGAAGACCAGTTTGAAACCACTTATAATGACTTACTTTCTGATAGCTCTGCCGATGAATAAAGTGATATATATATGTAATTTTATATTCACAAAAGTTTTCTATTCAATTTAATTTTGTCCCGCTGGATTGTCTAAATCGTACACTGTGGAACGGCACGAAGTTCCAAGTAAAGGAAAAATTGATGACTTCGGCAAAAAGCATGAAAAGCTTGAAATTGAAGGCAAGTATCCAATATAAAGGCAAGTGTCCAAAAAATTCAATGAGCTTGTGTACGAAAAGCTTAGGCGCATTTGGACTTCTAAGAGTTCTGTGGACTTCGTGGTTGGTAGTTTTAGGGAGTAGCTGATTTCTAAATTAATGTCATTAATAAAAAAATTTTAAGTGGCAACACTATTAACCATCTTGAATTTTAAAATTCTGACATCAGATTCGAAGTCAGCAACTCCTTAACGCTGTTAAATTATGTTTAAAACTCTTAAAAATACATGTTGGTAGGTGGCAACACGATTATAAAAGAAATTACAAAATTTTGAAATTCTGGCAATGGATTCGGACTCAGCGAGCCATTTTTACCCAATGTTTGCTCCAGCACCGAATTCGTGAAAATAAAAAAATTTTAAGTGGCAACTCTCTTAACCATTTTGAATTTTAAAATTCTGACATCAGATTCAAAGTCAGCTGTCAGTCACACTGTTTAATGATGTTTAAAACTCTTAAAAATACATTTTGTTAGGTGGCAATAATGTTATAAAAAAATTACACAATTGTAAAATTCTGGCAACGGATTCGAACAAAGCGATCCATTTTTACCTAGTGTTTGCTCCAGCACCGAATTCGTGAAAATAAAAAAAATGTTAGGTGTCAACACTATTAATCACCTTGAATTTTAAAATTCTGACATCCGATTCGAAGTAAGTGACCCCTTAACACTGTTAAATGGTGTTCGAAACTCTTAAAAATACATTTTACTAGGTGGCAACACTATGGTGAAAATTTAGGTGGCAACTCTATCCTCCATCTTAAATTTTAAAACTGTGACATTAGATTCGAAATCAAATCCGTTGTCAGAGTTTCAAAATAACAAGAATTAAATTTTTACATCAATTTCAAAATTAGCTTCCCCCTAAAACTGCGAACCACGGAGTCCACAGAACCCTTAAAAGTCTTAATACGCTTTGGATTTTCCTAAACCAGCTAATTGAATTTTTTCGGATACTTGCTTTAAATTCAATTAATTGGATACTTGCGAGCTTACAAGCTTTTGCCGATCGTTTCAAGCTTTACAACTTTCTTACTCGACATAGTAAGCCTCATCAAGCCAAGCCAACGAGGAAGCTTGGATATGACTTGTAATTGTTTGGTATTTTTGTAAGCAGGTCAAAGCTTGCTTTTTCAAGTTTGGATACATACTTGAATTCAAGTACTTGAAAAAGCTTGAATTTTAAGTAGGCTTGTGCAGTTCTCTGGTGCCCACAATCATGATTTTTTGAAACTATTTTAGAATAATGTTTGCGATCACACAGTGTTATCAGGTTAACGAGTAAATCATGTAGTAAGCCTTTGCAAAAATGTAGAAAGGCTATAAAAGCTAATAGACTTCAAAAAATTAATGAAGTGTGGGGAACTGTTTAAACTTCTTGGGAAACTATGTTACTACAGTGGAACAATTCTAAAAAATTTAGGGGTGAGTTTAAAAGAAATGATGATGGGTGAAATATAATATGACCAGCTCATGTATTTGACCCCTCATAGGGGTCAATTCGGGAGAGATTCTTTTATTTTAAAATCCGTTGATTTATTCAAAAGAAGGTTCGAAAAGCTTTACCAAAAAATTTTACGATGTAGCCATCATACGATTGTGGCCTTCAATATGAATTTTGCAGATGATAAAAATCTATCACTAACTAAATTTTTGAATGAAGAATGGTTCATTTCGAACATTCGTTCACGCTGTTCAATAAGTGGCAGTTCATAAATTGCGTAACATGTTTTTCGACAACTTTAGACCTCCTCCTCCGCTATGCCACACTTCGTCACAAAGTCTTCAAACCCCCTCCTACGTTACACTTTTATTTTTTAAATTTTTTAGAGTTTTTTTATAATTTGACAGTTAGTTATGAAAAAAGCATAGAACACGTTATATTACGCACCGACATTTTACGTTGTTCTATTATGACTGACCAACAATTTGATGGAAAATATGACCATGTGAACAGAGCTAAACACGAATAAAAGTTTTTCTGACTTTAACAGGAACACTAGTGTCTATACGGTAAGCCTAGAGTTTCTAATCCGGGATGAACCGGGAAAAATGTACATTTTAGTCCGGGAAATTTTTTCCGGGATTTCCGTGACTCCCGAAAAATCTGAGAAAAAACAATGTATAAAGTTTTCATTTTGTTGTAGCAATCAACTACAAGGTTATCAAAACTATCAATAGTCTTCTAACGATAAAATCAAATCGTACAGATCTTTTGAAAATACGTTGTCAACAATTAATCCAACATCAATAGAAAGCGAAAGGGCTTTTTCTGTTATGGGCAATTTTGTTTCTAAAAAAACCAAAATGTTTCTGAACAAGCGATGGTATCATTAAAATATTTTTATTTTTAAAATAAAAATAAAAATAAAAATAAAACTATTCTTTATTTAACACATTGCCCTTAGCAATATAGAAATTCTAAGTCGAATCTATCTTAAACTCAACTTTTACCCTATCATTGATTGAAAGGTGAAGTCGAGTTTAAGAAAAATTTGACTTGGATTTCCTGTATTACTAAGTATTATTAGCTATTATCTCATTTATAAGCCAAGACTTGAGGACTTGTACTTGAGGTGCTGAGGTTCTGTTCAGCAGATATGTTTTCGTGAACAGTCCACACCAGGGATGATATAGACTTAGTTGGAAAAGGGCCAGAATTCGAACAAAAATTGGGCCAATTTGACGTTAATGGGGCTTTTAGTTTTAAAAAGTGGCAATTCAATATTGAAGAGTTTCTATTTGGTCACACGGTCATGCCATGGTCTGACAAATAGCACTCTTTTTAATAATCTCAGCAAGTCCAGTTTATTTTTGATGAAAATAGTCGAAATTTCGAGTTAACAGTTTTGGGAAATCAAAAAAACTTTAACTTTTTCGTGTTTTATTTCGGCGGTCAAAAAATGGCAAAAACAATCTTTGGATATATTGCATGCCTCCAAAAAAATTTTAACAAAACATTTCAAAGCATTTCCACATAAAATCGCAAATCGGTTATATCCACCTTTAATTAGTCGTAAAATGTCAGAAATGAATGAGCAATTTAATGCAGACTCTTCTCCGTTAAGACTTGTATGAAGACGAATCAATGAAGCGGGACGACATTGAGTAGAAAAAATTCACTCCTGTCAAAAAATATATTGAGGCATAACTGAATTCAACAAAAAATAGTTTTTTAAATGACCACAATTTTAGAATAAAGAATTTTGCAAGAAGAAAATTGAGTCAAATTACATCCGATAAGATGATGAAACAATCGCCAAGAAATAAGTTTGAAATTTGCCACCAAAACTTTATCAGGGTGTAGAGAGATCGTACTGGCCTGATTTTCTTAGCGTTGATATTGAATTGATAACAAAATGGATTAATTTGTATGTATATTAAGGCATTGTCAGGACTACGATGGAGCCTTTAAGGCTCGCTCTTTTTATATAACTTGGAAAACAAACTAAATTTGTAGTTGAGATTACTAAAAATTATGGTTTTTATGTGATCATGGTTGCATATAACGGAACTTATTTTAATGAGAGGCGATAGGAAATATAGACTTTAAATAAAAATCACCCAAAATTTCTCCATAAGAAATTCGGTCAATTTTCGTTTAGAAACCGCCAAAAAATGATGCGATTTTGCACGTTTTTGGGCGAAATTTCGTTTTTGGTTTGGCTATTTGCCATAAAAACCTAATTTTGTAGGACTTAATTTCACCTTTTGTTTTCGAGTGATAGTTCACATTGACTGCTAGTGAAATGGTAATTATAACTATTACTATCACTCGACCATCATGTTTTTTAAAAAAATAAAAGATTTTAGTTTTAAATCGGTCCCAGTCCTGCTGTAGTCGTACCTTTTGATAATTTCTAATGAATAATATTTATTTCTTTCTCCAGATATTTTCATTTATTTCATAAATTCAAGTGAGATTATTCTTATCAAGCACTCCGACACCACAAGATTGCATTATAGGCAATTTTTCCAAAATTTTGGGCATATTTTCGTTTTTATTGGGTGATTTTTTTTTACATTTTTCTTTAATTTTTTTTTTTTTTTTGGGTAATTTTTCGTTTTAGTGATTTTTAATTTTATTTTTTTGTGATATTTCTGTGGACGATATTTCCTATCTCTATTTCTAACCTCCAAGCTTTAAATTTTGTAGAACGATGGCACAGTACACAAATGTTGTCAACAGACATTAACCATTGAACTTTTCTTGTTAAAAATTCCGATAATTTTTTTCGGTTAAATTTTTTCAAAAGGTCCTAAAACGACTAAAAAGGGCCTCGGGGCTTTTACAATGAAAAAGGGCTCAAAAAAGCCCTAATAGCCCCAAAATATCATCCCTGGTCCACACTGATGTGTGGGGCTGGGTGATTGAAATATTTATTGAAGTATTTGTTATTTGTCAAAATTAATTTTTTATTACTGTTGTCGGCTAGCACAAGAAAAGATTTCATAAACTGAGCATAAAGATTAGGCAAATTTTTAAATGCACACTACTGTGTGCAGATTTTTGACGTACGCGCATTTTGTGTTTGTAAAGTGCCCAAGTCCTCAACTGCACTGGCAAGTGCACTGAATCCAGAATGCCCATTTTATATTCTCATTCTTTAATAAAAAATGTCTACTAAAGAATTAATTTTTTTGTATGTCTTTTCATCAATATTAAAGTTAGCCTCTAAGCTTTTTCATGGCAGTACAGGATGCAAGAAAAACTATACCGGGATCTCGGAAATTCCCGGAAAGAGAAATAAAAATTCCCGTTCTCCCGAAATTCAGAATTTTTAGTTATAACTTCAATGTTCAACAATTGTGAAAATTGTTATGATGATTTTAGTTTTTTTATAACACTTTGATGTTCGCTTTAAAGGTGAAGTTATAACAGCTTTTTTGAATATTGCTTTAAATTAAGAATTCTCACTTGAGTTCAGCAAAAAAACGTTACTTTAGCTCCGTTTGTTGCTCTTACTTGAGCTTGATCTTTGTTATTTGAAGCTGCTACACTTGTTGAAGGTTTTTCTTCAACACTTTCTTCGGATTGTTTCGTTCGTTTAAAAAAATTAAAGCAAAATTTACAATAGAATTAAATTTTAATAAAATTTTAAATTTTTAAAACTGTATTAAAAATTTTGCTCCTCCCCATGTCACGCTTCGTCACAAATGCTCGTCCCCTTCCTAAACGTGATACGTAATTTATGAACAGCCCATAATCGAAAACTTAGTACTACTAAATATAAAAAGAACGATCGATTCGGTTTTTACACGATACTTACAGAAATTCCAATCAAACATCTTTGTTTCTTACCTTAAATATACTCGAAGTCTATTGAATACTTTTTAGAATATAGTTGGAATCAAAGATTGTAATATAATGAAAGATTGAAATATAAATGATTTCATACTACAAGTTATTTGAAAATTCAAAATAAAAAACTCTGTTATTTCATAACTGTAACATTTCACTTCTGTCGCCAGTCCTCCCGCCCCTGCCTCTCCCAGTGTGTAGTTTAAAAAAATAATGTTTTCATATTTTTTAAAAAATAGTCAAGCTTCAAAAACAATTTATGCGGAAAAATTACTACATACCTCTTCCTAATCGAAAGTTATAACGAAAAAAAGTATTTTTATACCATTCCAATATCTCTATATAAATAAAACTTATCCACTATCTTTATATAAATTGAAGAGCTATCACCAAATAATTCGATATTTTTAAAACTTTTCAGTTTTCATTTAAAATGATTAATTCCTAATGCAGTTTTGCCTATTATTTCTATATAGCAATTTTATATAAGAATATAGAAGATAAAAATTATGAATGAAATATAATAGTGGTAAATTTTGGAAAATTTGAAATAGTAAAAGTGGTAGAAGCCATTAATGCAGAAAAAATGGTAGATTTAGAACAATTGTGATAAGGTCACAGCATTAATTGTAACGGTCATTTCTGTACAGCTGGTCACCTTAAGCAATACTTCTTAGAATCAGTTCAGAAGTTTTACAACTTTTCTATTTGCTTGCAAGGTTTACAGATTTTTAGACTCAAAGTGAGGCCAGGCCAAGTAAGGATCACTGCAGATCAGCTGCTGGCAAGCTACTTAAGGCCATCAGAACAGCCACAGACAACTATTAGCAGTTCACCTAACTCTCGTTCTAGCTCCAATGTAATCAAGAAGCTGAGGGTTAACAAGATAGACGATTAAGTGATTTTTGCCCGAGCTAAAATTGATCGTTAAGCGCCCAGAACTCAAGCCCGGCCAAAGCACTCAAAACCTTTAACTACGCGCTGTTATATGTAAAGTCTTAAAAGTAACCATTAAATTTTCTTTCGCTTTTAAAGTCAGAAATACTACCGGGCTTTAAGTTTTTTTACGATTTTTTTTTTGTGTTCTCGCGAAAAGCAGCCATAATTGTTGTGTGTGATGTGAAACATTTGACTAACCTTTGAAACGTTCGTTGGTAGCAAAAAAGTAGCATGCGATTTTTTTTTCTTTTATTCTTTTATTCTTTACGAAGAACTTGTTCAGCTACTTTTTGTTGGAAGATTCTTAAGCAGAAGTTGAAAGCTTAAGGAAACGTGTTCGTTAGAAGTGAGTCAAGGATAGTGAGGAAGCGGGTAGGCAGAGCAATAGCGGTGAGGGTGCTGCTGAATGAGGTTATTAAGTAGGTTATTAAGTTGGCGCTTTACAAGTTTCTTTAGATAGGTATCCGCATAAGTTTTTTTTACCCCCGCTTTAATATTGTCAAGGATTAAATTGCTGCCGCATCGCTGCTTTAATTAAAAGTGACACTTTTTTTGTGCGCCCAGTCAACATATTAATTAGCAATAAGCTGAAGTTTTTTTTTTTTATGAAATATTACTGAACTTAGTCGCTGCTTAGTAGCTCATAATTAATGCCAACTGACAAGCTGCTGACATGCTGCTTACTAAGAAGCAAAGTGATACTGCTATTAAGCATAAAATAGGAAGCTATTTGCCTTTTCTAAGAAGTTTAATGAACGTTGCTAGGAATAATAAAAAAATTATTTTTTTTTTTTTTATTTATTTTCATCTAATCATTGCCAATTGTTTTATTGCCTCTAATGAAGCTTTATTGTAAAAATTCTCATCTACTGTTTCTTCGTTTAACCTTCACCCTAATCTATGGTAACCTGTTTTTCCCATTAATATTTAACCAACCAACAGCACATAAAATTATTTCTAAAAAAAAAAATTATTCATAAATCATTGCAGCAGATGATGCTGAAGATGGATGAACTCCAACAAAAACAGCAATATCATCAATATTACAACGTCAGTCAGCACCGATGATCAGCTGCTCTTGGCTGGCAATACAAATAACCTAAAGTGTTTGCACAGCACATCTCCACCGCACAGACTGACTGACTGAATCTTGACTGACTCGCTGACTTCAGTGTCTTGATTGCACCACATATTCTCTAGATCAAAGTCAAATTTATATGCATCGGCTTATGCATCGGATTATGCTGATAGCGATCACCGAGCATTGATTGCCAACAGATAAGGTAAGATAAAAATATGTTTGTTGGTAAAAAGTTTTGCAAACTACATGTGAAGCAAGGACGTTTTTTATGATTTAGAAGAAGATTAGAGTACTTAAAGCGAACTATTATGTAAAATGATTGTTTAGAAACTTAAAAAATTTTCATAAGACTTTAACAATAATTATTTTTTCCGTTTGAATGTGCAGGTCAGGGCTTAAAATGAGATTTAAATGTAAATATTTTAAGCTCATATATTAATTAGTCTTCAAAATCATAAAATCCCCTAAGCTTGATTAAAATAATATCTTACGACTAGGGGATTGAGTCGGACCTCATTTCTACCTATATATTCAAACTAGGACAACGAAATTGAAATCAACTACTTTATTTAAGTACTATTTCAGTTAATTACACTGTGCATGTCCAAAAATCCAAATAGATTTGGACAAAACATTTCAGCATAATTGGAGGACGCTGAATTTAATGGCGTTAACCGTAATTTAGTCCTTCGGCCAATGTTCGAGAAATTCGAGTTTTAAAGTTAAGTACATGCTAATGCAGCTTATAATAGAAACATTTCTTTTTGTTAGCCTTAACGGCTTCATGTCTTCAAGTAAAACATTAACAATTACCTGGGAAGTAGTTTTGTTCAACTGGTTAATCCTCAAAACTAAACGCCTATGGTCCAAATTGACCTTACAATTCAAAAGAGGGCAGGCGGTACCTCGTATGAAAGCTTTGTTTAAACGAAAAAAATGAACTTTTCAAGCAATAATATTTCCCTATAAATAATAAGGCTAAATAAAAGAACAAACTAAACCAATTTGTGCAATTTCACAAAAAAAAAAAATTTCACAAAAATAAAACCAAATTTGACCTTACAAAAATGCAATATTTCCCAATTATTTTCATATAAAAAAACACCCCATTGAGCTAAATTTCATAGCGCCAATTTTCATGAATAAGTATGAAAACAAGCATCGGCAAATAATTTTTTTTTTTTATTTTGTTGTCTAGGTCTCTTTTTTAAGATTTTAAAATCAAAAGAAACTATTCACTTATAGTAGGGTGCCTTTTATATTTCGGGATTTGGCAACCCTGGTGTTGCAATCTGTCAACTGAAAGCTCTATCGCAAAGTTTGACATTTGTTGGCTTATACGTACTCAGAACGTTTTGACATACGAGCGCTATTTGTGTTGTTTATAGTAACTTAAAAGATTCATCTCGGTCTAAAAATGGAATTAAATCGTGAACATTTTCGTGCGATTATTTTTTACAACTTTCGACGTGAATTAACACAGCAACAGTGCATGGATGAACTTAATTCAATTTTTGGCGATGAAGCTCCATCAAGGACCAGTGTTTATCGATGGTATGGTGAATTCAATCGTGGTCGTAGTTCACTCCAAGACGAATTTCGTGAAGGTCGTCCGAAATCAGCTGTTGTTCCGAAAACCATTGATGCTGTGCGCGAACTGATATTGCAAGATCGTCATGTTACCTATCGTTAGATTGAGGCAACCTTAGGCATAAGTGGGACCAGCATACATTCAATATTGCATAAACATTTGACTGTCAAAAAAATTTGTTCGCGTTGGATCCCACACAATTTGTCAATCGCTCAAAAAAAGGCTCGTGTCGATTGGTCGGAGGAAATGCTCAAAAAATACGATCGCGGTGCTTCGAAACACGTCTTTGACATCGTGACAGGTGATGAATCGTGGATTTACGCGTATGAGCCCGAAAGTAAACAGCAGTCAACTGTATGGGTGTTTCAAGATGAGCCAAATCCAACAAAAGTTGTTCGCGCACGAAGCACTTCCAAGGAAATGGTCGCCTGTTTTTTCGGAAAATATGGACATTTCGCAACCGTACCACTAGAACAACGCAGAACAGTCAACTCTGAGTGGTACACAACCATTTGTTTGCCAGTTGTCTTCCAAGAAATCAGGAAAACCAACCGCCGAAGACGGATCACTCTTCACCACGACAATGCGAGCTCTCACACATCGGCTCAAACAACTGCATTTTTGAGCACCCAAAACATCGATTTGATGGGTCATCCGCCGTATAGTCCTGACTTGGCACCGAATGACTTCTTTTTATTCCCAACCGTGAAGAATAAACTGCGTGGACAACGATTTTCGACGCCCGAAGAAGCGGTTGCGGCATTCAGAATGCATGTTTTGGAGATACCTCAATCAGAGTGGCAAAAGTGCTTCGACAATTGGTTTAAACGCATGCAAAAGTGTATTGATCTTAATGGAGAATATTTTGAAAAACAATAAAGTGATTTTCGATGATTAATATTTGTTTTTGTTCTCTAATCCCGAAATATAAAAGGCACCCTCGTAATACTTATAAATAACTGCAAAAAAAAAAAAATACTTTCGAATTGTTTCTAATTTGAAACGAATTCGGAAAAATCCAAATAAGAATAAAAATTTAATTATAACAACAAACATGAAAAAAAAAATTATTTCACCAAATATTTTTTCAAATAAAAATTAATGGAAAAAAAAGAATTTTTTATAAATATACAGGGTGTCCCGCAATTGAGTGCAACTATTTACGGAACTGATCGTATGGGAGGGGGGGGGGGGGTCTATTTTTACATTCTTAGGAGCTACAGGGCTAATTAATATTTCATGACTATGGTTTACGTTATTGTTTCTAGCAGAAAAGCTAACTAACATACAACTTATTTTGATAGCTCATTATAAAGGCAATAAAATCACCTTTCTATAGTTATAGTCATAATAAAAAAGTTGGCTGTAGTTAAAAAGTATACTTATTAGAAAACAATGTTATTATCTATGTTACTGAACAACTGACTGTATTTGTCATTTATCATTATTTTCTAATAAGTACAACTTTTTTAGTACAGCCAACTTTTTTATGTTTAAAGATGTGTTCATGTTTTTGGTGTCATCGAAAAGAAAATTTAATAAATTACTAAATTGATCTAAAAAAAAGATCTGCACACGATCACAGCTCAGTAAAGGTTAAGTTGGTGGGGTTTGTTGATATACCGTTGGAAGGTGATTCCATTGCCTTTGAAATTAATTATCAAAAAAATTTTATGTTGGTTCGTTTTTCTGCTAGAAACAATAACGTGAATCAAAGTCGTGCCATATTAATTAACCCTGTAGCTCCTAAGAATGTGAAAATAGACCCACCCTCCCATACGATTTTTTGCTCCACTCGACATAACCTTTCAGCTCCGTTAATAGTTGCACTCAATTGCGGGACACACTGCATATAAAAAATAATAAAAAAAAAAATACTTAAAAACTATAAATATGATTTAAATAATATAATGCACTGACATAATTGGTCGGTATTAGATTCATTTGATGATCCAAGTGATGCTTATAAATATATTTCTGACAAGATTTCTCATGCAATTAATAACTTTGTTCCTAAAAAACATATAGCATTAAGGAATAAACCTCCATGGTTTAATACGCGACTAGCTAACTTAAAAAATGTTAAAAATAAAGCATTTAAAAAATCACTTTTAATTAGCCTATTACTTACTTTCTTGTTTAATCTATGCATTAAATCAGGCTGTTTCTTAGACTCTTGGAAATTTTCCGGTGACCGTAACAATATTATAAACTATAGAGCCATTGTCAAACAAAGCACTTTCGCAAAATTATTTGATCATATAATCAAAAACAAGTTATTTGATCACCTAAAGACTGCAATATGCGACTGCCAACAGTACAAATTTAGCATTGGTTTCAGGCAATATTATTTCAGGCAATTAGATGTTATATATACTGATTTTTCGAAAACTTTCGATAAAGTTGATCTCAACATTTTACTTCTGAAATAGAGGTAGAAATATGGTCCGTCAAATAATTTGCTTAAATTCTTAAGAAGTTTTTTAATAAACAGAAAACTTGTTGTGCAAATAGGAACAACAACTTCTGAGATCCGTATTGATGCCTCATCTGGAATTTCTCAAGACACTCACTGTGGACCATTACTCTTTCTAATTTTTATAAATGATTTACCTAAATGCTTTAAATTCTCTAAATATTTAATGTTCGCCGATGATGTTAAACTCTTCTTTAAAATCTCAAAATCGTCTGATTGCCTTTAGTTTCAGAGTGACCTTCCGCGACTCCATGATTGGCGTATGTTCTGTTGTGACATTTTCGAAAAGCATAAATCCTATTTTTTTTATAATTATGATATTAGTGGTCACCAGTTATTACGTAATCAAGAAATGAAAGACTTAGGTGTAATACTCCATTCTAATTTTAGTTTCAACTGTCACATTGATTATATCATCTCAAAATCTTACGCTATGGTCGGATTTATAAAGAGAAATACGCAAAATTTTAGAGACCCAATGACAGACAATCAAATCACTTTATGTAACACTGGTTCGTAGCGTGATTGAATACTGCTTCATTATTTGGAATCCTTCCCACTGAACCATAAGCGAAGGTTTTGAGTAAGGTGAGAGTTTTGCGAACGTTTTTGGTTAGAATTTTTTTTTTTTAATTTTTTCTTTTTTATTTTGTCGCTTAAAAGTGCTTGTTATAAAAGATGAAATTCGTGAATGCTTTTCCCATAAAGAAAAATTGTGCATATTTTGCGAAATTTATTAAAAACTTATTTTGAGTCGAAAATGAATCATTTTTGTATCATTTCAGTAGGTAAGACTTCCTTGTAAATGAACCATTTTTTGTTCATAAATGAGTTTGTGAAATGGATAATTTATGTTTCTTTTTTGCATTCTGAAATGAGTTCAAAAAATAATATTTTTTTTTATCATATCAGTAGGAAACAATTTCTCATAAACGAACAATTTTTTGTTCATAAATGAGTTCACAAATGAATCATAAATGTTACTTTTTATATTCTAAATTCAGTTAAATAAAGGAACTTAAAATAAAAATGTTAACCTTCGAACAAACGTCTTATGAACTTTTTTACCAGTGCGAGATGGATGTACTGCTACACGTATGAAAATTTTCAACATTTCAACATTTCTATCAAAAATTAAAATCAGGCCCAAATAGAATGAACACCACGAAAAAATTCCATGCAAAAAAGTAATCAAATAAATTCCCCAATTAATAGCTTGACTATTTTAATATTTCATATTTAAATTGGAAGTTTGTCAAATTGTAAAACAACCACGCCTTTTCCCCTTTGAAACATCAATATCATGAAAAACACAATGCGTGAATTCCAGCCCAGGTATATTAATCCTATTAACACAATGATTAATATGATCTCTAATTTTAGTAATAATCATTTCTTTTTTAACATAATATCGATATGTAATTATAAATAGTATTATGCAATAACAAAATTTATAGTTCAAAAAGGTTCTTTTTTTTAACTCATTATTGAACAAAAAAAGGTTTGTTTTTGAAAGGCAATTCAGTCCAAAGATTGATACAAAAAGGGTTCAATTTCGTTTCGGTTTCGAGTACCGAAAAAGAACTTTTGTATGGTTAATTTTTAAACTCATTTCCGAAGAAAAAACAGTTTGTTTCTGAGAGGCATTTTCGTCCGGCGATTGATTCAAAAAAGGTTAATTTCCGAGTGCCGAAAAATAACTTTTATGGTGCTTTTTTTAACTCATTTCCGAACAAAAAAGAGGATAATTTACGGTTATTTTTTTTACTCATTTGCGAACAAAATAAGGTTCGTTTTTGAGAGGCATTTTAGTCAGACGAATGATATAAAAACGGATCATTTATGAGTGCCGAAAATGAACTTTTCTACCCGAAAAGGTTCATAAATGAATTCAAAAACGGTAGTTTTGGTTCACTGGGTTTTTATGTTGAGCATTCAAGTCGTATTGAACGAGTTCATCGGAGCATAACCAGATATGCGCTTAAAAAAATGTATTGGCCTAACGGTCTTCCTTCCTTTAATTCTCGACGCAAGCTACTTGGTTTGCAATCTTTCAATGACAGAAGAACCTCGTACGGTCTTTCTGGCAAAATAAATTGTAGTGGCTTACGAGATGGTTTCGTTTTTTATGAATCTCCAAGATCTCTGAGGACAAATAGTATTTTTTATAGCTAGAACTCAAAGAACAAATTACGATGAGCCTATTAATAGATGCATTTTACTTTGTAGCAATTATGCGAACGTCCTTGATATCAATTTAGTTGAACACCGCTTTAAATTAAATCTTTTTGCATTATTTAATTAATTGTGCATTAGTTAAGATATTTAAGACACTTTTGTATAGTCTGTAAGATATAATAATCCGTAGACTGAATTAAATAAATAAATAAATAATAATATAATTTATGACAAGAAATTTAAATTTGTTCATATATTATTCTATGGAAAAATTTTAGTCAACAATTTCTTTCTATTAGTTTTATTGAAACATGAAATTTCTTTTTACGTCAATAATTTTCGCTCATAGTTTTTTCAAGATTTTCATATGAAAGAGTATACCTGCAAAATTATCTTAAGAGCTTATTTGGGTTTTTTCGAAGCGTTTCTAATGATTTTCTAATGAGTCGTTATTGAGTTCCTATAGAATAAGTTTTCATATTCATAACGAAGAAGTATTTTTTTTTTAGTTTGCTATTAAATATCTGTGAATATGAATATGTCATTTAACTAAATCATTTTTATACCCCAACGCGTACTGCGTAAGGGATATATTAGCTTTACCATTCCGTTTGTAACGCCAATAAGGAGGAGTGCCAGGTATAGAAACGTATATATATTTTTGATTAGCATCACCACCTGAGTCGATTTCCCTGTATCCGTCTGTCCGTCTGTTTGTTTGTCGCCACGATTACAGCCGTAATTTTAAAGCTATTGCAATGAGATTCAAAGCTCCTTGATCAAAAGTGAAGATCAAGTTCGAAAATGAGCCACATCGAATGAAAACCACGCCTACCTCCCATACAGAGTGACTATATTTGTACAGTAAAATCTCTTAAAAATCCACAAAAATTAAAGAAATACACGTACAATTTGATCTTTAATATAAATTCTGACTATGAAATTTGGGAAAGTCGGATGAAAAGCACGCCTACTTCCCAAACAAAGAAGATTTATATTAACCGTAAAATCTCCTAAAATCTCTTAAAAAAAAAAAATGTTTTGAAATTTTCCACATAGGCTTTGATATTTAATGTAGACCATCTCTTTGATATTTGACAAAATCGGATTAAAACCACGCCTGCCTCCTATACAAATTAGCTTTTTTTTAAAAGTTAAATCTCTTAAAAATTTACAAAAATTAAAGAAATGTCTTGAAATATTGCACATGAACTTTGATATATAATATGAACCATCTCTATGGCATTTGGTAAAATCGGATGAAAATTACGCGTACCTCTCATACAAAATGATGTCATCAAAATAGAAAAACTTTCAATTTCCAAATTCCACCCATATCGTTTTTCCAACCCATATCATTTTGCACATATATTCTATATACACATATGGTGTAATGTGAAGTGCTTAGACTTGAAAAGTGGGCGTGTCATTTTACATTTAATTGAACTTCTTCTACTCCGTGTGACTGACATCAACCAAATTTTGTACACATTATCCTTGGTAAGCTGAGTAGTCTTAAGTTTATCAAATTGTGCGGTACTAGACAGGGGGCGTGTCACTTTATTTTTAAACTAGCTTCATTTACACCGTTAGTTCGATTTCAACCAAATTTCTTACATATATTCTTTAGTATAATGAGAAGTTTTAAGCATACAAAAGTGGGTGGGATTGGACAAGGGGCGTGTCAATTTAACTCTAATCGAACTGCCTCTACACTGTTTGTCCGACTTAAACCAAATTTTGCACACAAATCATTTGGCATGTAGTCTGTAGTTTATGGAAGTAGGCGGCACTAAACAGGGGGCGTGTCACTTTATTTTTAAACTATTTCCATTTACACCATTTCTCCGATTTCGAACAAATTTCGTACATATATATATAGTACAATGAGAAGACTTAAGCCCACAAAAGTGCGATTGACAAGGGGCGTGTCAATTTCACTCTAATGGAACTCCCTCTATACCCTTTGTCAGGCTTAAACCAAATTTTGCATACATATCATTTGGCATAAGGACCAGTCTGTAGTTTATGAAAGTAGGCGGAACTAGACAGGGGGCGTGACACTTTATTTTTACACTATTTCCATCTACAAGATTTACAAAGTTAATGGACTGCATAACCCACAGAAGATTACTGATGAGTTGGTGTAGCGACCAACGAACCAGCTGTCTAGTCTGCTGGTGGTTGTTCTGTAAAGAACATTGTTGTTGTGGCGACCTGTTGCTTCATGATTTATTTGGCTAAAGCTCTCATACGTAATTCTAAAAAAATTATATTAAAATTTATATTTTTAAGAATTACTAAAAATTAAAAAATGAAAAGATTTAAGCCTACAAAAGTGGGTGGAATTGTACAAGGGGCGTATCTATTTTAATTCCAATTGAACTCTTTCTACACCGTTTTTCTGATTTCAACCAAAATATCCAAATATATTCAATGGAATAATGAGCAGTGATCAGCTTAAAAAATTGGGCGGAATTAGACAGGGGCGTTCCACTTTAATTAATTCTTTAGCCTTTGTCCGACTTTTCCCAAATATTCCATATTCTTTGGAATAATGAGCAGTCAGTAGAAAATTGGATGGAATTGAACTGAGGCGTGGCACTTTTATTTTAAACGAAATTGTTTTACACCGTTGGTGTGAATTTCCACATACCAATCAAATTTTGTACATACATTCTTTTGCATAATGAGCAGTCTTCAAATTACTCTATACTCCCCTTATTACTCGCAGCTAAGGGTAAAATAATATTAAGCGTATGACACAAATATATTTGCAGATAATACATAAACATTTTATAGACGGCTACAGACTTCGAATATACTTCAATACGGCCGCGGGGGGTATTTTAGCTTCGGCACCAATGAACCCCCAATGATAAAAAGAGCGGCAAACCTGAAAAGTGGCTAGAAAACCAGTATTAAAACAAAATATACTGTTCGAAATTAAAATATTGAGTGATTCTTATATTTTTTGATTTATATAAAAAAACTTATTAAACATCCACACAGGAAAAATAAATATCTAAACATTGCTTAAATCCAATTAAGAACAACGGAGGCTGTATTTCTCTAAAAATAAAACGAAAATTAATTTTTTTTAACACACAAACAACATAAAGAATAACTTTAATATCCATAAACCTGATTGATTTCTATGGAAGAAGCTGCTAAAATAAAAATAATTGAAATAAATCAATACTAACATGTATAAAACTACGGGTTCAGTGAGTCCCATCAAATACTCAACCTAGCTATGCTCGTCACAAAAAAAGGCATAAAAAACCATGAGAAAAATAAATTATTTCGCCAAAGTCCGAGTTTATTTTTATGTCATCAAAGCCATGACAAAACATGAAAACATACAAAAGCATTAAAAAAAAAGATCTATAAAGCAACAAATAAATCTTGACTGTATATTTCTGGTGTTTGCTTTAAGAAAGAATATTATGCTTTAGCTGGGCCAAAGTGTACGAGATCAAAGTAGAAACCGGTGCGGTTAGAAATAAATAAATGAGCCAAAATAAGCTATTCATACAACATTAGTAAATGTTGTGTTTTGTGTTTTTGGTTACTGGGAGGGAAATGTTGAATAAAGCAATAAATCTGGAGAGAGAAAAAAAAAACCAAAAAATAACAAATTGACTTAACGCAGATGTGCAGAGGAATAGTCATAGATGTTGTTTAATAGATCTGTGGTTTAATAGCCTTAGAAGCATCGATGTAAAAAGTTTGCAAAACTATTTATAAACACGCAGTGGGGAGTGATAAAATTACTTTGCTTAGGCGAAATGTAAAGAAATAGTGCTATGAATAAAAAAATTAAGCATATTTAAGAAGAAGAGCTCAAATAAATATACAATTATAGATCACAGTTATAACTATGTACGATAAAAAGTATCTTTATTATGGTTTTTATATGAAGTGTTAAGCTTAAATACATATGCAGATGTAACAAATATATTATATTACAGCAGTTATTGAAAAAGCACTTTTTCTTCGAACAGATTTTAAGTAAACTATATCTCAGAAGTTCAGAAAAAATATAGAAATTCAATTCAAATTTTTTTATATATATAGTTAAGTGAATAGATCAGGCTCAAATGGAAAGTTTTGATTTTCAATTAAAGTTTTTGAAGTATTTGAAGAAATAGTTTTAAGGGTATAGTTAAAGCTGTTTTTGGATACATATATGAGAAATTTATATTCAAATTCTCAATTCGTGAGTTTCTTAACAATATTTTTGAGTATAAAATAAAATTCAACTAATATTTTTGAATAGATTGATAGTTGAATAGATTTATTCATTTAACGTTGAGAAAATATCAAATATTCAAAGATTTTAGAGTAATAGAACTTTAGACAAAAATTTGCATTTAAATAATTTCACGACGATTCACTTTAGACAATACTAACTTTGTTTTGATTCAAAAAATATTATATTTTCTTATTTATAAAACTAAAAAATGTGTACAAAAGTGAAGACTCATGCAATCTTGAAATCTTATGCAACGAAGTGATTAGTTTTTGTTTTTTAAAAGAAATACTATAATAATTGTAAAAAAACTATTTAAGCTCTCAATATTCGAAACTTTATAATGGAGTTGGGACTCAAATAAAACTTAAATTTGCTGTTGTTATGTAGTGTATTAAATATTTGGGGTTGAAAAAAGGTCGGGAAAAGCAAAATAGTATAGACAATGCATTGAATATTTTTTAAAGAACGTGGCGAACATTTCGAAATTTCAAAGTTTTTGACCATAATACAATATATATATATAGATTTTCAAAAAAGTTAGCTAAAAATAACACCTATCATAATTTTGTGCCCCCAGTCAGAACATTCTTTGTCTTGATTTCAAAATAGGATGATAATCCAAAAAGTTTGTGTAAAGAGAAACCTAGTTTAACTTTGAACTGAAACTTTTAAATGGAAGAATTAAAGAATTTTATAAAGAAATAATAATAAATATAATATAAAAAACTTCTTGACATATTAAAAGTCATATATGAAATTTTTTCTGAAGTGAATATATTATGGTTTAATAAAGAAATTCTTTGAAATGTGTGAAAGAATAACGCACCGGCCAGAGCTGAGTAAGATTGCAATCATTTGGAGCAGCATTCTTTGAAGTCACAATCAATGAGTAAAATTTTTGATTTCATTATTCAATTTTGTGAAAAAGACTTATTAAAAAAATGAAGTCACCAATAATTTTGAATGATTTGATTAATTTTGTGCAATATTGACATGATTTCATTGACACCATTCCCAATCAATTGTGATTTGATTTGCGAATGCATTAAATTAACAAATTTAAAATTTTGTACGCAATACCACCTTGTTCAAAAATAAAGGTTCATTCACACTGTGAACCGGACTTAACTGTCTAATTCGAAATTTTTTTTGAGTAAGTTGCCACATGTGTCTATGACAAGGCTGCCAAATATCAGCGTCTCTCGTTGACATTTGGTAAAGTGACAGTGTTTTGTTTACAATTACTTTTTTCGTGTCTTCGATTTTTACGAATGAACCTTTCTTTTTGAACCAGGTGGTATATTTAAGCAAAATTTTGTACTGATTCTGAATTCGGTTTCCGTCTCGTTCCACCACAACCAGTTTTTCAAATATTAACTTAAATATGGGAGTAAAATAGCTTTGCTGGAATTATCAAAAACAATAATTTCGATATTCACTCCGTGTTTCACGAGGTATGGCAAATACATGGCTGTAGTTTTTTCGAATTTTTCTCAGTAATTGAAATAATGCATTTAAAAAAAAAAGATTACAATCAAGGGATTTGAAGTCCCAGCTGACTTGAAGTGACTTGAATACAATCAATTGCCACATAAATGAATACGTGACTGCAATCAAATTATAACAAATGACTACGGATTTCAAATGTCAGAAGTCAGAAGTACCTACAAAGAATTATGTATTGCAATCAATTTCAACAAAATCACAAGACTTGAAACGTGAAATGATTGCAAATATTATACAGCTTTGACACCGGCACACACGTTTGTAGTCGCCATATCAAAAATCCATAAACTGGGCTACGAACTACTACCCCATTAACCATATTCTCCAGATTTAGCCCCTGTAACTATTTGCTATTTCCAAACCTTAAGAAATGTTTCGGCGGTAAAAGACTTGGGTCGTATGATGAAGTTGTCACTGAAACAATCGTCTATTTTGAGGACCTTAATAATCGATTTTATTTGGAATAAAAAAAAATTAGAAAAACGCCGGACTATGTTGCGAAAAATAAACGGCTTTTGCTGAAAAAATATATTTTATTCAAAAAGTCACTTAATTCCAAAAGTGCCCTCGTATAAGACCCCTTCCCCCCCAAATTATAATATCAAATTAACTTCAATTATAATATCAAATAAATCAGTAGTAATCAGTAGTATGTGTAGAGAAAAGTTTGGGAAGAAAAAATAAATATTGGAGGATCTTCTTTTTATATATAAAAAAAAAACGGAATGGCCATTTCAGCCCTTGAAAGGGCTTTGACCGAGCTTTTTATTATCAATTGTGTTGTGAAATGTTTGAACACAAATGATCGAGAACTGGACTTACATGTTTTACGCAGACTCCGAACGGCTTATGTTCACAAGAAGATTTTCATGGCAGTTTTTACTCTCTGAAGTTTGCCATTGTCTGCAGAGAGGTGACGGCCGAACAAATTTTCTGTGTCAGATGGAGGATTCGAACCTGGGTTCTCTGGCGTATGAGACACACACCCTACCTATTACGCCACGGCCGCCACAATATATATATCTTCTTTACAATATATCTTTTAATATACAATATATATTATTCATTTATTACTGAGATCATTTGTAGTTTCTTATGATTTTGAACAGAATATAGTAATTAATTAACAAAAATAAAGAATTTCCAAGTTTAACTCAAATTTTGACTTGAAATGAAGAGTATTGAGTATTGTATGTTGAGAAAAGGTTGAGAAAAGCAAAATAACATTAACGCCATGAATATTGAAGAATATTTATTCACTTATCTTTGAGAACCTTATAAGTTTTGAAAAATTTTTAACAATATACAATAAATAATTAATAAAATACGATCTCAAAATTCAAGAATTCCTAAACAATATATTCGGTTTGAAACTCAGCTCATGCTTTGATTTGATTTGAAAGGACTTTGACAGAGCTTCTTATGATCCAATTGTGTTGTGTGTGATGTGAAATGTTTTGCATACAAATGATCAAGAACTGGACCTACATGTTTTACGCAGACTCCAAACAGCTTATGTTCTCAAGAAGCTTTTTATGGCAGTTTTTACTCTCTGAGGTTTGCCATTGTCTTCAGAGAGGTAACGGCCGAACAGAAAAATTAGTTCAATTGAAAAAATTAGTTCAATTGAAAAAATTTTCTGTGTCAGATGGAGGATTCGAACCTGGGTTCTCTGGCGTAAGAGTCACACACTCTACCCACTAAGTCACGGCCGCCAAAAAAAAAAATTAATTAAAAGAATTCAATATTAGTTTCGCAAATATCTATTTAATATATTTGGACTAATATATGTGGACTAAAAAATTTGGAAATTAAATCTAACTTATGTTTTGATAAAAGGTTCGGAAATCAAAATTATATGGATGCAAACTATTGTATTTTTATCCTTTTGTCTATCGTTGAAAAAAAATCTAAGCTTTCAGGACTTTTTGACAGTGTACACAAATTAAAAAAGAGAGTATATAATTATCTTAGTATTTCAACGAAGACTGATTTCATTTGATATGAATGGTGATCTTAACATTTTTTATACAGTGCGTAATTAGTTTGCATTATTTTGCAAATTTGTGATTGAAACACACATGGTGCTATAAAATATTTTCTCATTTATCCCTAAAAGAGCCATAACATAAAGAAAGTAAGATATCTGTCTGTGCCCGGTAACATGTTGCCACTTTACTATTACTCTGAGAAATATTGTTGAAAAGTTCGGCTAAATTAGTGAAGATAATCTTGATTTTTTCATGTTTTTATATCTTAATTAAAATCTTGTCTGTAAACCTGAAATTCTTCGCTTTTCAAAAGCTATTTGAAAACCTAAAAAAAGACAAGCTAGAAATTAAAAAAATAGAAAAATCAGTTCATATCGTAAATAATCCGACACACACATATTTGCTAGAGCTGACATATGTATTTGCTAACTCTAGCATAACTGTAATGAAGGCTTGTTTTAATTTTTAATTTTAGTTTTTTTTTTGTTATTTTTATTTCTATCTTAGCTTTTTATGATTTAAATGCTTCTCTGGAATTTTTGAGGCTACCACATCTAAACATATGCCAACAACATATGCCCAAGATAAGATTTCTTATCTAGGCGGTATTCACAACTAGCGGCTGCTGCGCTATTTATCTGCTCACTGACGACTGTTGCTATGACTCTCGGTCGGTCTTTCTGTCTGTCGGTCTATCTATCTTTGCTAATAAGACAACGTTTATTAAGTCGATGTTAAATAGAACCAGCATTGAAAAAAAAGAAACTACTGTGTATTGTGCGCAAATGCAGACGGCGCTGACAACGACGTCGAGAGGTTAAAATTTTCTTCCCTCAAAGGTTAAAATTTTTCTTTTTTCTAGGGCAATCAACTCGTCTTGTTGCCAGTGGCGCGGAAGTGCAACGCTAGTATTTATTTTATATTTTCTTCGTTTTGTTTTAACTTTATAGTATTAGTTTTACAGTTTTACAGTTAGTTAAAATGTGAAAATTTCATTTTAATTTGAGTTTCTTATTATAGGTTTGTGTTTTATTATTTTTTTTTTTGTTTCGATTAAAAAACGTTTCGAGTTATTATTTATAAGCTGTAAAGCTTCAATTTAAATCGTTCGGTAATCAATCATTTTATGTATTGCCTTCATTTGTTTGTAACTTGAAAGTAGCTTGGTTAAGTCAGCTATTAAGCTGGTTCTTTTTGTTCCTTTTAATTTTTTAATTTCTCAATGCAACTTTGATGAGCTTTAAAGCTTAAGTAACAGTTCAGTTTAAAGCTCCAAGGAAATCAAAGTTTTTGTAATGAAGACAAATAAGGCTGCATGAAATAAATTTTGATATCTAAACATAATTAATGCTAACAAAAAAAAAATAAACGAAATGGTCATTTTAGCCCTTGAAAGCACTTTGACCGAGCTTCTTATAATCAATTGTGTTGATCAAATGTTTGCACACAAATGATCGAGAACTGGGCCTACAAGTTTTATGGCGACTCCGAACTGCTCATGTTCTCAAGAAGCTTTTAATGGCAGTTTTTACTCTCTGAGGCTTTCCATTGTCTGCAGAGAGGTGACGGCCCAACAGAAAAGCTAATTCTATTAAGAACAAGTTCTGTGTCAGGTAGGAATTGAACCAAGGTGCTCTGGTGTATGGGCCCGCATTCAACCCACTGCGCCACGGTCGCCACAACTGCAAATGCTAAAGTATAATAATAATATGAGCTTTTTATGAGCTTTCATAGAATTGTTTTTGCCATGAATGCTGAATACTTTCTAGAATAGTCAACTCTGAATTAAAGACCAGGAAATTGAGCTTGAAAGTTTGATGAAATTTTAGTTTTACGCTTAGTTATTTTTATATCTAAATATTTTTTAATAATTCGATGCCATTCTTCCATATCAAGTTCTAGATTCTTAATATTTTAACTGAGTCACAAACATTTTCTCAATCACGGACTCAGAATTGTATACATAAAAAATAGATCAAGCTGATGACAAATTACTCAACATAAGTGAGATCGATCTCAAAGCTCTTCTTTAGTTTGAAATTTGCATGAGTTAAAGCTCATCTCGTTTTTTATCTAGAATTAGAAAAGATAAACGTCTTAAAACTTCAATTTCAACACGTTTCTATAATGTGCTTTCGTTGGAAAGTTGAAGGAAGACATTAAGGAGTGGAGAATATTATAAAAAAATGTTTGAAACAAATTTTTTCTTGTAAAGATTTGGCAAAAAGTTTGTTTTCATCTACAAGATATAATGAATGATATAAAGCTACATTAGGAAAAATATGTATGGTTGTTACACAAATTTGTATTTCAATCAGTTGCAAGGGCTCTGAACTTTTGACGGGATAAGGCCGTTTCTAACTTCATCAAACTTACTTTTAAATAATTAAAGAACAATTAATTGCTGGGTCATATTGTAACTTGTCTCAATTAAAAGAAAAAATCGCTAATTTAGCAAAAAAAGCTGATGCTCTATTACAACTGTGCGTTTGAGAAAAAGAAAACTCAGATTTGCTTGTACTGCAACAGATTTAAAACAATATAATGAAGTTACACTAATATTTGCTTGTGCTATATATTGGAGACTAAAATTTCGTGGATTCATAAATGTCAATTTTTGGGTCAAATGAAAAAGTTTTCCAACAAAATTTTATTTTCACTCATTGTTAAACTACCAGATAATGCAATGTGAAATGACCAAAATTGAGAAAATAGTCGGTGAAGTAGTTTTAAAGATACCAGGGCATGGTTTCTTAAATGAATTTTACTTCAAAATTGTTATTAAATCAAAACACAAATTTATGAGTTTTGCTAGACTAGCAAGTTGTGATTCAACCCCTTTTAATTAGAATCGCTAAGAGAGAATAAATATTTTCGGGGACTAACGAGTTTTATGGAACTATTTTCTCAAGAGTATTCGGCAATCTTTACTAATTTAAATATTGTGAGTTCACTGAATGTCGAGGTTACTCAACATATAATAAAAAAGTTCTCAGACAAGCGAGCTGCCTCTCAAGATTAAGCATATCGTTTGGAGAACTTTCTCACAAAGAGCTTTCGTTTTAAAAAGTTTCTCAGGCCTTGAGTTCCATCTCAATGAACGAGATCTTACTAACGAGAAAAAGCTTTTTTATGCGTATGACAACGAGTAATTGCTGAAAAAATTGAGTATAAAATAGTTTCTCACTTTTTATAAGATCGTTTTTATTAAATCAAATTAGATCGTTTCTGAATCCTTGTATAAAAAATTAAAAAATTTAATATTTTAGGAAGATGCTTAGAGTTTAGGTGTAACTAGCTTTAAGGAGGTGTTAATAAACTTTTTTGGCTATTGGAATTTTTATATTTCTTATACTAAGTGCCTTCTGATGAATAAGCACCTGGAATTCTTTAATAAAATGAAAACGGTTCGATTACTCCTTCATCTATATTTATTTTATTTTCTTCATAGTAATCTCCATTGCAAACAATACAGATATTCCCAAGCTTTCTCCAATCTTGAGAATACTTTTTATACGCTGATTTTGGGAATAGTCTTTGGCTTCTTCTGCGAAATCTTCTTTATCGCTTCAATCGTCTCAAAACACTTTCCACGAATTTATAACTTGAGACGTGGGTGAAGGAAAAAGTTACAAGGAGCCATGTCAGCTGGATACGGAGCTTGCAGAACGGTATGAACCTTTTTTTTAGTCAAATAGTCGCCTACAAGATGAAATGTGGGAGTCGGTGGGTTAGCGAGGTGAAGAAATCACGAGTTGTTTCTCCACAATTCTGACCTCATGCGACAAACATTTCCTCTTAAACGCTTTAATGCGCTCACGCAATACTCCTTCTGTGGAGTCTGGCCTGATATTCGAAGTGGACCACACGACGCCAATCAAGGAAAACGGTCAACAAAGCCTTTGTTTTGGATCGACTTTGTCATGATTTTTTTGGGTTTTAGTTTGTCTGAGAAGCGCTTTCTGATGATTGTTAATTAGTTGCGATTGCCATATTCATAGACCCACGTCTCGTTACCAGTAATGATGCCATTGATAACATTTTGGTAAAACGAAAGCGTTTCTTTAGGGGCATTAATTAAGCTGTTTCTGTAACAAATTCAGCACACTTGGCACAAGCCGCTCTTCAACTCATCTCATGCCCAACATACCGTACGCTCTGCACCGATCCGAACGAGACACCAAGATTGACTGCTATTTCCATTATGCTCACAAGACGATCTACCAGGGCAATCTTCTTAACTTTTTCGATGTTTTCGTCAGTTACACTGGTGGATGGGCTACTGGAACGAGGCAAATCATCAATCACAGTACGGACTGTTCAAATTCTTTGTCCAAGTCGTGCGCTTGTGTTTTCGAAATTGTCGAGTCCCCGTAGGCTATAGTTAACATTTTCAACGTTTCAGCACATGATATTTTATTAGAAACACAACAAACACTGACCTGTTTACAAAGTTATTTGCTATAACGCTAAAAACTTCCGACAAAAGATGCTCAAACAGATACTTGATCAGATTATAGATGTACCAATATAATAGGTGATGTACCAATCCAGAAAACAAAGGATTTTGATAATATCTCAAGCGCGGTCTGCTTGAATGGGAAATTCAGGGTATTTTTTGATGACTTAAAACTCAAACTACAAACTACGTAACCTAACTACGAAAAATCGACATACAAAAAACATTCGTATTATATTTACAAACATATTACGAATACTTATAATCTTATTCATGAAATTTGCGAAAAATCTGAATAGGCTTTTTTTTTAGATTTTTTCGATAAAAATTAAGATTTTGCCCACTATGCCCATAGAACGATGGATTTGATGGATTTGTGAACTTTGACCAATCAAAACATATTGGGCTTCAATGAAAAAATATCTTTAGGAGACCAAACAAACTGCGGAAAACATTTAAAAATTTCGACATAAAGGCATCGGTCATACATAAAGTGATCTTTATTTTTTTTGCGAACGCGGGACGCTTACGAAATTTTGTTTATAAATAAAAAAAAATATATGAAAATAATCTGTGGATGATTCACATACGATCATTTGATCCCAAGCTAAGCAGAAGTAGTACTTTTGGCAATCAGACACATCTGTTATTACACTATAGGAACGAACTAACTTGTTTTTAAAAACAACTAATTAAAAAACTAGTTTAAAATAAACCAGTATATGAACTACTTTGAATTATATTAAGGCGACAACTACTATGATTTTGACATGTTTTAATTGCAAATTTTTATTAGATTACAAGTTTATATATATTTAACCATGTTATTTCATCAAATATTATTAACTTTAGGCCATCAGTAATAGTTTTCAATTGGTTGTTTTAAAGTCATTAACAAATAATTTAAATATAACTAATTTAACAAGTAGTTGAAAATATATGCAGACGAAAGTCAATTGATTTATTTAGCGGACATCACCATACAAAATAAGTTAGTTCGTTCTATGGGAAAAAGTCAGAATTTCAACTAGTTGTGGTTGACAAAAAACTACTTTATCAACTACTTTTAAATTAGTTGATTTTCCTACAGGGTACTTACTAGCTTTTTAGCGCCGGCATAGTCTTTCGGGTTATCGTACATGAGATGATTTTATTTCTTACTTATGGTAAAATAATGATGCATTTTTTTGGCTAAGTAGCAACATTCGTTCATCGTCTATCCTGTTCTAGCATATCAGTCACTACAACAAAAATTGAATAGCAAAAAAGTTCAATGCACATTACTACCGTCATAAGGAAGAGTGCGGCATCTACATTTTTCAAAAAATCTTAGCAAAATGCCTTACAATAGAAAGGCAATATTTTATGAAAAAAATATTTAAGTTTTTTCAGAAAAGGAAAGCCCAGGACAATATAAATTATAAGGTTATATTAAAGAATTAACCAATAATTAAAAAAATGTGGTATAAAACCCTGTACTTGCTGCTTTTTTCTTGTTTGTTTCCCGATTTTATTCAATTAAAAATATTGAGAAAAGTCGTATCTGCATCATTTTTCGCATCTATAAAGAAAACAATTTGATTTTTTATTTTAAAATATCATCACAACCATCTTACCGATATATATGATCTATATTATTAGGGTTAAAGCGAAGATATAATAAATATGTACAACACGTAAAGTAAAAAAAATTCATATGGCTCAAATTTTATTTTTTGACCGAACAAAAGTTGTGTATATAAAAAAATAAAAAAAAAAACTAAAAGTGCGGCATCTACATGTGGATACCGCATTTTTTACGCTGTTTATATACTGCGTTTTATCCTGAAATGATACCTAAATTTTGTGTAGATACGACAATTTTCGTTAAAATATTTAGGCATAGGGCAAAAAATTCGAGATTTTTATTTTACAATCTTAAAGAGGATGGAAGAATAATAAGGAAAATACAATAATATGAATTTTGATTTTCATGCTAGAAGCCGCACTCTTCCTTATGACGGCAGATTACTTGTATGCACATAAAGAGCGCTTCATTCTCCTTGCAAATAGTGCTGTTTGTATAGCGATATATTTGTAGCACTTTCCGTAACGATAATGTTGTACTTGAAAAAAAAAAATATTCAATTTTGATGTCAAAAGGAAACCAAGCCCTCGGCTCTCGGTAAAGTTTTACATCAACAACAAGGAGAACAAAGAGCTCGGTTCTCGCTAGGTTTTTATTCCAACTACAAGGAGAACAAAGCGCTCGTTTCTTGCTACGTTTTTATATCAAATACAGGGTCCGCCATCTAACGTTTTTTTTTTTCAACTAGTGCTTATTTCGTGAATGGTAACACTTAGCACATGTCTGATTTGACAGATAATTAGTTTTATCCTTCCGCTGAACGAATATGGTTGTGTATACGCTTGAACAACGCTGGGAAATATTGCCTGCGATCGACTTACAGAAGATGCCGATTTTGCCAAAAAAATCATCTTTTCAGATGAAGCTCATTTTGATCTTGGCGGGTATGTAAACAAGCAAAATTGTCGCATTTGAGGCACAGAAAACCCGCACGCATACATGGAAAAGCCAATGCACCCAAAACGAGTCACTGTTTGGTGCGGATTTTGGTCCAGAGGCATAATTGGGCCATTTTTCTTCGAAAATGAGCAAGGAGTGGCCGTTACAGTCAATGGCCATCGTTATCGGGCCGTGTTGAACGAATTTTTGTTCACAAACATTGAAGAGGAGGATATTGGCAACATTTGGTTTCAACAGGACGGCGCTACGTGCCACACAGCGGACGCTACACTCGATGTTTTGCGCCTGTTTTTGAAGATCGCATTATCAGCCGCAGAGCTGATGTCGTTTGGCCACCTCGGAGCTGCGATTTGACACCGTTGGACTATTATTTGTGGGGTGCCCTCAAAGATAAGTGTTACGCCGACAAGCCAGAGACAATTGACGCTTTAAAGGACAATATTCGTGAAGCCATTGGTGAAATACAGCTGCACACAATCGATAATGTGCTTAAAAATTGGACCGATGGTGTAGGCTACTGCATGGCCAGCCGAGGCAGCCATTTGAATGAAATTATTTTCCATTATTAATCGGAAGGATTGTACATTCAAATAAAAAAAGGAATTTGAGAAAATATTCAGTAGTTCTTTTTTTTTGCATTTTCAAAAAAAAAAGTTATTTGGCGGACCAATTTCATATTTTCTACAGCGGCAGTGGAGCGCACACATATGATGACATGACTATGTTAAAAAATGAGCTATACACAAGGAGAATGAAGCACTTTACTGCTTTTTTGGAGTGCTTCAGATTCAGAATGAAGCGTTCGATTCCCTGCTGGGTAGCTCTCGCTTGTCCACGTCTTCCGCTCGCGCCTGCGCTGTCTTCTTTAACGTTGTTCTCGTGCAATGAATTTGATGTAGATAGGTAAGAAAGAGTATAATTTTTTTTTTTGCAAAAGCGGGATATTTTTGCTCTCGCTGGGGACAGCGGTACAGACATTTTGAAACCGGGACAATCGCGCCCAAAGCGCAACATATGGTCACATTAGGCATACACTACAGTCAACGAAAAGACAGTAAAAAACCTAAAGGCAGACCATAATCAAAAAGTTAACAAATTTTTTTAAGTTTACTTTTTTTTGTACAACTCAAATGTAGTTTTGTTTTACAATGTTTCTGTAATAATAAACAAAAAGAAATTTTAAGAAAAAGTCATTGGTTTTTGTGCTATAAGAAAAAGCAAAAGCACTTTTTTTCCTGGGACAGACATTATTATGATTTTTCGTTATGGACGCAACAATTAAGAAGAGGTTAAAGAATATTCAAATATTTCCGTTAGCTTTTCTTCGATTTTTTTCTAGTTTTTTGCAATAATTTCATGTCCTTTAAGTAATTTTAAAGAAAAATATTATATTCTTTTAAAAAAGTCAATAGCTTCAAAAAAAAAATTGATTTAATTTGCAAAAATTTAGTACAAAAAGAGGTACTTCTCTGAATCAATTTTATTTTTTGTGTTCAGATTAAGAAAAGCTCTCAATACTGTAATATTTTTAAACTTAATATATAAGCTTTATTAGTGGCGGACCATTAAAAATTGTAAGCCTCCTTTATTTTTCAGACACGGTTGACCACTTTCTGAAAATGTTCATATGGCATTCCGTATGTCATGTCATTATCATGTCATTATCATGTCATATCATGTGATATGACATTTTAGCCAAAATCCAAAAATCCATCAAATTTACGGCTAAGCTAATAATCCTGCAAACACGACAGGTAAAACCCTTTTTCAACATTTTGTTTGCATTTCTATTTACCTTTCCGTAACGGTAAACTTTTTCTATATTATATTGTAATATTTATGCATGAAAAACTAAAAACACTATAAAATGATTTTCTATACCTAGCAGATTTTATTAAGCCTATTTATTAAAATAATTAAATTCCATAGTCCTACATTAAGAATTTTGAGCATCAAATGATTTTATTTTGAATAAATTGAACTCGACTAATGAATATTATTATTAAATTCGTCTACGTTTGAAAAATTCAAAAAATAATATAAATGAAAAAAAAAAACTCCAATAATATCTTTTCAAATTATTGGAGCTTCGAATTAAAAAAAAACACGTATTTTAAATTTTGTTTTTTTAAAAATATCATGAATCAAGTCATGTCAAAATATTAGGTTATTATATTGAACCAAAAACGTACATAAAATAAAAAAAAATTTCCTTGTTTTAATGAATTGGTTCCATGTACGACTTCATTGGTTCAATGAATCCCGCTGTTCTTTAATTTTCTAAACTTTTTCTTACAGCCAAGGAATAGACTCTTTAAATCAAGGAAATAGTTCTTACTTTCAAAGAAATACATTGAAACCAATGAACTCATGCATTCATTTAAGGAATGCGATCTTTGGGAGTGAGAAAAAGTTAATTAAGTCAAAGAACGTTTTTCTTTGAACCAATGAACATGGATTCATTGCATGAATGAACTGTACATTGAACCAACTGTTTAATTTTTTTGGTTTAGTGTGTCCGAAAAATTTATTTTGAAAACATTTTATGCTTAAATTTGCAGAATCCCTTAAACTTTTTTTCTCAATAAAATGGTTCCGATGATTATAAGAAAATTTTTAAATGAAAAAAAAATCTTTTTTATTTTAATTTTTCTACTTTCATGTTTTTAAAGTAACTATAAAATTTTTAATTTTTTATGTAAAATTTAATATGTTCGTTTTTGAAAAATACGTTATTTTCATAACAATGACTACTTTGTCATTTGTTAAGGTTTTTCATTTAAATTTTTTTACCTATTTTGAAAATATTTTTTTGTGTTTTATTGTGTTAAATATGTGTTTCACACTTTAAGTACTCTTATTCCATTTATCCAAGACTGCTTGCAGTTCTATTGAAACCGGCTGCAATTTTTATCAATATCACTTTTTTTCTTTATTTATTGATCACGTCACAATTATTGCAAAGAATTCAATGCATTTTATTTCTTTTCACATTTCTTTAAATGCTGCTGCTTTTCTTGTTGTTTGTTGTTTTTGTTGTAGAATGCTCCACAAATAATTTTCTCCCCACACCAACAACAAATCAGGCACGACGCTGCACGCATGCGCAAACAACGCGACGCGACGCGCCTGTAAGAGGAGCACGCCAATTGATCGATTGTAGAAGAAAGGCGCGCACGCGCATGAACAACAATAATATTTAAAAAAAAAAAACAAAATAACCACAAGAAAATAAAACAAAAAAAAAAAAATAGAACACAACAATAACGAAAACAAAAACAAACGAACCGCGGAAAAAAAAATCGCGGATCGCGTATCGATCGCACTCGTATTAATTAAAAAGCTTGTCAAATGTTCAAACCTGAGGATGATGAGGATGATGATGACGATGAATACGACGACGTCTACGATGACTACAATGAAGACGATGCAGGCGAAGCAAGCGTTACTTGATCGTTGCTTAAAAGGCGGGCAACAAATGTTTCAATTAAAACACAACAGCACGAATAATAAAAATCGACTTGTTTTCAAATTTGTCGGAATTTTAATAAACATTGCTGCTGATCTAGCATGTTTTCATTTTATATCTGAAACCAAAAACACAAAAAAAAAACCGAAATTAAAAAACATACTTCAGTTTAATAAATTTTTTTTATTATTCGTATAAGTTTTTATTTTTTGAAATTTAATTTTTTTTTTTTTGTATTTGCACAAAATAAGAAATTTCCCAGCGTTTTTATTTATTTATTTTTTGCTATAAGCAGGAATTGCAAAACCGCCAACGTAGGAGCTTAAGCTTCACTCCGTCCAATCGTACGCGCCGTTTCGTTACAACTGAATTGCTGCGTGCTGCCAAATGTGGGCACAACTAACTGTTTCGGCAGCACTGCAGAACTTGTTCTAGCAATAAAGGTTGACGCTATGTCTGGAGCATTGAAGCTCCACCGAACTAGTTGTTGGAGCAATGCTCTTTGAAGTCAAAACAACCAACGAACATGTTGCATTGGGGGCAAACTTGTTGTGTTTACAGCAAGGTGAGCAGATGTTGCTAGTATTAAATGTTGCTTTGATGATGATGAGTTTGAGTAAAATTGGTGGTAAATGTATCTGAAATCGTCGTGTGGGAAAGTTTGTGCAAAAGCGGAAGCAACAAAATGTTTCTAAAATTTTATGTTGCTGAATTAATATTATATAAATTAAGCTTTAATCGGATTGTATTAAATATTGGTTTTCTGTTAAGGGGAATAGCGATTAGAAATTGATTTTTTTGCAAAAGAATTTATTGGGAGGATTCGTCACTGGACAGATTTGTCTGACACCCTTATCACCACAATTAAGATAGATTTCTTAATAAAAGAATTGATAATTTGTACTTGTATGGATCATCTTGTTCATCGTTCATCCCTTCATTCCTTTGACAGTTAATCTAACAAAGTGTTCACGAACACACACATTTTGTGATTTTTGGACAAAAATGACTTAAAATTTTATATTCATATATTTATTTATATACTGACTTAGCTCAAACCACCATTGTTCGCAAATAGATAAGAACAATTACACTAAGTTCCGTTATACATTGGTCAAGTCTTGCATTTGTGGATGAGAGACGCGAACATCAACGTGAGAGAGGGTAAATTTAAAAGGAAATTGCAAAGAGTTGACGTCAACTCTTGATCAGTGTAAATCAAGTCTAACGATGTCGACAGTTAGAAAATTAAGCTTGCCTAGAAAATTGTTACAAATAATAAAAAAAAAAGTAAATAACATTTACAGAAAATATTCATTATTTATTAAAAAAAAAAACTTGATTTTTATAATTTGGCAGTTGTTTTCTTACTCCCCTTGACGAATGTAACCCATAACTGGACATTTACACTAATTTAGATATCTATGAAAATCATAAAAATAATAATAGAAGTTATTTGAATAATTGATTCAAGAAATTGAAAAATTAATACTTTAATAATTAATGTAACTTTCTCAATTCGGGAGAAGTTTTAAAAAAAAGCTTGGTTTATTTTGGACATCACTTTACAAAGAAGTGTTGAATAGCCCCCCTTCTACCCTAGGATTAAATTGGATATGATTCTCTGAAAATTTCAAGTTCATTTAATCACATTTGGGCAGGAGCTGCAAGATATTTCTAGCTATTGGTTCGAGCGGGTTCCGAGCGTCATCGATCCGGAATTCAGCTCCATGTGGGTGAGGCTCAGAGTTCGTTCGCACTTGCTACATTTTTGTTTCGTGTATAGAAGTTCGAATTTGGGAAGGGAACCCACTTTTAATAAATTGAACTCTCTCTTTCTCTGTGATTCGATTACGCACATTTTGTGGTTGTTCCCTGACAGCGAAATCGTGGTTGCTGGCGATTTTAATGTCGGCTTGGTTATGTCACTCAAGTCATACTACACCAGAAGGACAATACGTTGAGCTTTTTGCTGAATCAAACCAATTGATTCAACTAGTGATGGAACCAACTTTTTTTCCACGAAATGATTTGCAAAGCTATGACCTTTTACTGACTTCACATCATGAAAAATATGATGCGAGTGTCAACGCACCTCTTGGTAATACGAACCATTGTACTATCTCCGCTGTTTTGTCATAGTCAAACCTAATGTCATAGTCAAACCTTATGTATCATATTCAAATTATGTTTTGCTGACAGAAATGTGAGTACCGTGGCTGTTATTGTACAAGAAATCATCTTTTTGGGTATGCATACTTCTATATCAATAAGAAGAGAGGAATTAAGTCAAAAGACCCGCACATGGTTTAATGAGACTTGCAGGATTGCAGTCAGGCCCAAAGTGGAAGACTATCAAAATTGGCGTTTAGATAAGAATGCTGATACTCGTACTAATGAACTTCGCATTGAGGCTAGGAATAGCTAAAACGCAATAAAAAATCGAGAGGTGTTAAAATTGATCACAATATTATTATTTTCAAATTGTATTTTTGCATACAAAATTTTTGCATTTTTCAAATATAAATATATAAATTGATAACATTATGTTATTATTTTGACGACATTTTATTTAAGCTAATTTTTGATTACAAAGTTTTCTATTTGAAAACATGTCGATTTTTTTCGGTGTAGTCTTAATATTTTTTAAATTCTGCTTAAATTCTGCTTAAATTAATTTAAATGTTTATAATTTAAAATGAAATCAACAATACGGTTGCATAATTTAAATAAAAAACGTATTTTAATAAATTTTAAATATATAGTTATTTGTTTTATGCGAATGCGTTAATGTTTTAAGAACGACACTGTTTTTAGAAAAATTAAAAATGTTTTTGAATAAATTTAATATTTTTTTCACTTAGTGTACCAGACATACATGAATCGTTTTGGTTTTCATTTCAAATGAAGCAGTCGTGAGCTATTTTGTAATCGCATAGTGGGAAAAAGGCCCAATGTTGCATCTAAAACTGATTTTCTCGTGATAAAATTTGGGCCAGCGGAATTTTTTCTATTTTTAAATGTTTGTTTTTGAATTAACTTTTCCCTACTTTTCACAATTTTTATTAAACAATTAAATTTTTACCGAACTGATCCAAAAGGTCGGAAAAATTGAGATATTCAAACTTATCCTTTTTATCTGTTAGATTTTGAACTCTCTTGGCGGATTGACAACCCCGATTTTCGATTTTCAATTTTTAAAAATTTTTGTGTAGAAAAAGTCTACAAGTACAAAATGCTTAGAACTATTATTATTTTGAGGAGTTTCAATGGAAAACTTTATACATACAATATAAGGTTTTTGAACTTTTAGCAGATTAGTCAATTTTTTTACTATTTCTATGACCAACGCTACACATGGGTAGAATTTATTGTTAATCCGGTATTGCATAGTCTGATAAGCGTTAGTGTAGAAATATTTGTACTTGATTTATTTGCTTATTATTTATAACATATTTAAAAATTTTTGTTTATTTCTTACATTTTTAAAAAATTAACCCATAATGGCTCTGAAAAAATTTTTCTTTTTGTATATAATTTGAATTCAAACGATCGTTTTCAAAAAGAGTCATATTTTACTTTTGACTTTTACGATTTTACAAAACCTGAAATACGCTTCACACAGGTTCAAAATCGTCACACAATCAAGATTCCAAAAGATTTATTATTTGTTTTTAATTTTTTTAACTAGTGTTTTTTTATCTTAGATATTAAAGAAGGTTTGCGATATTTTAACTATTCTCAGAGTAAGATTCTTTGAATAACTGCTTTTATATAATACAGCTTTTTAGACTCAATTTAGATTTAGAGGTTCTACTTACATATACTGATTAGGTCAGTGTTTTCAAAATTTAAGGAAAACTTACCTGAAAAGAAAAAAAAAATAGATTTTATTATATATATATAATATTATATTGAAGTATTAAAAGAAAAAGTTACTTAGTAAGATTAAGAATTTTACCTATAAAATGTTATCGCAAAGCTCTGGCTTTTTTAAGTAAAATCAATATAATAATTTAATACAATTAGTATAACACAATAAAAAGTTGACGAAAAACATAATTTTTATTGTATCAGAACTCGAGTATTTTGTCTCAACAAATTCTCTAGAAGAGTCAACATTCAAAAAGACGATATTATAAGATGGATGAAATTACAAAGGGATAAGCCGTACAAAATGTTTTGCAAAATTAGTATGGAAGAACATGTTTAATTTTTGAAGTGAAAACTTCTTCAGGTGTGTTGAGCACTTTTTGTTAGGGGTAAAAGTTATACATTCGAGTCAGTACTGTTAATGTCAGTAATGTTAACGTCAGAAATTTAATACTGTTTTCACTGTTAATGTCATCACTGTTAACGTCAGCACTGTTAAAGCTTGCACTGTTAATGCCAGAATTTTTGATTCAGCTACCAGGCAAGCAGAAAACAGCAACGTTTTTGTGTTTTTTATATGGGGACCTCCAGAAGGGTGGCAGATAGGGGCTCCAGTTCATATCTTTGACCACTTAAGAGGTCGATTTGGGGAAGATATAAAATATAATCTACAATTTTTTGGGTTTTTGTATGGGGACCTCTAGAAGAGTGGCAGATAGGGGTTAGGTGTGTTGAAAAGAAATGTTAAAGGACTAAAAAATAATAGGCCCACGAAAAAAGAACTCGAAAAAAGATTAACCGAAAAATTTGTCGATGAAACTATAAAACTAAGGGGAGACTTCAATATTAACTATGCAGATGATAAAAATCGAACACTACAAGAAGTTTTGAATGAATCATTAATTTTAACAATGTGCAATGACAAAACGACGATCGATGCGGTTTTCGCACATTACTTACAGAAATTCTAATCAAAAATGTTTGTTTCTTACTTTGGAACCATAAACCTATTGTATCCTTTTTAGAATATAAAGAAATGATTGAAATATGAATGATTTGATACGATAGTTATTTTGAATATTGGAAAAACCGTTATTTTATGGATATTAGTTTTCACTTCGATCGGCATGCCCCCCACTGCCTATTTTTGGGGGACCATATTTTATGTTTGGAAAACATCTCAGCAGAAAATGTAATGCCTGAAAAGGCTGGAATTAAGGCCTGACAGGCATCATCGGGGCATAATTGCTGCTTAAAAATAGCCTTGATTTTTTTCATATAAGTGACCGATTCTTCAGGTATATAAAGTATGGAAAAGTATGGAAAAATAATATAAAAGGCAGTATTAAAATCAAAACGTAAAATTTTTCATTTTAAGAAAAAATTGAGATAATTATGTAAAGCTATACTCAACTTTAAAAAGTTGAAAAGACATGTTTAATTTTTCTCAAAAGGACCACAATAATTTTATTTGAATAATCTATAAAAAGTTTGTATATTAAATAACTATTTTTAGCTACTCCTTCTTATGTTTAAAAAGTCTCTGATGACTGAAAAAAAAGTATATCATATGAGATAATACCTGGAAGGAATTTAATTTTATAAATTAGAGAAAACGCTGTTCAAATTTTTTTATGCAATTTGTAAGTTTATAAGACCCTTACCTTTGGAGAAATTTGATATATTTTTAGATTTTGTAATTTTATTCTGTATTATAATATGTATTTATACGAAATTAAAAACAAGATCGGGTATTTCACGTGATGCGGACAACTAAAAATTTGTCCATTAAATTTTTGTTATTACTTTTCAGGTATTTTAGACTTCTTTATTCTCCAACTTGTGCACAAAAATTTAATCTGATATGCAGTCTAGTTTCCAAGTTACGAGCTTCGTGAAATCAGCTTAATTCAAAATATGACTTTTTTCGGAAAAGACTTCTCTTTTGATTAAAATATTTAAAAAAACATTTTATTCAGTGATTTCTATAGGGATTTCGATAATATTTTTAATCAGAGTATCAAATTTTCATAAGAAATATTGACAGTTAATTTTTTTAACTACGCCATTTTTAAAACTGATTTTTTATAGTAATAAAAGTTACAAAACTTTTGAAGTTAAAAAAATTTTATTTTTTTTTTATTTTTTGCTTATAATAATTTCAAATTTTTGTCCAATACTGAACAAATTATCAAGATTTTCTTGAAAAAATTACTGTTTAATTCTTTTATTAAAAATTTATTCAGTTGACAAATCATTTTCAAAAATTCATATATTTGTTTTAGGCGTTTGTATCTGTATAACACTCAAACTTTTTGTAAAATATTGGTCTTGTGTCAAGACTAGTTGCCAAATGACTAGTCTTGTAAAGGCACTACACCAAATACACCTAAAAAAATTTGGAGAGTTGAATTTTAGCCAGCCATTACACCATAAGAAAATTAAAACAATTAAAATAATTTGCAATTCGAAGTATTCAAAACTACTTCTGACTATTCAGAATTTAATTAAAAAATTTAATTTTTAGCTATACTAAATTATTTTTTTTCGAATAGTATTTGAATCGATGAAACAATTTGAATTTATTAAATGAAAACTTAATTTAAAATTTTTATAAAAATTAATATTTTGGCTCTTTATGATCTAATCTTCTACACAAGCTAGGAACCAAGATAGCCAAAAAGAAACTGTCTTAAGCATTTAATTTTTTGGTTGGTCTCTTAATGTGAAATACAACACAAATGTTTATTCTTATATCATAACATCAACCGGTGAACAGATTCAAAAAATCTTCATTTTGTATTATTTAAGTTTTAATTTTAATAAACTGCAAGTAACCCCTACACAGTTTTTATTATATTTGTTTTTTGTAAAAAAATTTAAAATTTTTTAATTTGTTTTTTAAAAGTTACAATTTAAAAATATAATATTATAAAAATTAGAAAATGTTTTATTTTTTGTGTATTTAATTATTCAATTATAAATTTTGTTATTCTTTTAATTTTTTTTTTTATTTTGAAAGTTAAGTTTTTGTGTTAGTGAAATTTTTTACTTTTTGTCTTTGTTTTTTACTTTTTGAATTTTATTAAAAATTCTCAATTTGAACAAATTCTCAAAAATTAAAGGTAAAAATCTAAAACTTAGTTCTCAAAATTTATTCGATAAAAAATTCAATAAACCTTAGTTTTCTCTTCTTTCGTTTTTTTTTTTTTAAATTCCAGAAAAGTTAAGTTTAAAGAATATTTTTAAAAGTAAACGATAAGATTTCGGAAAATTTGCATATCTTTAACTTTTTAATTTTTTATTGGTACTCTACACATTCTTATCAATGGAAAATCCTGGGTCCGGGCATGGTCTCAATATCAGATATGAAATCTGACCCGAAAAAATAGAGCTGATTTTTTGATTATTTTCAGGCTAGAATACAGTTCTGTAAAAGGATGCTGAAAAATGAAAAGTAGGAGAAAGCTTGAAATCTGAAATCTTGAAATCTGATGTTCAGATAGCCCAGCCTGAGTTCCGGTCTGGATATGAGAGGCCTGAGCAAGCTTGCTGCTGGGAAGGAAAATCTGAATATCTCAGCAAATTCCAATTGTAAAATTTTAATGCCTATAATAAGAGAGATACCGGGATATTATGACCTATTAAGATTCCTTAATTGATTCCTATTAAGATGACCTATTAAGATTCCTTATGGCCTTAAGATTAAGTCGGAAGAAGATTCAATTTTCTTGCAATGGTGATAAACTCTATCTTAACACTAATAAATGCTTTATTATCAGCTTCTCGCGTCCTGGAACTAAATAAAACATAATTGTTACTTCCTTAATAGCATCTGATATTATAGATCTCGGTGTTGTCTTAGATAGCAAGCTAAAATTCAATGTTCACTATGACAAAGTTCGACAAGACAAACAGCTCGGATTCATTAAAAGGCGTGCAAAGGAATTCAAGAATGTCTGGATCACAAAAACCCTATATTGTGCATTGATTCGTCCGCTACTCGAATATGCTTGCCTAATTTGGAATCCAGCTTTTAAGACACACAGCGAAAGATCAATACAGAAGCAAATCTTGCTTTTTGCGCTGAGAGATACATTTGACCCCCGTGATTTTCTCAACTTACCACCGTACGAACAAAGACTTTCCATTCTAAATCTGATGCCACTATCGTCAAGAAGAACGTTACTAAGTTCATGTTTGCCTTTGATATAATTACTGGTGCTATAAACATCGAATACTTTTCCAATAAGATCACATTTAACGGCCAACTAAGACGAACCAGGCATACACGCCTCTTAAAGGAATACCAACACCACACTGTCTATGCACACAATGAGTCGATAAATAGATGCTACAGAGTATTTAACAACTTTAGCGACTGCTACTCTCCTTCCATGTCTTAACTCATATTTAAGCGGATCCTTTCTAATTCCCTATTCCCTTCTTAAATCTCTCTCCCATTTATATATCGTATCTTAGATATGTCCCACATGTTTTCCTCTTCTTCTTTTTTGTTTGACATGCTTTTTGAAATCATGTCAATCCGGTGGGCGGAGTCAAACAAAAAAAAAAACCAAAATTCAAGGAAAAGGGGAGAGAGAAAAAAAATCAATAAGTTACGTTAGTTAAGTCAATTAAGCAAAACCTTTTAGTATAAGTAAATTGCCTTGCCTTCTTTGTCCAATAAATAAATAAATATTGGGGGTTGGAATTAATTTTAAAGGTTTTTTTTCGGTTTTTGAGCATTTATTTAGAAACAACGGTACAATGTATATTATTCAAAGTATTGTCCATCGTTAGCTACAACATTTTTTCATCTTTCTGGCAGCATATGGATTCCGCGCCGGAAGAACGACTCGTCTTTTGAGGCAATCCACGAATCGACCCATTTTTTGGTATCCTCGTAAGAAGTGAAGCGCTGCTCAGCCAAGCCATGCGTCATCGATCTGAATAGGTGGTAGTCGGAAGGGGCTATGTCTGGGCTATAAGGCGGGTGGGGTAGCACATCCCAATTCAGCGCCTCCAACGTTTCCTTGACGGTTCTTGCAACATGTGGCCGTGCGTTGTCATGTTGACAAACCACTTTGTCGTGTCTTTTGCCATATTCCGGCCGTTTAACCTTTAATGCTCGGCTCAATTGCATCAATTGTTGTTGGTAGCGTTTCCCAGTGATGGTTTCGTTAGGTTTTAGCAGCTCATAGTACACGACACCCTTCTGATCCCACCCAATACACAGCATAAGCTTGGCGCCATGAATATTCGGCTTGGCCGTCGATGTTGATGCATGGCCGGGTGGTCCCCACGATTTTTTTCGCTTAGGATTATCGTAATGGATCCACTTTTCATCGCCAGTGACAATACGATGCAAAAAACTCTTCCTTTTATGCCGTTGAAGCAGTTGTTCGCACATGCAAAATCGCCGTTCAACGTCTCTCGGCTTCAACTCGTACGGCACCCAATTTCCTTGCTTTTGAATCATTCCCATGGCCTTCAGGCGTTTGCCGACCGTTGATAAGTCGACTCCCAATGATACTGACAATTCTTGAAGGGTTTGACACGGGTCTTCATCGAGCAAAGCCTCCAATTCCTCATCTTCAAACTTTTTCGGCTAGCCCGGACGCTCTTTGTTTTCCGTATCAAAATCACCACTTTTAAACCGACGGAACCAGTATTCACAAGTAGAAATCGATGGAGCATAGTCCCCGTAAGCCTCAGTAAGCGTGCGTTGTGCTTCAACCGCTTTTTTCTTCAAATGGAAGCACAAAAGTAAACCTTCCCGCAAATTGCGTTTTGTTGGAACGAAAGTCGACATGTTCACAGAGAAAAAAATATATGTTGTTTACACTTCAGTGGAATGACACATACTGAAAAATGAAGCTTAGACAATGTGCTTTGAAATGAATATAGTCACAGGTGTGCCCGATGCGATCTATTGATAGTTACGCCATCTCTTAGAAAACCTTTAAAACTAATTCCAACCCCCAATAAATAAATAAATAAATTAAACATACTTAGCTTTGCTAACTGTAATGGAGACATTAGATTAAAATATTTTTGTTTTATTTTTAATTATTCTAGCAGAAAATGTCATGCCTGATAAGACTGGAATCCAGAACTAACAGTCATGATAGCTCATACAACATTTTTTCATACAAGTGTCCGCCTCTTCAGACCTGAAATTTAGTTTTACTTTTTTGAAATATTCACATATGACTTCGGATATGATTACCAGCCACGAAATCAGATTTACAATTGTAACATTACCTACAACTAAAAACAGCAAAAAAAAAAAATATCACCTTGTTCAAAAGAAAGGTTCATCCACACTGTAAACCGGACTTAACCGTCCGATTCGAACATTTTTTTTTAGTAGGTTTAGTAGGTTGCCACATGTGTCTATGACAAGGCTGCCAAATATCAGCGTCTGTCGTTGACATTTGGTAAAGTGACAGTGTTTTGGTTACAAGAACTTTTTTCGTGTCTTCGATTTTTACGATGGAAGAAAAAAATTGAGCAACGAGTTTGTATCAAATTTTGTGTCGTATCAAAATGATTTCAACTGCGCCGATACGCGTAAATGTTGGTGAAATGTTACGGTGACTCTGCTCTTTCGTATCAGAAGACAAACAAGTGGTTTGACCGATTTGCGAGTGGCCAAGACGAAGTAGAAGACGACCCTCGTAACGGGCGGCAATCGTGTTCGACTACCGAAGCAATCGTGTTCGACTACCGAAGAAATCGTTGAAAAAATCAAAGAAATATTGGTCAAAAATCGCAAATTGACGATTAGAGAGATAGCAGAGGACGTCGGCATTTCAATTGGATCCGTTCAGAACATTTTGAAGAATGAATTGGGCTTGAGACGTGTTGCTGCGAAGTTGGTACCGAAAGAACTCAATTTCATGCAAAAAAGAGACCGAGTTGCTATCGCGAAAGACATGCTAGAAATGGTCGAAAACGACGAATCATTCATCGCATCCATCGTTACTGGTGATGAGACGTGGGTATACGAGTATGACATGCAAACCAGGCATCAGGCGAGTGAACCAGGCTCAATTTTTTCTTCTCAATTCTTTTTATGATAAAAATCGAAGACACGAAAAAAGTTGTTGTAAACAAAACACTGTCACTTTACCAAATGTCAACGAGAGACGCTGATATTTGGCAACCTTGTCGTAGACACATGTGGCAACCTAATAAAAAAAATTTTCGAATTGGACATTTATTTTTTAAAAAAAATTTTATTTTCATATATAGTAAATGCACTGTTTCGGTTTCGGCCGAATATAACAGTAAGTGCTAAATTTCGGTTTCGGCCAAAATTTCCGTTTCGGTCGGACCCTATATAAGGACTATTTATTTTTTTATTTTTTTATTTTTTTTAAATTCCAGGTTATGATTCAGGCTGGTGTACTGGAAGCCTGCATTTTTTTGCAGATTCATAAATTTAATCTGGCATAAATTTTCCACCAGAGTGGAAATTTTCCTAAGGATAGAGTCAGAAAATTTTCGAAAAATTCTTACTTTGATAAGGATCTGATTTTAAATGTGACACACTTTTTGAAATGGATTCTGATCAGGTTACCTGATCATGGTAATAATCGGCTCAGAGTTTTATAAGAACTCCTTCAGCAAGAATAGCTATAGAAAACCTTATATTCACCCGATTAGATGTTGATAAAGGTTTCCTTAAAAGACCTATATACATACATTATATCCGGTCATATTAGTACATAAATAAGGCTTTCCTTGACTGATTTCCACTCGGGTAGAGGCCAAAAGTTTTTGTTTACTCTCTCTATACATAAACCTTTAAGCATATTTAATTTAAAAAATATCTATATAGAAATTAGTTCATACCCAAACCCCTAAATACCTCAACATGTGAACAAATTTAACTTGCACCACTTTCAAAAATAACGACTCAATTGATCTTCTTACTTGAATATAAAGAAATAAATTTTTGAAAATTGCAATAACAACATTGCACCGTAAAATATATCCATCATTAATCATATTACACCTACGCAGGTGCAACAGTCACATTTTTTCAAATTTTTATAATAACTATAATTTAAGGCAACACCAACAAATTCTTATCTTTTGTTTGTTACAACCAACAAAATCGCATGCGATAAAAAATTTAATGAAAAACCTGTTGCTTTCTGGAAAAATAAAACTACTCACATGCAGCCTAGAAAACTAAACGATAAGAAGAAATAAAAGTCAAAGAAATAAAAAAAAAAAATAATAACCACATCATAATAAAAATCGCAAAATTCCGCAGCAGAAACTTTTAAGAAAAATGTCAATAATTTAATCTAAGTCCAGGCAGCAGCAGTCATGTTGGCAGCGCGTACAACTTTCGCGCGAATTTAGCGAGTTACAAGCGCAACGTGTGCGGAAAATCTAAATAGGCAGGGGAAAAAAAGGCGGCTAGAAAAATCATCAACACGGTATACTCGTCTTACCAGCCCACTTTAAGTGGTTAGTACGAGGGCGTGGGGGGTAACAAATGGGTGCGCTTTGTAGGGATCAAGGAAGCAAAATAAAAAAAAGCTAATCCCTGTCTGTCTGGCTGTCTAATGTCTGCGTTGGCTGTGCAACTTTTCTTTATTTTTTTTTTTTTTTTTTTTGTATAGAGTGCTTATTCCGGGATTCATTCAGGTTTTCCAATAACCTTAACTAAACATTCCCTGTCTTACCTTGTCCACGTTTTCATCCCGATTTTCATTGCAATTCTGCAAATATTCGCAACGTCTATCGCTTGCGGAAATCTCACGCAACTCGTTTATGTGTGCAGAATTTTTTATTTTTGTGCAATTTATTTAATAGCATTTTTTTATTTTATTATTTTTAGTATTCAACTTTATTTATACTTTTAGTTGTTGCTTGGCCCAGCCTGGCTGACCGCGACTTAGTGGTAGAGCACAACAATTTGTTGTTGTTATTTTTATTGTTCTTATTGTTGTCGTCTGTGTTGTTGTTGTTGTTGTTGTTGTTATTGCTGTGCGCATGGCATGTGCGCGCAATTGTCCAGTTTTTATTTGGAATTTTAAAAAATTTCTTACTGGGTAATTGTTTTATACCCGTTTACAAATGGTTATGGTTATGGAAAGCGATTATTTTTATGCGAGCCATTCAAAGCTCTATAGAGTGCAATTTAAGTAGTGAACAGTTAGTTTGGAAAACTTTAAAAATATTATTCATGACTATTGGAACAAAGTACTTAAGAGATTATCACTTAAGAAATAATGTTAAAATATATTTAAGACGAAGGAAATTTTATTTTAGTTTTGCTGTTATTTTATTACAAGTATTAAAGCCCGTCTTACGAGGTATTTGAAGCATTTACCCTAAAACTGTTATTATTTTTTGCCATAATTACAGTGCTTTTACAACATATACTCTGCTCTGAAAAATGTTCAGCCTATACTTCCAGGCACATACTCACTAATAATAAAATGAATTTTCTGCGCATACTTACAGGCTGAACATTTTTCAGGAGAGTATATGTTGGAACAGCACTGTAATAATAGCAAAAAATAATTTTGCTTGCCTTTTATGTATTAAGACTTTTGTGAAATATCAATTTTAAATTGTACATATAGAGAACGTGTTCAAAATAATAAGAATTACACAAGTGGAAATAAATAAAATTATTAGTGATAGTTTTTTAAAAAAAGAAACGATTTTTATACAATAATTATGGTTATATTAAAGATTGAAAATATTAATTTCGTTATGAGAAAAATGTAACTTTCGTTTTTGAACATTCAATACGAGTATTACTGCATAGCTTCAATTACTAAAGTACTAATGCGAAAAATTAGTTAAGTGAACAAATTTAAACTTAAAAAATACTAAATTTTTATAAATCAAAAAGGCAAAATTAAAATAAAAATAATTTGAAAAATTATACTCTTCTTTATTATAAAATAATAAAAATAATTTGAAAAATTATTTTTAGGGGATTTCCTTATTTCGACCGAGATACATCAAGTAGCCGAGCCCTAAAAATACATGAAGGATATGAAAATAGAAAAATAGGCATTGAATATGTTTTTATATCATGCAAAGACCATATATTCCAAAAATTATAAAAAAATTCATTGTAGTTTGGCGTCAGGTTTAAAAGGGTTAAAAACTAAGTGCTCGAATTTCAGTATTGTTATTAATTGTTTTATGAAAGGGGTTCATAAATATAGGTTGAATCATATTTAGTTCTTATATTATCCAAATATTTTACGTATCAAAATCTTCAAAAACATCTTTAAATAGGGAAAATGCTAACATTGCTTTCCAGAAGAGGATATTATATCTATAGATTAATACGCAAACAAAAAAGTTTGTGATCCCTTTTTACCTGTGTTAACTTCAACACATTCACATAAAACTTATATCGATGGAAAGGTATTTTCAAGTACAGGGTAGCCCTTATTCGAAGCGCCTATCTGGCAAGACTGTAACTTTCCGCAGTGATGCCAAATCGACTAATGACATACCGCGTTTGAAGCGTCATTCCAAGCAAATGTTTACAATGGAACAGTACACGCCACGCGAACGCTCTAAAATTGTTGAAATTTACATTCAACAAAACAAGTCAATAGTGAAAACTCAACGTGCTTTCAAAAAAATAAATAAAATGAAAAGTGCGCCTTCCAAGAAAACAATTTATCGTTTGTATGAAAGATTTACAACTGGTAATACTCTTGGTAACCCAAAGAGGCCAAATAAAAAGCGACCAAGGCGATCGGATGAGAATATTGCAGCCGTACGAGCCAGTATTGAGCAGTCACCAACAACATCCCAAAATCGCCGTTCTCAGCAGCTCGGCATTCCCCGATCCACTTTACAACGCATTTTACGTGTTGATTTGAATTTGTTTCCGTACAAAATTCAATTGGTAAACAAATTGTTGCCTACCGATAAGCCACGTCGATTGGAATGGACCCAAAGAGTCATCGAAATGGCTGAAGAAGACGAGCAATTTTGGCATAAAATTATCATGAGCGATGAAGCTCATTTTCAGTTGAACGGAACGGTAAACAAACAAAATTGCCGTATTTATGCCACTGAAAATCCACAAGAGATTCAAGAGGTACCTCTTCACGATGCCAAAGTCACTGTTTGGTGCGGCGTTTGTGCTAAAATGCTCATTGGGCCGTTCTTTTTCGAAGATGATAATGGCCACAGAGTTACTGTCAATCAGGAGCGTTATCGCGATATGATAAACAATTTTTTCATGCCAATCGTTCGTCGAAAGCGTATCAGGCACTACTGGTTTCAACAAGACGGCGCGCCACCACACACAAGCCGCACTACAATCGATTTTTTGAAGCAATTGTTCCCTGGCCTGGTTTGATGTCAAAAAATGGTGATTTCGATTGGCCGACAAGATCACCAGATTTAACGCCTCCAGACTTCTTTTTGTGGGGTTATTTGTAATCAAAGGCTTACGTCAACAAGCCAAAGACCCTAGAAGAGCTGAAAACCAACATCCGTCAAGAAATAACCGCCATTCCCATCGAAATGTTGAAGAAAACCATGGAAAATGCTGCAAAACGGGCACAATATGTCGTAGAGGCCAATGGCGACCATTTACGAGATATCATATTCAAGAAATGATGTAAGCAAATCTACTTGAACCCAATTAAATGATATTCATGACGAACAGACAAAAAATTGTGGTTTCTTTGATTTATTGAAAAATAAAGTGGGCGCTTCGAATATGGGCAACCCTGTAGATGTGCACAATATAATTTTTATTCGAATATATTGGCATTAAGATTGGTAAAACTAAGCAAATGTAAGAACTCTTTTTTTCCTAATGGGACAATGAAAAACCAACAACAAAATACATAGCGGCACAGCTCTATTAAACATCGTTGCTGTAGCATACGCAAGCAAGAGTAGAATGCGAGAGAGTCGCAGACACTTCAAAAGAGCTGTGCATCGTTATTGTTTTTGGTCAGCATCAAAAAACTGTTAAACTGCAGCTTGCTTCATATAACACATGCAAAACATTTATAATTGTTTATTTTATAAACAAACAAAAGAAAACCTGTTTTTGATATGGCCGAATTTCGGCCACAGGTGATACTAGTAAATATTATTATATAAAAGCTAGATTTTGTCATGGAATTTCATAAAATATCAATTAACAAAGTGGAAAATTGGCTTACCACAGGTCGAAAATCGGCTTAATTTTAAAAAATACAACAAAAACCAAGTAAAAAATTTCACATAAATATTTAAAATTATTTCCAGTCAACTTATTACATATAACAATAAAAAAGCATAAAGTAGATTACTTGAGCTTAATTTGAAAGAGGCTTGAGTCATTTCCATCTAAATATCGTCAGTATAGAAGAACAACGACGCAATTGCATATGGGGAGAAATTAAATGGTTAAAATTAAGGCAATAAAATCCGAACTACTTGGGTCAAAACTATAAGTTAGACCCATATCTATCTACACATATAACATACATCATGCAATTATTCTTGGTCAAATATTTTGTTTTTAATAGAAGTTTTACGTAATTGAAATATGTTTTTTATCTCTCCTGCACAATTACGATTTTTGCAGTTACGTCATTGGTGTCCATTGAGATATCAGCAACGGTGAAACCTTAGAGCACCGAATTTACAACATTTGTTGCCAAAGCTTTTATCTTGAATAATAAAAATAAAAAACTTTCCAAGCTCCCAAAACTTCGGCAACTCCACGAAACATGGGCTTGGTAAAACTATAAATACGCCTACTTTTCAGAAAACATTATAATTCCTGAATTGTACATGTTTCGACAGTGAAACTTGGTGTGTAGGTGCTATAAGACCAAGTGGTGGTCACTATATATAAATGTAGCCAAGTATACTTTTACCGCCCTTCTATATAATAAAATCGTTCAAACTGAGGGGTGTCCCTTAAGATTTAAGGAACTGTAACACCTAAAGCCATCTAATTTGCAACATCTGTTATTAAGGTTAATATCTCGGTTTATAAACAAACAAAAGTGGCCACATCTCATTTTAACGGCCACAAATGAATAAAATAGACTAAAATTTTGTAATTTAGTTCGAACCATTAGTGTCGGCAACTGCAGAAAAAATAGGAAAAAATTGGAGGGATGACACAAGAGGGAGTGCCAATTAAATTCTATTCGAACTCCTTCTAACCAATTTAATCCACTTCAACCAATTTTTCTCACATATTCTTTGATACGAGTATAATAAGCTGTCCGTAGTTTAGAGAAGTGGGCGGGATTTTACAAGGGACGGTGCAATTTAATTTTATCGGAACACCTTCTACATAGTTTTTCCTAATTAAAGCCTAGAAAATTGAGTGGTATTATGCCGGTGGGCGTGGCACTTGCATTTTAGTTCAATTAATTTTTTAACCGTTTGTCCGACTTCATCCAAATTTTGCACATTTATTCTTTTTAACAATGAGCATTCCGTAGTCCAGAAAAATGATATTAGATAACAGCGCGTGCCACTTTAATTTTAATCGAACTCCTTCTACACTGTTTGTACGATTTCAAACAAATTTTGCACATTTTGAACAGTTTGCAGAATAAAATAGTAGGCGGGATTAGACTAGGGGGTGCGACACGCTTTTATTTATATAAATCGAACTCATTCTGCATCGTTTTTCCAGCTTTAACTAAATTTTGTCAAAGTATTCTTGGTGTAATGAGCAGTCCATAGTCTAGAATATTGTTCGAAATTAGGCAAGGGAGCGTGCCAATTTAATTTTAATGCAGTACGTATTTTCACCATAATATATAAGTATATTTGGCGTACAAATGAATAGAGTTTGTACCAAGCACCATGCAAAAAGTGGACGGCACTCGAAAAGGGATGTGACAATTTTTTAGTCAATTTTATTCGGTCAATCCGAATCAACCAGAAGGCCAGATATTAGTACCACCACGAACTATTTGTTTTTTACCTTCAACATTTCTTCTGAAAACCTACAAAAATACAAAATCTGAAGAAAAATGTTGAAATAGTTCATATCTCTTCCAAATTGACCCCTACAGGGGCCAAATGTATGAATTAAAAAAAAAAACGAATTGGCCATTTTAGCTTTTGAAAGAACTTTGACCGAGCTTCTTATGATCAAATGTACTGTGCGTGTTGTGAAATGTACGAACACAAATGATCTAGAACATGGCAGAATTATAAGGTAGGGTCGACTCGGAGAGGAATGGAGTAAAAAGCAGAATAAGGCGAGATTGGTGTCAAAATCAGCTGTGCATCGTGAATTTCTTTATGCTCACGTTTCGCAGTTGTTTTTAGGTCAAAACTGTTACAGGTTTTTTTTTTTTGCAATTTTAAGACTTCTTTCACATTTTATAGTTTTTATTAAACTTTTTTATAATATTTTCACTCAAATTAGCACAAATTTAACACCCGCGACCGTACTGTTTGCAACTTGGAAACATAAAATATTTTCTTCATATGCAATTTCTACGAAATTCGTCGTTTTGACATATATGTTCCGTCTCATTATCCACTCTTCGTTGACGCGTGAGAGCACTCAGCGAAGCGGCCCTACCTTATCATTGTATCATGATCTAAAACTGGATCCACAACTTTATGCCGACTTCGAATTTTTTATGTTCTCCAGAAGCCTTACAAGGTAATTTTTACTCTCCGAAGTTGGCTATTGTTTGCACAGAGGTGACGGTCGGACAGAACAATGAATTCAATTGAAATGTTTTTTGCCTTGTTTGGTGGGATTTGAACCTGTGTTCTTTCGCATAATAGCCACACAGCTTAACTAGTATGCCACGGCCACCATGCATGTATGTATGGACTTGTCCTATTATTTGACCTTTCAACATTCAACATTCTTCTAAACATACCCGTACCTTATCTGCCATCCTTCTGGGAATCCTCTTACAAAAAATACAAAATCTGAAAGCAAATGTCGAAAATAGCTTATATCTAAGGTGAATTGATCCCTAGAGGGGTAAAGTGCATAAGCTGGTCCTATTATTTCTCCATCCTCCCCTTAAAATTCACCCAAAAAAAATTTCGGGTTTCAAGTGACTGAGTACCCAAAAAAAGACCGGAATAAATCGGCACTTTTATAATGTACTTCAGTTAAGTTCAGTTAATATATGTTGTTTGTTTTTTTAAAATATAGTACAAATTCATCCCGTTAGCTCTTATAATAAAACTATATAACCATTAATTAAAAATATTATTTAATAAAAAAAACCATACAACTGACAATCACGTACTTATGAGGAAAATGTAAGACGTTGTTTTCCCAACAAAACAACTACGCTGCATTCTGTGTGAAAAATTTCACAGAACTTGTCTGAGCAACGCTCACCTTTGGCGTTGGTCAGAGGGTGAGACGCAGACATAGAGACAGGCAGACAGAAGCAGAGGCTCGGCAATGTCACCAACAGGCTTATTTATGGATTTCAAAATCGAACGTACCTAGCTAAAAATGAGTAGGGGAAAAACAAAGACGTTGTTCATTCCATGACGTTCACTCCAAAAGGCCAAGTTAAAGCAATGCGACGCAGTCACGTGATTGCAACGAGTGCGTAAAAAGTTGGCAGTATGCAGAACTTGGTGCAAAAATATGCGGATATCTTCGATCTTATGTTGGAAATTGTTGTTAAGACTGCAGAACATAGTTTTTTTGTTTGTTTTTTTTTTTTTTTTTTTACATTAAGTAGAAGTGTATAAATTGTTGTTTGGTAGTGTAAAAGTTTTACATGTTTTTAAAAAAAACAAAACTTTAACAAATTGTTGTAATAAAGCTTTTATAGGCTTGTTTAACAGCAGTTGACAACGCTTTGCTGAAAGGCGGGTATCTATTCAACACTGTGTTAAAAAAAACAAGAAAAAAAAAAAAATGATGCAAACATGTTTTTGAAATTCGTACATTTTAGGGTGTGAAGAAGTGATATGTTTGGCACATGTTTATGACACATTTTAGGGCAACGTTTTGTTAATAGATGATTGATTGTTTTGTTTGAAACATTCGACAAGGTATTCAACAATGACATAAGTAATAAATGAGAATGAGCCAAATTTAAAGAAAAGTATTGAAATACTATTCAGATCGAGGTATTATTTAGAACACGATCAACTTCAAGGGAAAAACTTTTAAGAAAATTTTAAATTTTTGAGTAACTTCTAACATATTATTTCAATAAATTTTGTTTACATAGATTACATTAAAAATATTCGAAACTTAGAAATTTTGAAAATCAAACATTTCTAATATTCTTTGAAACTAAGCCAAAAAGTAATTTGAAGACCATGACATAAAAATAAAGCCAACATAAGTTGTTTTTTTTTTCGTAAACAACTACTTTGTGGGCTTCAACTTGTCAGCGCATTGTACATTTTATTTTTTGTAATATTTTGCTGCTTTATTTGATTCAACTGTAATTTTTTGTACTGATAAGATGCTTATATTTTTTGTTGTTATTGTCTGGGAATATATCTCACTCTCTATGTGTGTCTGTACAAATATCTTCCTACCCGAGTGCCTGTATTCTGTATGTCTGTCGTTGTGTCGATCTATCGGTCTATCTGCATGCCTGCCCCTGCTGCAGACATCTTGATCATGAATATAAAATGCACCATGCCACTACCACTTTGTTGCATTTGCATTTATTGTAATTATTTCAAATGTAGTTGGCAATGCAAGAGGCATTTTGATTCAATGTTAATTTCTGATTAGCTGATTAGCCGCGATTGTGGAAGTTATTTTAATTTTAAATTATTTTGTTGAGCATGGTCTATTTCATTGCTCACTGTTTGTAGCTTTTCATTATAAAATAAATTTAATTGAGTATTAATAGTTATTCAAAACTTGGATTCAGATGAAAAAAATTAAAGTAAAATCTGTAACCTGCATTAACATATCAAAACAAGTAGACAGTGGGGGTCTCAGTCAAATCAGACGCGTTCTACTTTTTTAACTGCTTTTATCAATTTGTGTGTTATTGAATGTAGCGCTTATCCCCTAAAGGGAGCGTAGCTCGTTTTTATTAAAAAAAAGGACGAAAAACTGGTTTTTAGCCATTCTATATGAGAAATTGTATGGGCGAAAGGGGATCCACTATTTTTGCCATATCTCGAGAACTGCTCATCCGATGTTGTACAAATAAGTTTCAAAACCTGTGCCAAGACTCACCAACCACACTCTTAAAATTTTAATAACACCATTAGAACGGACACCATTCGATTTTTATGTACATAGATAGATATGTAACACAATTACTTTGGTTGAATAATCGCTTCGGTAATTGGTAGTCGGTTCGTAATCGCTTCGGTAATCTGTAATGTGTTGGTAATAGCTTTGGTAATCGGTTTGAAATCGCTTTGGTAATCGGGTGGTTATCACTTCGATAATCTTTTGGTAATCGCTTCGGTAATCGGTTGGAAATCTCTTTGGTAATCAGTAATCGATTGGTAATCACTTCGGTAATCGGTTGGTAATCGCTTCGATAATTTGTAGTCGGTTCGTAATCGCTTTGGTAATCGGTAATGGGTTGGTAATAGCTTTGGTAATCGGTTTGAAATTGCTTTGGTAATCGGGTGGTTATCACTTCGCTAATCTTTTGGTAATCGCTTCGTTAATCGTTGGAAATCTCTTTGGTAATCAGTAATCGGTTGGTAATCACTTCGGTAATCGGTTGGTAATCGCTTCGGTAATTGGTAGTCGGTTCGTAATCGCTTCGGTAATCGGTAATGGGTTGGTAATAGCTTTGGTAATTAGTTTGGTAATCGGTAATTGGTTCGGTAATCGTTAATTGGTTCGGTAATCGGTTAGTAATCGCTTCGGTAATCGGTAATTGGTTCGGTAATCGGTTGGTAATCGTTTCGGTAATCGGTAATTGGTTTGATAATCGGTTTTTAATTGCTTCGGTAATAGGTAATTGGTGCAGTAATCGGTTGGTAATTGCTTCGGTAATCGGTTATTTGATCGTTCTTCTGTTGGTAATCGTCTCGGTAATTGCTCTGGTAATCGGTTGGTAATCGCTTCGGTAATCGGTTATTGGTTCGTTAATCTGTTGGTAATCGTCTCGGTAATCGGTAATTGCTCTGGTAATCGGTTGGTAATCGATTCGGTCTTCGGCTTGGTCGATGCTAGGTAATCCTTTAAAAGGAATGCTGTACAGCAATAATTTCTGTCACGCTAACAGCGTGATGATATCACATATCTACAGTTTTTCTCTCTAACAAAAAGAGCTCAACGCGCCTAAAAAAGTGTTCAGTTCAAAAATTCAAGTAATAAAGTTTGGGTTATTGTTTAAAAAAAATGCATTTTAATTGAGAATAGGGAACATAAAACGAACCTTCAAATGTCAACGTGCCTGACTGCCTTAACCTGGCTAGGCCAGCATTATCTATGTCGAAATCGTCCCAAGTCAACTCTAACCTCCTCGTGTTGTTCCCTGGGTATTCGTCAGTTTGACGGCTAAATTAAGCGGCGGGTCACATAGCCTTAAATAGGTTGTGCGTCGGATTTGAAGCCCACCATGTAAAAAACCCATTTTATTGAAAAGTACAAGAAAAACGAGAAAAATTATGCCCAAATCTCTTGACGACTACCCTGAAGTAAAAACTGATAATGATTTACGGATATACACCTGGAAATTCCGAACTCTAAATTGGGAAGTTGCCTCTATTAGGGTTTGCGGGATCTCGGACTTTTTCTAGTCCCAACAGTCCCGGGATTAAAGGCTTAAAATCTCGGGATTTCGGGATGCAAAAATGTAGCAATTAAATTTGACATTAGGGGCATTTAAACAATCCAACAATATTAGATGGCAAAGTATCGGCACAATTTTTTCAAGCGTTCAAACAACCCAACATGTGGGACGACATCGTTATTTGCAAGCTCTCAAGCAGAGCACGCCGCCGAAATGAAGTTTTGGCTGCTCTTATAACTGAGCAATATTTTTACTTTATTTTCGTATGCTTCAATTTTAGCTTTCCATATTTCAGGAAAACTTCTATAAAAATTAATAATAAATTCTATTCAAACTTCAGTGTTTTGAATGGCCAGTGCCGATGTTCACTGTGCCACGACCGGCAGAAAAAAATCAAAAATTTTTGATTTTCATCCGGCATGTAGGACCGACAGTCGTTTCTCCTTTCACATGAACGACATGTATATATAAAATAAATTAACATTTTATGAATACAATTCTTAAATTTTTTATAATCTGTGTTTTTTTTCAATTCCTTTGTATAATTTTATTTAAAAAAAATTGTCTTATCTTTTATTTCTTGCATACGAATTGTTTTAGTTAAAAACAAATTTTTTTTAGTTAAAAAAATTAGTTTTCTTCTGTTTTCCAAATCCCGGGACTAGTTCCGGGTATCTCGGGATTCCTAATTAACAATCTCGAAATCCCGAAATTGCTTTTGAGTTCCGAAATTGGAAGCCTTAGCCTCTATCCAACTGATTGATATCTCGGAAAGATACAAAACTGATCTCACTGCAATCCAAGAAATGCGATTGAAGAGACAGGGTTACTCTCGGCAAGCATCCTTTGATATCTACTACATCGGCCATGCGGAAAAGCACGAGTTTGGTTGTGGATTTGTAGTTGGCAAGAGATTAAGGCATCACGTTCTGCAATTCTCACCTGCCAACCGCATAATCCCATAATCCGCATCAAGGCAAAATTTGTTCATATAAGCCTTATATGTGCGCACGAACTGATAGAGCACAAGGACGATGAGATCAAAGCAAGACGCTCACGCGCACTGCCCTCGTCATGACATAAAATTTGTGCTTGGTGACTACAATGCTAAGGTGGACAAGAAAAACATCTTTGGTCCAACAGCCGGAAAGTTCAGTCTCCACGACAATACGTCCTATATCAGAATGAGGCTGATTGACTTCGCCGCAGCACGAAACATGGTCGAAGTAGCACTAGATTCAAGCATCTCAATATTCATAAGTCCATCTGGCTGTTCCCTGACCCAAAAACGCGCAATCAAATTCGGTCGTAAGAATGCATTTTAAATGATTGGAACCACAGTGTACTCTGCCCAATCCACAAGAAAGTCGATTTCACTATTTGTGAAAAATACCGTGGGATAAGCTTTCTAGATATCGGCCCTGTCGAGCGTATTATGTGAAAGACTGAAGGACAGTGTAATCCAACTGATTCTTTAAGATTCTCTGAGTCTTATTAGTGTGACTTCAGACCTGGAAAATCTACCACCGACCAGATTTTTACGCTTCGACAAATCTTGGAAAAGACCCTAGAGAAACAAATCAACACCCACCATCTTTTTGTCGATCACAAAGCCGCCTACGACAGTCCAATAGGGAATCGTCTATACTCCACCATGTCTGAAATACCTTTAAAACTAATCCATCTATACAGGATGACACTGAGCAACACCAGCAGCGCAGTTAAAATCTGCGGAAGGACTTCTCTTTCCCATTTATTACCAAACGAGGTTTCAGATAAGGTAATTCCTTATCGTGCTACTTTTTTAATCTAATTATGAAGAAGATCATTCGAGCTACTGATCTGCGACAAAGCGGCATTATATTCTATAAGAATGTTATGCTGCTATCGTATGCCGATGATATTAATATCATTGGCCATAACAAACGCGAAGTCGATGCAGGATTCTCCAAATTAGAAAAAGAGTAGAGACGCATGGGTCTTGCAGTGAAACCAGATATGACGAAATATCTGGTGTCAACAAACAAACAGTCCCAGCGTCTTGGTACCCACGTCACTATTGAAAACACCCCCTTCGACTCCCCCTTCGACTCCTACCTGGAATCCAGCATAAACTCCACCAACGATATTAGTAGTTAGATAAAACGAAAGATAACTCTTGCCAACAGGTGTTATATTAGGCTCAGTGGAGGCGGAGCCCTCTTTCGGCGAACATAAGTCACGCTCTATAAGTCACTAATCAAGTTATATGCAGCACAAACCTGGATGTTGAGCAGCTCTGATGAAAAGACTTTGGGAGCGTTCGAGAGAAAGATCCTTCGTAAAATCTACGGACCAATCTGCGTCAATGGCGAGCACCGAATACGATGGAACGATGAGCTATACGCCGACATCGACATAGTAAAGCGCGTACAAATCGAGCGGCTTCGCTGGCTAGTCCATGTTGAGCGGATGGAAGGTAACGCTCCAGCGAAGTAAATTTTCGATAAAATTTTATATGATCGGACATGTCGTTCCCGAAATATTTTTCTATAAGTAAAGCTGGTGCAAAGTGGGGTGAGAGACCCGAAAAATGAAGATCAATTCACAGAAGCTGCGTAAAGAGGCAAAAATGGTACCATTGAAGTTTTAAGGGTCGCTCATCATGAACGGTATTCAAGTATGGCGGACGTGGCATACTGGTTGAGGTTAACGTGGCTTGTATGCGATAGAACCCAGGTTCGGATTCCATCTGACATCGAATGTTTTTTTTTTTCAATTCAAAACTTGAAATCTATTCATTTAAGACCTAATTAAACGATTAAAATGATTTATCCGGAAATATTTTTTCTATAGTGTGAAAGAATTTTGAGATATTGTGACAATATTAAAAAAGTTGATATTCCAAGTTTTTACGAATTGCTTCTTATCATAACTCAGTTATTATTAGAGCAATTTAAAAATTCTTATACTTATCTGACAAACAATTTTTTGGGGTTTGATTCAAATTTTAATGTCATAAAACATTTTTTTTATTAAGTTTTTTAATAAAATAAATAAAAAAAAAACACTTGGAAATCTTGAAAAACTCTTTTTTATACTTCACGCGAAAATTGCAAAAATTGACTTAATGCAAGATTTCACTGCTTATTGCACAACTTATTGCACAACAGCCAAAAAAAACAAGAAATTGGTCCAGCTAGATATGCAGAATTTTTTTGTATCCGATACTAATTATTATTCATAAAAAAAATGTTTAATTAGTACCAATAAAGTATTGCTTGGCCCCTCTGTGTGGCGCTTAGGAAAAAAATGTAATTATTTTCGTGTTTAGCTGCATTAAAATAGTTAAAAAAAAGTGTGCAAAATATTATAGGAAATATTTATTCTTTTGTTTTCTACACCGAAAAAAACGATACGTTTTAAAATTGATCACAATGTTATCATTTTCAAAAGATATTTTTTCACATAAAATTTTAAAATTTTTTTATATTCACATTTAAATAGATAAAATTATGTTATTTTGAAAAAATTTGTTATAACCTATTTTTTGAGCACAAAGTTTTCAATTTAAAAACATTTTGTGATCAAAAAAATTGCAATTAAATATGTACATATTTAAGAAAATTCAAAATTTTATATGAAAACAGACATTTCGAAAATGATAACATTATACTCAATTTGAAAACATGCCGATTTTTTTTCGGTATAGTGCTATATGAAACCGAACATACTTCGGATGTCTTTAAATGATTTTAGTTTCCATTATATTCAAATTTCGTTAACTTGATTAAATACCTCCCACAGTATAAAAGCACATAAAAATGAATAAACAAAGTAAATAAAATTCAGACTTATTAAATATAACATTGCTAGCGAATTATAAAAAACAATATAATTTAAGTATGAGAAAAATTTTTAATATTGACAACGACAACTTCTTTACGTTTTCCTCTGCTTACAACAGCATCGATTAATTACGTCGCAAAATAAACATATGATGTAAATACACTGCTCTAACACTAAAATTGTTGCCAACACAATGAAATCATTTAAACATAACAAAGTGTTAATTATGTGTTTAACGCTTAGAACACTAAAATTTTATTCCAAACGGAAGTGCATTAGGCAAGAATATGCTTAAAAATTTCACACACAATTTCCCAGACTGTTATTAATTTTTACAACAACAGAAAATATCACTCGTGTTATTTCTCGCTATCTCACTCTAACTCTTAGATATCCACAAGAAATTTATATCTTATATTTTCTTTTTAAAATTTCTCTATAAAAAAGTATACAAGAAAAACCTTTCTTTGCTTGCACTTCACCTCCTTGAACCGGCAACATCTAACGACTTTGGATGAAAACTAAGTGCTCTTTATTTTATGTTTTTATTACAGTTGTGTTTTTTTTTTCACAGTTAAAAATTTGCATCTGTTGATAATCAACCTAAACTCAATAAAAATCCGTAGAACTGAAAAGATTCTGGTGCGCAAAATCTTCAAGTTGCATATTTTTGCTATGCGACTCTAAGTTGAGATCAGTAGATCTAAGCAACAGTTGCCAGAAATACGCAGCTAGGCATAAACACATTTTTTATAGCATATAACTAGGCGCCTGAAGTTATGAAGAGGCAATTTTAACTGTATGAGAAATTTCAAGCCCTATCGTTGATTTTACGCAAATTACAGTTCGGTTCCAGTGGTTGCAGCTCTTTATTATTGTTGTTGTTGTAATTGCAAGACACGTTATGCGCATCGTTGACCTATTGAACTATAGAACGGCAACGAACGCTATCAACGTCAGATTTCAATGCCGTCACAGTGAATGCGAATGTTGGGCGGTAACTGGTTTTGCCCAACATCAGTTGGTTTCTTGGTTGTTGTTGTTGTTGTTGTTGTTGTTCAAAAATTATTTGTTCCTGTTGTTGCTTTGAGAACACACAGATACAGGAAGAGGGATAGGCTGACAACAGTCGCAATAGTTAAGATCGCAAAGTTTTGGGCGCGTTCTAAGCGAGCGAAAGCAGCTGCGTGTTGGTTGTTGGGGCAGAAAGCGAAGAATGTTGAACGTGTTGCCACTTTTTTAAATGGAGATATATGATGCTTAAAGTTAAGGTTAAAGTATAGGTTAAGTTTAAAAAAAGGGTAAGTTTAAAGTCAAGGTTAAGGTTAACATGAAGCTGAAGCTGAAGCTGAATATGAATATGAATATGAATATGAATATGAATATGAATATGAATATGAATATGAATATGAATATGAATATGAATATGAATATGAATATGAATATGAATATGAATATGAATATGAATATGAATATGAATATGAATATGAATATGAATATGAATATGAATATGAATATGAATATGAATATGAATATGAATATGAATATGAATATGAATATGAATATGAATATGAATATGAATATGAATATGAATATGAATATGAATATGAATATGAATATGAATATGAATATGAATATGAATATGACTACAAATGTGAAGATAAGGAGGAAAATGAAAATGGAAACAAAAGATGACCATGGGATTGGAGATTAACACGAAGTTGGTGATAAAGATGGAGAAATAGAATAACGTGGTGAAGATGAAGATAATATAAGTAAATCAGGTGCTAGTTGTAATAGTTATTATAAAAAACACTGAATATTTACTTTTTATATTGATATATAGTGATGGTGATTTTTATAGAAATATTGTAGCAATGCGATAGTTATAGTTATATTGATAGTGATAGTTACAGTGATAGTGATATTGGTAGTGATAGTAAAGTGGTAGTGAAGTGATGGTAGTAATAGTAATAGTGAAGTGGTAGTGATACTGGTAGTAATAGTGATAGTGGAGTGATAGTGATAGTGATACTGGTAGTAATAGTGGTAGTGATGGTGGTAGTGAAGTGATAGTGAATGTGATAGTGATAGTGATATTGATAGTGATAGTGATAGTGATAGTGATAGTGATAGTGATAGTGATAGTGATAGTGATAGTGATAATGATAATGATAGTGATAGTGATAGTGATAGTGATAGTGATAGTGATAGTGATAGTCATAGTGATAGTGATAGTGATAGTGATAGTGATAGTGTTAGTGATAGTGATAGTGATAGTGATAGTGATAGTGATAGTGATAGTGATAGTGATAGTGATAGTGATAGTGATAGCGATAGTGATAGTGATAGTGATAGTGATAGTGATAGTGATAGTGATAGTGATAGTGATAGTGATAGTGATAGTGATAGTGATAGTGATAGTGATAGTGATAGTGATAGTGATAGTGATAGTGATAGTGATAGTGATAGTGATAGTGATAGTGATAGTGATAGTGATAGTGATAGTGATAGTGATAGTGATAGTGATAGTGATAGTGATAGTGATAGTGATAGTGATAGTGATAGTGATAGTGATAGTGATAGTGATAGTGATAGTGATAGTGATAGTGATAGTGATAGTGATAGTGATAGTGATAGTGATAGTGATAGTGATATTGATAGTGATAGTGATAGTGATAGTGATAGTGATAGTGATAGTGATAGTGATAGTGATAGTGATAGTGATAGTGATAGTGATAGTGATATTGATTGTGATAGTGATAGTGATAGCTATATTACTAGTGATAGTGATATGGATAGTGATAGCTATATTACCAGTGATAGTGATAGTGATAGTGATAGCTATATTACCAGTGATAGTGATAGCTATATTACCAGTGATAGTTATAATATATATTTAAAAAAAAAAAATTTTCAATTTGAGCGAACATGTAGCATATATATTTGCACAACATGTGGCAACACTTGGTCGCATTTTTTATTATGTTTGAACTGCAGGATTTCTCGCAACATGCTGCCCATGAATAAGATCAATCAATGGAGCTGCATCTGTTGCCAACATATTCGTTATTTATGAATATTTATTGATTTATAAAAGATTTTCTCAACTCTTTTAGGCAATATTTATTTATTGTAAGCTTGGTTGTAGCACTCGTAGAACCAATAAACGGCTAACGAACGGAAATGTAAACGATTGCCAAACGTTGCCATATCAATTTGCAAAATCTACGCTGCCCAGCTGCAATTTAAAGACAGCAACATGTATGCAATTCATGGAAAAAAAAAATAATGAAAGCAACAACAACAATGACAACAAACACTGTAGGTTGCGTTTGCTGCGTACCAAGAAGAAAGATGGAATAGAAAATCAACAAAAACAACAACAACTTAAGCATTGCAATTGGCAACACTTAAGCAAGGCGCTGGCGTTGCCGGTGTTGAGTTACGGTTGCCATGTTATGACGTTTCATTACATGCGTTGCACTATCTGACCATCTCTATCAAGCAAGCGCTTTCAGCTATTCTTTTTGTTGTAGTTGTTGCTGTTGTTATTGCTTCTTAACCTTCTTTTCAGCTCATTCAAAACCTTCTTTAAAGCCTCGTTTTTTTTTTTTAGTTTTGTTTTGTTTGGTGTAATTTTTCTACTTCTTGTGGTGCACACTTAACTGATTTGACGCCGTAACTGATCTTCATTTGGCGCTCATGTTGTTGCTTTTGTTGTTGTTGTTGTTGAAGGCTTTTTACCAACGGCTGAGTATAAGTTATGTTTTGCCTTTCAAAATGTGTGCTACCTTATGGTAAGGCTAGGTGGGGTGAATAAGGTAAGTATGGGGGCTGTTTAAAGTTGCTCGTTCGTTGGTGGTGGCTTGCTTAGTTTAACGAGCGTGTGAATAAGTGGGCGTTGCTAGGCCTTTTGATCCTAATGCCGTTGTTTGTTGAGGTACTATATATAGCTGGCAAACACTGATTTCCTTTGCGTGTCAAGTATTAATATTTTTTAATTTTATTTTTCTTTTTTAATAAAATTCGTTCTTGGCGTATTGATTATTGATCAAAGCAGCTGTCGAAGTTGATTAAATTAATATGTGCCTGTTATTGTTGAGTTTCCTATGCAAACTTGCAAAACTGTAAACTATATCGGAATTTCAATTAAAATGACGCACCTATACAATTCTCAGACAAAAACCTTCACACATTTTCAGTACAACAAAGTATATAAGCCATTACTTTAAACATAACTTTAATACGCTTTATTTGCCATTAAAATTAATTTTCTTGATTTTGAAATCATAAAATTTACAACCTGTTGCCTTTAAATAAACTTCGAATAGAAATGAACAGTAACGATAAATGAAAAACTCTAGCTACATTGCCAGTTTAATTACAATTTATTTTAATTGCCAGACATTGCAAGTGAGACAATTTTTCCCGAATGTCTGCCTAGTTAGAAATGTGATTTACTTTTATGAACCACTCGGTAGCATGGCCGTACCAGCAGCTGCGAAGCAGCTATTGGCAGAAGTTTAATGTGGTTAACCAAAACCAGAAAACCGAAAAATATAGCTGCTTTGAGAAAAAAAAAAGAATTCGGAATTAATGTAGTAGTAGTTATAAAAAGCAAAAATGAAGCGCACATTAAACATAGACAAAAAAAAAATGAACGTGAAAAAATGTAATTCTTAAAAGCCGCTGCTAAAAGGTGTGGAGAATAGAATGTAAAATGTTTGATAAGATTTCAATCAAAATGAAAGCATTTAACTTCACATAAAACAAAATCGTAAAAAAAGTTGTAAACTTTTTTGAATAGTTAAATTTTAAATGTTTTAAATGTAAGGTTTAAAGGTTATTCTAAATCGTTTTCTCTTCTAGTGACATGAGTCATAAATTTAAATGTTTTTTGTTTTTGTTATTTATGAGTCAGTCTTTGTAACCACAGCACTAGTGTAGTTTTTTTTTATTGTTATTGAAGTTTCACACGAATTTTTTTTTATAGTTTATGATTTTTACAATTTTTAACATATAAACAACATAAAAATGTGACCACCCAGATTTTATATAACAGTTTAAAACTGCGCTCATAATGCTAATGTTGTTGTGTAGATTCCAATAAATAACTGCCAACATTGTGTTGTAGCAAATATTGAGAGCTGTCAAAATTTCATGTTGTCAAAACAAAATGTTGTATATGTTGTCTTTGCAAAATGCTTGCCAGACATGCAATCCTAGAAAATAAATGGTAAGCATTAAAATTTTGGTTTGTTTGCATAGATAAGTGTGGTCAAATGTAACGGCTTGCTTTGAGCAAATGTCATGCGATATAAAATTAAATTTTTTGTAGCGTTTTTAAGACGACTTCTATAAAAATCATGCAAGAAACAATAATCATATATTAATTATATCGAAAAATATCATGCGATAAAAAATTATCGAATATCGATACTATTAGATGTTAAAGTCATGTTTTGCTGCATGCTATTACACAATAGATGGCTCTGTAAAGTTGTTGAAAAGCTGTTATTAAAATTGTTTTATTTAAAAAAAAAAGCTTTCCTGCCCAATTTTCGGTCATAAGAAAACTTCTACACGAATGAAATGTTTTTCATAGATTTTATGAATTTGTCTCTAAATATTATGAATTTTTCATTCATAATATAATGAATATTATGAATTTTTCATATTTCACCAGAGAACAGATTCATACTAGCAGTGAAATCAAATGAAATCATAATATTTGTGAATATTTACCTACATTTTAAAAATTCATTCGTAGTATTAATGAACAAAATACTAATATCTGTGAACATTTACATGCATTTTAAAATTAGCTCATAATATTTATAAACACTGTCATAACTTCTGTGAATATTTAGATTAATTTTAAGAATTATTTCATAATATTATTTAATCAAAAAATCATAATAAATGTATATAAAGCAATAATGTTTTTCTCAAGTTTTTGTATATTAGCATGTTATATTCAAATAGCACAAAATTGTTATTAATTTGTGAGCAGCCTGTTGTATTTCCCTCTTGTATATGTCATTCAGAAAAGCTTTAAGCAGACGACTTTAAAAAAAACATAGGCAACAAAGTGGTCTCTGAGCTTTTATGTCATATTCCACTTTTGTATGGAAAATAACAACAGAGTGTTATAAGCAATATGACGTAAAAATGTCGTATTTCAAATTGTGAAAGACCTAAATGTAAAATATTTGCGATTTGTGTTCACACTTCGCATTTTCGTATTTTAAGAAAATTAAAAATGATCACAAAAAATGTCTTCACTATATCTATATACATCATATTCATCCTTAAAATTATTTCTAATTTAATGAAATTTAATTGATTTCACATTTGATTTCTTGCATTAATCATATTATTAAATGTTGAGATTCGTTTTTAAAAATAATGAAAAAAATTTTAAGAACACAATTCATAATATTTATGTACGCATTCTTATAGGATATGATGATTGTTAACGAGTACACGAGAATTGTTAATTGCATTCACACATAATATGAACTTTTTCTTAAATTTTATGAATCCGTTCTAATATTTTCTGAATCAAGGTTTTTTGAACGAAATCCGGAAATATTATGTACAGATTTTTTTCTGTGTACGGTATAGGCTAATTGCGAGAGTTTTGATAGGTATCAATAGGGAAGAAATTGTTAAGAATTGGAGAGCATCCACCATGGTAGAATAAAAGAAGGTTTATGCATTTCGGACTGCGCTCTCTTTCTCATAGCCAAAATTGTCGAAGTCAATACAAATCACTTTTTTGTGATAATTTTTCTCAAGGCGGCCCGACTACGAAAGGTACTGTCAAAGTATCAGGTAGCTCTGGGTTACCTAAAACCTTCAGACAACTCATAGACAGAAACATGCCATGAGACGCCTTTACTGTTCATGGAAGCTCACTTTCCTGGGTGAAGCGACCCCGCAGTTTTTGCGAAGTCCTACAAATCCAGATCAATCTACCCAGAAATATTTAATGCATTAACCAACTTAATCACAGACCCCCAAGTAGAGTGGGCGATAAGATCATTCAAGCCGTACAAATCAGCCAGCCCCGTTGATATTATCTAAGCTATGCTTCAGCAACGCTCTTTTGGTCATTTCAACTTAAAAATGTTTAACAGTTGTCTAAGGCTAGGTTATGTACCCACAAGTTGGAGAAAGCTGAAAGTTATATTTATCCCAAAAGCTGGTAAAGCTACTCAATCAACCGGAAAAGGCTATGGACCCATTAACCTTTCTTACTGAAAACATTGAAAATTATCTTGGATCAACACTTGATATCTCTCCTTATTGGTTCTGTTCTGTTCACCAAAGAAAACAGAATTGAAAGTTTTGACCTCCCAAAACTCAATGGTACTACTTTGGAGCTAGCCAGGACAGCTAAGTATGTACACGGAGAAAACATTTAAGTAAAAAAATTGCTTAATTTGTTTGGAGAACAAGCATTTTTTTTTAGAAGAAATCAAGCAAAATTTTTTGCTATATTAAGTTTTTAATAACCAAGCCAATTATTGCTAAGCTTTAATAAAATTTTGATTTTTTCTATGATTGATTTTGAGTAATATAAGTGATTCAGCATTTGCTTATTTGCATTTAAGCAAAACAATTGCTTAATTTCAGCAAAATAATTTTTTCCGTATGGGAGTAATACTAGACTCTTAGCTCACTTGGAAAACCAACACGAAGGAAATAATAAATAAATCTCACATTGACTTTTACGACTCCAAGAAAACCTTAGGTCCTAGATTCATTCATTAAAATGATAACAAGGCCTTCGGTAGACTCATATTAACCTATGTTTCGATTGTATGGTGGAAAGCCACTGAAAACACAAGCTATTTCAGCACTCTTTCCAGCGTGCAGAGACTGGCTTGCCTATGAATGGCAGGTGCACAGCAATCAACGCCTCAAGCAGGCCTGGAAGTTATGATAAGGCTTTTCCCCATGGAAACATGATGTTCACGATAGCCACGGAAACTAAAGCGGCATGGCGACTAAAGAAATCAAAGCTTTGGAAGTATTGCACATATAGACACGCTTCTATACTCACGAAGTGTAGTCCTCTGGATCACGCTACCACTTCTGATTACATAACCCAAAAAAAGGATTTTCAGTAACAGAACCTCTCCATTTATTTATCGAAAAGAGAAGACTCGGTGTCGAATCACCCTTCAGTGAACAACTCATCTTAATTTCCATTGGATCCAAAATATAGGAAGGCACGGCAGCTGAAGTCTACTGCGATTCACCACCAATATTTTTGTCATACAAACTACCAGATTATTACAGTGTCTTCCAAGCAGAGATCTTCGCGATTGAACAAATAGCTTTGGAGATCCAATTACGACGTTTTTTGTGGATAGCCAAGCTGCGGTAAAAGTATTCTATAGCAAGATGATCAAATCAAAATCTGCTTGGTACTGTCGTCAAGCTTCCCTAAGAATTAGTAATTACCATAGAGTTAATATCTGCTGGGCCCTTGGTCATCGTGATATAAAGAGAAACGAAATTGCAAACAAAGTGGCAAGAAATGACTTTTGCAAGAAGCTGTCCCGAAAACCGTCATGATTCCCTAGGAGTAATAAAGAAAAGAATAAAAGGAACATAAACTACTCTTGACCTAACAGAGACGACTGTGTTATTTCTAGCTGTCCTTGGCCGAAACCCTGCAAAAAAAAAAGACTAAATCTCTTGTATCAATGAGTAAAAATGAAGCTCGCATCGTGGTGGGTGTCTTTACGAGGCACTGTGCTATCAACACAATGGGCTCGAGGCTTAGGAATCCCTCACCCAGACCACTGCAGAAGTTGTAGCGATTTCGAGAAGGAAAAATCCATCAAGTATCTAATATCCGAATGCCCCAATCTCCAACAACGTCGACTACGTCATACGGTAGGCAGACTTTACGGAAGAATGCAGGAGTTTATAAAAGTACCCATTCATGGACGTTTTAAAATTCAAACGTAGCACTGGCTGATTCAACCAATCTTTCTTCACCTGATGTAGGTACATGTTTTTCGTCCCTTGTTTCCAACTGGCCCATAAACGCAAGGAATTACAATGAACCGATAGGCCTCCGTGTTTGCAACCTAAAGTGGCACATCCTTATCACCTTACCTAACCTAACATATTGCAAGCGTGGTTGGGGCTATAGAATCCAAAGCTTTGCAATCTTAACTACAGCAGTTCGTTTTTTCTGCTTGGCTGGAAAGGACATCAATGTTCACGTCAGTGGTAGAGTTTACTCAAATCCTCACAATCCTTCAAGCTATGTACCTCTGAGGCTCTATTAGCTTTCTATCAAAATTATGTTGATGAAGTCTCTACAAGGTAAATAACGAACTTAATAATTCTTTCCATATAATAATACCAGTTCACGTTGTTGTGAGTAGTTTTGTGGTCTAAAAGTATCTTTATAATAGGTATGGAAAAAAAAAAAATACTTTTTTCTATAAAACAAAACAAACTTTTGCGCCATTTTTTTGAGAAAACATTCAATATTAAGGATATTATATAAAGGGTGATTTTTTAAGAGCTTGATAACTTTTTTTTTAAAAAAAACGCATAAAATTTGCAAAATCTCATCGGTTCTTTATTTGAAACGTTAGATTGGTCCATGACATTTACTTTTTGAAGATAATTTCATTTAAATGTTGACCGCGGCTGCGTCTTAGGTGGTCCATTCGGAAAGTCCAATTTTGGGCAACTTTTTCGAGCATTTCGGCCGGAATAGCCCGAATTTCTTCGGAAATGTTGTCTTCCAAAGCTGGAATAGTTGCTGGCTTATTTCTGTAGACTTTAGACTTGACGTAGCCCCACAAAAAATAGTCTAAAGGCGTCAAATCGCATGATCTTGGTGGCCAACTTACCGGTCCATTTCTTGAGATTAATTGTTCTCCGAAGTTTTCCCTCAAAATGGCCATAGAATCGCGAGCTGTGTGGCATGTAGCGCCATCTTGTTGAAACCACATGTCAACCAAGTTCAGTTCTTCCATTTTTGGCAACAAAAAGTTTGTTAGCATCGAACGATAGCGATCGCCATTCACCGTAACGTTGCGTCCAACAGCATCTTTGAAAAAATACGGTCCAATGATTCCACCAGCGTACAAACCACACCAAACAGTGCATTTTTCGGGATGCATGGCCAGTTCCAAATAAGCCCAGCTGATGTGAAACACAAATAACTTTTTTATTTTTTAACATAATTTATTTTTTATTTTGCAGATTATAACTGAACTTTTCGAAATTTAAAATGAATACGTACAGTCCACAACAACTCATTTAAATTATCGATTTTTATTTTTCTTCTCAACGATCAATTGTTCTGATGCACCGAAATTATCGCCGTTTCGCATGTCCATTTAAAAGCTTATGTGAATAAACAAAACTGTAGGGGCACCGAAAATCCAAGGGCAATACATCAGCATCAGTCACACCCAATCAGATGCACTGTTTGGTGCGGTGTTATGGCTACAAAAATCATCGGCCCATATTTCTTTGAGAATGAGGATGAAACGCCAGAAACGGTCTCCGGGGCTACTTACAGAACAATGATCGACAACTTTTTTCGGCCAATGGTGGAGCAACATTCTAATTTGAGGTTTTAACAAGATGGAGCCACTGCGTAAACTGCTAGGCAAACTATGGACATGCTGCGTGAAATTTTTGGTGAACGCATAATTTCAAAAAATTAAGATTTTCCTTGGCCTCCTCGTTCACCAGACTTAACTGCGTCCGATTTTTTTTATGGGATTTTTTATTTAAGAGACGAAGTGCATGTTAACAAACCACAGACACTTGGACAGCTCAGGCAGAATATTCGAGACGAAATACGGCGCCTGCAACCAGAAACATTACGCCGCGTAATGCAAAATGCGCTCAAAGAGCCAATGCCTGTATCGAGCAAAATGGTGGTCATTTGCCTGATGTCATATTTTACACATAGTCACGTTAAATTTCCATAAAATGTATTTAACATATAAAAATAAATCATTTAAAAAAACCGTTATTACAAAAGTTATACGTGTTTAACATCACTAGGTCTCATTTGGGCCACCCTGTATATGTACATGTAAAGCCAAAACTTCAGATTTCTGAAGGGGTTTTTTCACTTTGTAGTAACGTTGTTATATAAAAAAATTCGTTGTAAATATCTTCGATATTTGTACAATACATTCATATTGAAATAGGTGTACATTTCCATTTTAATGTATTGTACACTAAAACCTTTCGAAAGAAATTATCTCCAGAATGGTAAAAACCACATCAAAATCCATTACACAGCTTAATGACAACAAATAGAAAAAGTGACTTTGTTTTATACTTATACTCTTTATAGATACTTAATTAGATAGAAATTTTATGATTTTCTTTCAAGTTCCTACATATTTCTCACCACAATTTCTCACTAACACACTGAAAAGCATTTAGGTGAAAACACCTCTTGTATTGTTTACACTAGAATTTCCTGGGAATTTTCTAAGGTAGCATTTTTAAAAATCTAATGTCACGTTTTTTCTTCCATTTTACTGCAGCTCTTGTTGTTATGCTAACGTTAGCTCACGTAACGAGCTGCTTTAGGTGAAGTATAACAGCTAGATTTGTAGAAGCTACGCAAAATTCAGCAGAACTTGTTAATGATAACGAAAATTAGGCTTGTTGTATTATTTTTAGTGTTTTTTTTAAGGTTAAATTCAAGAAAATTTAGTTCGTTAGCGTAATAAGCAGTTGCAGTGGTGGGCAGAGTTGTTGATGTTAGTTTCTTGAGGCATCGAGTTTTTGCTACTTTTCGATGAGCACTGTGTGAAAAGTTTTTGGGGTTCTTCGAAGTATTTATAGCGCAAAGCTTCCATTAACTGTGAGTACAGTTGCTGTTCCATTAACTGCTAGTTCACTTCATTGTAAAAAAATTACTGAATACCCAAAAAACATTTATTTTCATCACTGAATCAGTGCCAGAAATGAAAAATCAGCTTAGAAAACCAGTTTTCGATAGTTTGACAGTTTGGGAATAATGATGCTTATTGTAAGAAATAGTGTCATTATACCAAAACAAATTTAAGTATAGTTTGACGGATTTAAGTATTTATTCATTTTAATTGTGAAAGCAGCAGAAGCCTGCTTTGACATCATATATCATGATCTTAACATAAAACATCCTTTGAAATATGTCATCGTGTGGCAATTTATTTAGAACTATGTATATAAGATTAAAAAAAAAGAAAAATACGACAGTCTTTTCTAAAATTGTTTCAATAGAAAATGAATATAATCAAATAACATAAAAATTATAGGCATGCTCGTCATAAAAAAACATAATACAATTAATGAAATTATGGCTAACACTGAAAAACTACACGACAGGATAAAATCTGTGTGGATAAAACCTTGGCAAAATATCAGAGAGGCAGCCGAAGTAGCTTTCAATATTTTGCCATTTTATGTATAAACTATTTCTAACAACAACCATGCTACAATAAGTCAGCAGCTTAAATTTTTCAAAACGAATATTGCGTTGAACTTGCTAGGTTTTCAGACTTTCTCTTTTTTTCTTCACATCACTACATTAGTGTTTAATGAACTAATTTTTTAGAAATAATTTGCTTCTAAACAACAGACAAGTAGAAAAATCAACCATTCGACTGATTGATGCAGGTCTAGAGCTCAATCAAAATTTGACAGATCCGATAAAATGTTTGAAGTTCATTTTCGCTCTCGGAGAGATTACCTTTATCTTTACATAAGAAAGCAACAACAAATTTTGATTGATTCAATCATTTCACTGGCGTGTGAGCACCTACATAGAGTGCAAAAACTTAATAACGAAAAAACGAATTAAAAACATTTCTTTAGCTGTTTTGTTTGTAGCTGATCACAAAAAGAGAAGAGTAGAGAGCAACATGAAGTTTATTGAAACTCTCGTAACACAAAAGTGTGAAAAGTAAACGATCAAGCAGTGAGTGGCATCGGGAATGATTTCTTAAAAAATTTACACTTTAATTAAATTCACTTATTATTAAAATTTCGTAAGAAAAATACAGCCGTACTGTGCAGTATAACAATTATTACACTTTAAAACGTATTTCATAAAAATCTGCCCAGTTCTTTTGAAGTTTACCTGGAAGCAAAAATTTGCTGTTCAATTTTATATAAGAGCATAGATAGATAATAGTATAGATATAGATATAAATATAGATATAGATATAGATATAGATATAGATATAGATATAGATATAGATATAGATATAGATATAGATATAGATATAGATATAGATATAGATATAGATATAGATATAGATATAGATATAGATATAGATATAGATATAGATATAGATATAGATATAGATATAGATATAGATATAGATATAGATATAGATATAGATATAGATATAGATATAGATATAGATATAGATATAGATATAGATATAGATATAGATATAGATATAGATATAGATATAGATATAGATATAGATATAGATATAGATATAGATATAGATATAGATATAGATATAGATATAGATATAGATATAGATATAGATATAGATATAGATATAGATATAGATATAGATATAGATATAGATATAGATATAGATATAGATATAGATATAGATATAGATATAGATATAGATATAGATATAGATATAGATATAGATATAGATATAGATATAGATATAGATATAGATATAGATATAGATATAGATATAGATATAGATATAGATATAGATATAGATATAGATATAGATATAGATATAGATATAGATATAGATATAGATATAGATATAGATATAGATATAGATATAGATATAGATATAGATATAGATATAGATATAGATATAGATATAGATATAGATATAGATATAGATATAGATATAGATATAGATATAGATATAGATATAGATATAGATATAGATATAGATATAGATATAGATATAGATATAGATATAGATATAGATATAGATATAGATATAGATATAGATATAGATATAGATATAGATATAGATATAGATATAGATATAGATATAGATATAGATATAGATATAGATATAGATATAGATATAGATATAGATATAGATATAGATATAGATATAGATATAGATATAGATATAGATATAGATATAGATATAGATATAGATATAGATATAGATATAGATATAGATATAGATATAGATATAGATATAGATATAGATATAGATATAGATATAGATATAGATATAGATATAGATATAGATATAGATATAGATATAGATATAGATATAGATATAGATATAGATATAGATATAGATATAGATATAGATATAGATATAGATATAGATATAGATATAGATATAGATACAGATATAGATATAGATATAGATATATAGATATTCTGATGATTAGTAAAATTTTTGTCAATATATCAGATAAAAAGTCATATTTATCATAGCCAAAAAAATTAAGAATATCTTGGTTGAAAATGGCCACGAACTCATAAAAAAATTTGTTGATACAATACTTTACTTTTTAAAAAACTTTGTTGCTGCAGCTATATTAAAATGTTCCATTGTGCTAATGTGCTTAAAAATGCAAACATCTACCAGTTTTCGCTGAATGTTAATGTCTTTAAATTATAAAAAAAACGTAGTTTACCAATTAAAGTTTTTGTCTGACTTGTTTTTGAGGAAAATTTTGCTCTATAACTCCTAAAGTAAGATTAACTCCTCTTAAAGGATTAAAAACTTTGATTCTCTAATTCGAATTTAAGTAATCCAGCCTTAAATAAATTTTTTACAGCAAATTTTTATAGCTTAAGAATTGTAGTGCAATAAATTGGAGCATGTTGATTGGCAGCAAATACAGGTGCTTTTCCTTCGTTAAGACTTCACATAAACTGAAATACACTTCGAATTACAAAACTATGAAAATGCGATTACTTTCATATTATTGCTATCTCTCTTCTTCTCGTACAATTATCTCACTTGTGACCTAATTAAGATTTTTTTAACACACTATTCAAATAATAATAAAAAGAAAAATTTATGAAGTGCCACACATATGGTTGAAGAGTTTAATCTTTGGCGTTGACAGCATTGCCATTACATTAAGAATTGTTGCTTGTTAAATAAAACATTTTCAAATTATTTAAGATGTTACAAAATATGCTTGTTTTTTTAACGTTGTAGATGTTCATTTTATTTCACAGCATATTATTTTTAACCCGCATCACATAACTTTAATTTTTTGTCTGATGATTTTCATATTACATTTTTTTGTTTTTTATTTAGTTTTGATTTTAATCAAGAGCTATTCTATTTGTTTAAATAATTTCTTTGTTGTATTTTTTATTTATTTTAACTGCAAGATTTTAATTGTTTCTTATCAGTTTTCATGCTTTATTATTTCATGCTTTGTCAGTGAAATTTCTTCATTTCAAAGTTCAGTTGGAATTTTAGTATTTTTATGAGTTTTTGAAAATAATGTTGGTGATTATATTTTAATGTTTTTGTTTAATGACTTATAGTTTATGGATTTTTAATTGCATAGAAGAAATTAAATATATATGTCACTAATTTTAGTATGTTGCAACATGTGAACATTTTTAGTGTAGCGATCTGAAATTTTATGATTTTATGATTATGTAACTATTAATTTTTTTAAGTCTAGTGAGTATGGTAGAAAGTGGACAACCGGGTGGTAATTCCATGCAATAACAATAGAGTTCAGATACGTTCAGCTTTAGGTTAGGCTCAAAAGCCACACAAGACCTTGCACATACAAAAATCTAATTACACTGTTATTTTTATTCTACTTTTGAGTTGACCTTATGACAAATTTGCATAAAAACACTATAATTATCAACAAAGGTACTCAGGTGGTTTAGAGTAGCAGCTGCCATATGCTTTGTTCTACTAAGTGGTAAATGAATTAAACTAATAGCGTTCTAATGCTTCTACGGTTAGAGTTAAAATTTATGAGAGAAAGAAGCTCTAGAGAATCGAATAAACCGTTAATGAGTTGTTATAAATAGACAGTATCTGCAGGTTTTCTACGCTCACTTAAAGACTTGTTAATAGTAAAGGCATTTGTAATAGTTTCATTGGATCCTCATAAAGAGGGAAGTCTAAAATGTCAGTTTCACTTAAGGGGAGGTTCTAGTAGAAATCGACGGAAAATTTTTGTTTTTGTTTTTTTACTTTATTTTCATCCTTAGGATCTTAAAAATATATAGTCAAAAGAATATTTCACTATCTAATTTATTTTACGAGTCATAGCGTATTAGACGAGAGAGTGCGTCGGCCGAAAAACAGGTATAAATGCGCGCTCGGAGCGCAAATGTAGTAAATGATGTATGCATACGAAATAAATCGTCCTTTGATGTTTGCCATGCGGATTCTGGTACTGGGATGAAGGTTGATCAACACTTTTTGTTCCATAATGGAACTGTCTGCAGGCTTTGCAAATGCCCAAAATGTTGTATTTTGTTGTAAAGTCGTCATTTTGTCGAAGCTGTAGCAACTGGACCAGCAAAAAAGGAACTTATGTGTACGATATGCGGTACGAAACTCATGAAGAACATTGCAGCATAAATCGCACTGGAAGTGCTGGTAAGATGGAGCTAGATTGTATTAAGGAAATGATTTGTCGATCAGAATCACAAGGCGTGAAATATGCTACATATATCGGCAACGGTGACACAACTTTCCAAGCTCTCCTCAACTGTGACCCTTACGATGACCTTATTGTTCAGAAGAAAGAATGTATAGGTCACGTGCAGAAGCGAGTGGCCACAAGATTGCACGCAGTCAAGAAACAACATAATTGAAATGGAGGCAAAAGCTCAGGAAAATTGACAGACGAATTAATAAAAGATTTGTCTTTGTACTATGGACTTGCCATTAGACGACACCCTGATTCGCAGGAAAATTGACAGACGAATTAATAAAAGATTTGTCTTTGTACTATGGACTTGCCATTAGACGACACCCTGATTCGGCTGAAGAGATAAAAAAAAAAATCTGTGTGGGTAACGTTCGATCACAAATGTTCCACGGATGAAGAGCCGAAACATGAAAACTGCCCATCACGTGAAAACAGTTGGTGTAAGTGGCGTGTTGCAGAAGCCAAGAATGAGCTCGCCAATTTCCACCATAAACCTGCCCTTCAAAAATCGGTTCAAGAAGCAATTCGACCCGTATATGAAGCTCTTTCAAGTGATAATTTACTGCTCATGATGATCTTAACTCTTGCCTGTGGAAACTGATCCTCAAATACCTTCACTGTGGCGAACAAACTATCAGAATAGCAGCATATATATCTTCCGGCATCTTTACTGAAGGATATTCATTCATATTAAAAACTATGCAGACATTTGGAATCGTCATCGGGACAAACTTCATAAGCTTCGCTGCGAAGACTGACGACCGGCGTGTGAAGTCAGCGGAGGAGAAACTCTCGGAATTTGCAAAAAAAAAAACCAGAATTAAAAAACTTGGCGCCCTGGTGCAGCGAAACATTCTCTTTGAGGATGAGGAAGAGACCCTGTATGGTGCTGGAATAGCTGATTAGATGTGTCAAAAAACAAACATTACTTACGATTTTCTCTTTGTCAAACTTTAAACGCGTTTTTCTCGAAACACCTTTTTATCCGCGCTGTACACGATTCCGTTTCAACGACTTGACCGATTTTGATGTTTGATAGCTCAAATTAAAGTTTATTCAATTTAGGGGGCCTTTAGGAAGCCTTTTTTCCAAAACAATTTATTATCATTACTTTTTTAACGTTAAAGCTAAACAAAACGGAAGAAAAACAGGGTTTTTTTTCAAAGGGCCGCCATTTTTTTAAAAAAGGGTTTTAATAAAAACCGAAAATCTACAGGGCCCCACAAATTTCATCTTGACTAATAATTTTTTTGGTTTTTTCGTTTCAGATCATTTGGCCGGGCTGTAGCGTGTACAGTAGACCGGTTCACATTACAAAAGTGTCACATTACAAAACTCCGCCAAAAAGTATCAGATGCATATTTTTAAAAAAAAAAAAACTTAAATAAGTCTGAAATATAATTAATTGTTTCCAATCAAAATATATTCCAATTGTTTTTCCGTTTAGACACGACATTTTTTAAAATAGTTAAAGTCCTATATAGCTCTAAAATGACCTTCAAACGATTTGTGGAACCCGGAAGAGGTCATATTTTTTTGGGTCTTAAACTATTTTTGTGGTAACTAGGGTTCGAACTTTCAGAAAGTGGACGCGCACCGAAAAAAAAATGACACATTATTTTCCCCATACACTTATGAACCGGTCTTGTGTACAGCGCACATCGGCTATCGTCGCGCACGGCTTGATCATCGAACAAATTGTATAATGTTCTTGAAATATTAAATGCCACAAAAAATTTTTCAAAAAAGATTTACGCTCGCTCAAAAAACTATCCTGAAATTACGTTACGTTTCTACTAGAACCTCGCCTTAAGTTATTATTTTATAGAATAGAAAATTCTATATTATTTTGTAGGAGCCAGTATGTAAGTAAGTATTTTATAGAATGAACGGCTTTTGAGTTATTTGCGAAAAAATAAAAACTGTCCGAAAATTTCGAAGTTTTTGGAGATTGTTTCCTATCAACACTCAGGTATTCTTGGAGCAATTTTGAAATTTTGAGGCCCTATGCTCCGCCTAGGAGCTCGAGGAAATGATGATGATGAATTTTGAAATTTTCATATTTATAAAAGTAAAGTAATATAGCTGACATTAAATAGTGTGGTCTTTAAAATGTTATATAACATTTTTCAATAGGACGTAATGGACTAATTTAACTCAAAAACCGATAAACCGGAAAAAACTCTATAAATATTCTGTCCACCAACTACTCAGTCTGTTGTTTTTCCCCCCCACTCCGAATTGGCAACATATAGTTGAAAACTTCAACTTGGCGAAAGAAGACATATCAAGTGCAATAAAAGGTTTAGATACAACCAAGGGACCTGAACCAGACCTAATTCCCCCAACGCTACTGGTGCGATGTTTGGAACAACTACTTGCGCACTTATACATAATATTTAACAAATCACTCTCTCTTGGAGTGTTCCCCTCTTATTGGGAAACTTCCCACCTAATACCAATATACAAAAATGGTGGAAAAAGTTCAGTTGAAAGTTACAGACGCATAGCAACAATTTTGTCAGCCATACCAAAGCTATTTGAAAAAATTATTTGCGTAAAGCTAAGACACCTTATCAAACCACGACTAAGCGAACAGCAGCACGGTTTTCGGAAAGGTCGGTCCACCACCACTAACCTCATTATAATGGTTTCTGACGTTTTAAGCAATATGGAGAAAGGAGATGCCAAATAGATGCTATTTATACTGATTTCAGTAAAGCCTTCGATCATGTTGATCACGGCATCTTAATACATAAATTAGAAAAATTTGATTTCTCTGGACCTTGACTTAGTTGGCCATCAATTTATCTCCGTGGTAGATCCAATTTGTTAAATTCCAAGCATTTGTGTAGAAGAAAATCGAGGTCTCCTCTGGAGTACTGCAAGATAGTCACCATGGACCTCTTCTCTTCAATATCTTCATATCAGAGACTTGTAGATTGTGTTGAAGAATATTCCACATCTTATGTATGCGGACGATCTAAAAATTTACCAAGTAATTATGATAGATCACAGGAATATGTCAACTTCTTACAGTTAAACCTCTCATTTCTTGAGACCTGGTGTACACAAAACAAACTTTACCTCAATGTAAATAAGTGTAACGTGATAAGTTTTTCTCGTAGAAACCAACAGATAATTCTCAACTACCGCATCCACCATATCGAATTTAACAGGGTCAATTATATAGATGATCTTGGAGTGGTCTTGGACGACAAACTGCGCTTTAATTTACCCAATGATAAGATGGTATCCAAGGCAGTAAACAGCTCGGTGTCACTAAAAGACGAGCATGTGAATTCAAGAATGTGTGGGACACGACATCCCTGTACTGTGCGCTAGTGCGCCCAATACTCGAATATGGCTGTATTATTTGAAATCCAGCTTTCGAATCCCATTGTGATAGAATAGAATCCACTCAAAAGCAATTCTTACTATTCGCTCTGAAAGAAACTTTTTACCCCCGCGGTTATTGTAGCCTTCCACCGTATGAACACAGACTCATCATATTAAATTTGATGCTACTATCAATAAGAAGAATGGTATTGGATTTATGCTTTACTTTCGATGTTCTGAATGGTGTAACTAAGTGCAAACACATCTCTAACAAGATTACCCTCAATGACGCTATAAAACGTACAAGGCATACTCGGCTGTTAACAGAATATCAGCATCATACTGCATATGCAAGTAATGAACCCATCAGCAGTTGCTGCAGAGAATTTAATAATGTATCCGACCCTTCCTCATCTTCTATGTCCAAATCCTCGTTCAAGCGATCTCTATCAAAGTCCCAAGTTAGACATGCCGATATGACGACGATTTCTCTCACCGATTTTCTTATTTTTTCTTTTGTTTCGCTGTTTCGTCGTCCATTGCTTTTAGACAAGACGATTTTGCCGAACGATGTTTACTTGCTGTTTCACTTGCTGTTTTCATGTGAGTGAAAGAGTAAGAACGATAAATCGTCGCAAAATCGCTGGTACGAACGGTTTTTTGGACGATTTTAATTTCCGACTTCTCTTCGGCTACTGCGTCCACAAACTGAAAATCGGTGAGAGAAATCGTCGTCATATCGGCATGTCTAACTTGGGACAAATTCTCTCTATCTTCCTAATTAACCCAGCCTTTGATCCTTTTTCTTTTCTTCCCCTCTTTCTGGTATGTAAGAACCTTAAGTATATGTACTATTACTCTTAATTCTCTTTTTGCCTCTCCTTTTTGACGTGTTCGTGAAATCATGCCATTTAGGTGGGCGGATTACGTCCACTTCAATTCGCACATCTTCGAACACCAAAACATGGAAAGGGGAGAAGAAATAAAAAACAAAAAAAAAAGAAATAAAAATAAAGTAAAATAAAATGAAATAAAATTAAATAAAATAAAATAAAATAAAATAAAATAAAATAAAATAAAATAAAATAAAATAAAATAAAATAAAATAAAATAAAATAAAATAAAATAAAATAAAATAAAATAAAATAAGATAAAATAAGATAGAATAAAATAAAATAAAATAAAATAAAATGAAATAAAATAAAAAAATAAAATAAAATAAAATAAAATAAAATAAAATAAAATAAAATAAAATAAAATAAAATAAAATAAAATAAAATAAAATAAAATAAAATAAAATAAAATAAAATAAAATAAAATAAAATAAAATAAAATAAAATAAAATAAAATAAAATAAAATAAAATAAAATAAAATCAAATAAAATCAAATAAAATAAAATAAAATCAAATAAAATAAAATAAAATAAAATAAAATAAAATAAAATAAAATAAAATAAAATAAAATAAAATAAAATAAAATAAAATAAAATAAAATAAAATAAAATAAAATAAAATAAAATAAAATAAAATAAAATAAAATAAAATAAAATAAAATAAAATAAAATAAAATAAAATAAAATAAAATAAAATAAAATAAAATAAAATAAAATAAAATAAAATAAAATAAAATAAAATAAAATAAAATAAAATAAAATAAAATAAAATAAAATAAAATAAAATAAAATAAAATAAAAAAAAATAAAATAAAATAAAATAAAATAAAATAAAATAAAATAAAATAAAATAAAATAAAATAAATTAAAATAAAGATAAAACAAAATTAAAATAAAATAAAATAAAATAAAATAAAATAAAATAAAATAAAATAAAATAAAATAAAATAAATTAAAAATAAAATAAAATAAAATAAAATAAAATAAAATAAAATAAAATAAAATAAAATAAAATAAAATAAAATAAAATTAAATGAAATAAAATAAAATAAAATAAAATAAAATAAAATAAAAACAATAAAATAAAATAAAATAAAATATAATAAAATTAAATTAAATAAACTAAATTAAAATAAAATAAAATAAGTTAGAATAAGTAAGTTGTCTTGTTTGGCCAATAAATAAATAAATAAAATAGGCGTGGCGCTGAAACTAACCAGGTAGAATGGGACAAACTTGTAATATTTTCAAATATAGCGACTAAAATGATTTCCAGCCATCCGACAATTATTTCGTAGCACGACCCTTTGTTCAGCTAACTTTACTGACCTAAACATATTAGTATGATATATATACTGTTTTTATAGACAATTATTTTAATGTCAAAATATTTTTCTCTGCTTTCAGAATTGCCAATGATTGTATATGTAAAAGAAGTACAAACCAAAAATTGTGCTCGCCTTCTAACCGGCTCAAGAATTTCATCAGCCATTGATTTTACACAAACCTGCTGTGAAAAAAAAAAACAAACAAACAGTTATCTATCCTTCGGTTGTCAGTAACAACGGTTCTTTAAACCCAACTTGTTAAAAATCCAACTTGTTAAAAATTAAGCATTGCAATAAAAACAAACCACATTAGCAATAAAAAATGTCGTTGGCAACGCGAATGTCTGAAATTTACATCACGCATTAATTAAATAAAATGCTACTGCTTAGTTTTTTAATTGATTAGACACTAAAATCAATTTAAATGCCGCTGATTTACTGATGACAGTTTTAACAAAGTCAACATTTGAGCGTGACAAGCCGGAAGTGTTGCCAACTGTTGCGATGCGGTGGAGTGTAACAAGTTGAAGCACGCTAAAAAGCATTTGCATGAATAAGAAAATAAAATAAAAAATACAGTAGTTACTTTTCATTAGAGAGTAGCTAAGATTTGTAATTGCCTGATGGCAGAGTTAAGCCAAGTTTATGAAGTGTTTCTGCATGAATTTAGCAAAAGTTTAATATTTGCTTTGTCAAAAAAAAAAAAAAGAAGCATAAAAAATAAAAACACTTTATAAATAAAAAAATATGTTAATGTTGAAAATTTTATTATTATTTTAGAAAATTCAAATTAAATTAGTTAATACTTTTTTCACTATGCTGCGATTATTTTGTAACAAATCCTGCTGAGCAGCAGTCGGCGTCTACTGTTATCCAAATTAAGTTTGTTGGTAACGTCATCAGCTTAATTTTGCCCACTATATAATGATTTTAAGCTTATGTTACTCATGCATACGCAGTTATTTTTTTGAAAGCTTTCCATAAATTTTACTTTTCGAACAAATGGTTGGCTCATTTTGAGTATATTTAAGCATCAAGTAGTAAAACTCTATAGCAGTGCAGTGGCAATGCTGCATAAAAATATTTGGAACGAGAATATTTTGCAATAAAGTTTTCAATGGGTTAATTGATCGAAAGTCTAACATATACCTATGCTGGTTATGGCAAAAAAACTCTGAACAAATATATTGAGCAATAATCATAAAGCCAATACACTGGTCGATATACATACATATATACTAAGCCTAATAAGAGATGGTTTAAACACTTTCAAAATTAATTTAGTTGCAACGTTGGATTGATATAGTAAAGTTGTCGTAATTGTATAAAGGATTGAGGTGAACAGGAGCTTGAGTTAGCAAACGAATCGTAAAAAATTGTTTTAAAAATAAATGTCATAAAAAGTGGCACGAAATGTTAAGGAAATAAGCTTACATTTTATGTTTTAAATCCTGCAGAAAATAAAAAAAAAAATTATATACATATTAAAGACGTAATTTGAAGTCATAAAATGAATGAAATGAAAATGCATCGCAAGTTTTAAAATTGAGTGCAGCAAATAATATCAAATAATGAAGATCAAGTGAAAGTTTATCAACATATACTTAATTTTTAAAAGATGAATATCTTTACCCTAAAATGCACACCCGCGTACAAACGTACACATTTGCAACTTTAAGCTGCTGTATCTTTTTAATCAATTCTTATAGCATATTGAAACTTCGGATCTAGAAAGAAGTCATTTGAATCTTAGCTTATTTTCCTTTGGCCAATGGTTGAGGAGCTATAACCCCTCAAAGGCTTATAGACTATAACACACCCAGGGTACGTTTGTACCCGCTTGCTGAAACATTGTAGTTAATTGTGAAATTAAAAGATTTTTTACATTTTTTTTTTAATTTTTTTAATAAATTGTTGATTTAATTAATTAATGATAAAAAAGCTTTATCTGGACAAAATTACTGATAGTTTTTAGAGAAAAAGCACACAGTAGTATTTGTTGAATATTATGAGCATATTGGTTTTTTGCTCGAACCAGCATATATGGAGTCTTTGCTGAATCGACATTTTCTGCCTATTATTTTTGATAGGAGGCATAAAACATTAGCAAACTGTAGCTTAAAATACTTCTTGATGCTTAAACTAACGATATCAATAAAACAAAATTAAGTGTAAACATACGAAAAAACATACGAAAAAAGCGAAATATTGTTAGTGAGTTCATTTGTACCACGGGTGTGTATTCTAGTAGTATTTTTTGGATGTGTCTTTTAGGGTTAAGTGAATCATTTGATTCGCATTCACAATGTCATCAACACAAGAACTCATTTTTCTAACGTATCGCAACAAGCTCGATTTAGGCATCCTGAAATTTTTTAAAGTGGTTTTTTGTCAACTATCGCCGCATTAATTGATTCAAGAGCAGTTGATTACTTTAAGCGCAGTTTGCAGAATGGTCAAGTTAGTAGAATTTTAAAGAATGATAAAAAATAATATAAAGTAGGAGAAAGTCGTCATGAGTGGGACACCTTAGTCTATTAGATTTAGATTTATTTATTTATGTACTGTATGGACATAGATTCTTACAGGCTAAGATTAACAATAATAAGTATAAAATAAAATAAAGTAACAAAATAAAGTGGCTGTATTAAACTACAAATAAATTATTTAATAATTCTTTAAAACGTCCTTTAGACAATGAAAAATCAAAGAAAACACGAGGCGATAGATCATTATATAAAGACAGAGCTCTTTGTAATGGTTCATTACGCGCATAATAAGACCTATGATATTAAATAGAAAAAACTTTAAAACGTCGCAACTGTCTCGATGGCATATTGAAATTAATGAGTGCCAAAAGACAAGAACTGTCAAAATTACCCGATATTATGTCATAAATAACAGTAAGAGAATTAATTTTTCTGCGTATTTCTAAAGTCTGTATGCCTAAAAGCAAAGCATCTAACATTATATGAGGGCAAAACTTCATGAGAATATAGCGAACGAAGAGCGAATTTAGTGAATCTCTTCTGGATTTATTCCAATCTCAACGTATGGACGACATGATGTGGATTCCAAATGAATGATGCATATTGTACATAGTTTTGACCTAACAAAAGAATTAAGCAATGACTTTAAGGTGTGAGGATCAGAAAATGTAGAACTATTTTTACCGATGACTGCAAGTAAATAGTAGGCTTTAAGGACTCGAAAGTTAACGTGATCAATAAATGTGAACTTAGTTTCAAATATGACGCCAAGATCTTTGATCGATTGAACACAGTTAAGAGGTATTCCAGAAAAAGAGTAACACTTATTGAGGAAACTATTACATTTAGAAAAAGTAATATGCAAGCATTTAGAGAGATTTAAAGGTAGAGCATTTTAGCTCTACGCTTTATAGCAATTAAAATGTTATGGCGAACCTTGTCAAACGCCTTATAAAAATCAGTATAAATTGCATCAACTTGAAAGCCAAGTTCGAATGATTATATAAAGTAATTGGTAAATAGCGTTAAATTTGTTGCAGGGGAACACCCACTGATGAAACCATGCTGTTCGGGACAAAAATTTCGCTTGGCTAGGAAAAATATTTTTTTTTTAATGATTCTCTCAAAAATTTTTGGAGAAAGTAGACATTTAAGAAAGGGGTCGATAGTTAGTGATATCACGTTTTGATCCAGACTTAAAGATTGGAGTAATATGAGCATTTTTCCAACTTTCTAAAAATAACGCAGACACTAAGGACATATTAAAAATTTGACATAAAGGAGCAGAGAGGGCGCGAGCACAATTTAAGAAAACTACTGGAGAAAGATCATCAATGTCGGTTTTAGCGGAGTTTTTTACTTGACTAAGCGATTCAAAAACATCTAACTCAGAGAGCGTTAAGGAACCAATATCCAAAAAGAATCAACTTTTGACAGAACGGCACTGTCAAAATTTGGAGCGTCAACAGAGTCACATTTTAAAAATGCCGGCAAATAAATTGACTGTTTCATTGACAGAAAAAGAAGTTACACCATTTAAATTCGTTGTGGTTAGTATGTTTGTAAGAGATTCTAAGCCATTAAATGCTGATTTGTTTTTTTGTGAATCATTAATTTGTATTGGCATGTCTTCAGAGAAGAACGGATTTTCCTAACCTTCCGCTGCATGCTCGATTTAGAATTCCAGAAATGAATGGCACTGTTTTCTCAAATGAGTTTTTATCAATTATCACCGCTTTATTGCTTCACGTGCAGTTCAGGAAATGAACAAATTAGTAGAATTTTGAGAAATGATCAAAAATAACTTAAAGTAGGGGAGAGTCATCAAGAGTAGACACCTCAGCCCTTTGGTTCATAATTCTCTTAAGTTTTGAATTTCGAAACAAACTATGCCAAACTGTTGGAAAGCTACATCCTTTAGCTGCAAGAATATGAATAACAAAGTATATTCATCTGGTGGAGGATAAAGATTTTTAAGACTCTAAATAAATAAAAAATGCCATAAGTGGGACACCTGATAAAATCTCTCAAAAAATGTCAAAAATATGGATCAAATGTTATCAAATCTGAAATTTGATAACTACTGAAATTGATAATTACTGAAATATCGTTAATATTTTTTTTTTAATTTTGAAGAGATTCTAAACAATAATAATAAGTTGGTTTATTCATGTGATTCATTTGATTTGTATACGCAATGTCATCTAGAGAAGAACTCATTTTCCTAAAGTACCAAGTTCGATTTAGAATTCTTGAAAGGTATGGCCTTTTTTTCTCAAGTGAGTTTTTAACAATTATCACCGCTTTGATTGCTTCATGCTCAGTTCAAAAATAACATCGAATAGACGTATCGAATAGACGTCAAGAATAGATGCCTTAACCTTTTGGGTCACAATTTCGAAATTGAAAAAGTATCGTATTTCGACAAAAAAATTATACGTATATACCGACTGTCTCCTTATGGGTGTTATAAACGTAGTCTTCTTTCAGTTTTTAACATGTGGTCTAATATTCATTTTAACTTTTGCATATTTATTTTTCTGCACGCAATTACTTGAAACAAAGTCAAGTTTCTTCCTTACTTAAAAAATATTATGCAAGTTCTTTTTATTTTTTCAAAAGTTTTCTTTACCACAAAATCTTCAATAGCTGTCTGTGGAATTTTTTTTTTAATCTATTTCGTGCGTCATTATCTCTTTCCTTGCTTTTTTGCTGCTGACGTCTTTGCTTCAATCCGGCATAATCTTTTGCTTTGACAACCACCATACAAAAAGGAAGTTGTATTTTGTCTTCGTTTTTTTTTTTCTTTTTTGCATATTATTTTTAAGTAATTATAAATGTATTACTAACAAGAACATCCTAAGGCCAAATTTTGTTATATACAGGGTGTTCTGCAATTGCGTGCAACTATTTACGGAGATGGAAGGTTAACAATTTCACCTCAGATAACAATTTCACCTAAATATTTGAATTTATTCATACTCGTATTTAATAAATAAGTTTCGTATTTCGAAAAAAACTATATACAGTTGGAAATCTACATGTTTAAGCTACAAGAATATGAGTAACAAAGTGTATGGATTGCGTATAGGATAGGGAAAAATTTAGTCATGAGAGGGACATTACACAAAATCTCCCAAAAAATGTCAAAAATGTAGATCAAATGCCATTGTACCCAATTTCATAAATATTTATTTAACTTATAAAAGATTCTAAGTAATAAAAGTTATTATATTCGTGTGAATCTTTTGATTTGTATCCGCTATGTCATCAACAGAAGTAATCATTTTCCTAACGTTTCGTCGCAAGCTGGAATTAAAAATTCTAAAATGAGTGGCCGTCTTTTCTTAAGTGGATTTTTACAAATTATCAGCGCCTCAAGTTCAGTTTTATAATTTTAAATTCGATGCTTGAACAAATTTTATTATGTTTTATCACCATTTTATCTCAAAAAAAAAAAAAAAAATAAATTAAAAATTTATATTCAATAAAAGACGGCGAAATATTAAGGACAACACGAAAACACGATATGTTTTGAAACATGAAAAACATAACAATGCACTACACATAAAAACATAAGTGCGCATAAATTAAAAAAGTATTGTTAAAATACCATTTATAAGCACGCAACACAAAAAACATACACAAAACATGATTTTATATGATAAAAATGTCATCTACATAATAAACAACTTTTTAAAGTGTCCTATTTAAGACGAAAAATTGTCCCGTTCATGACAAGAAAGTACGCCACTTCTTCGGCTTTCATATTTTTTATTCATTTGCGTTTATTATGAGGGTTACCTTACAATCTTAAAATTCAATCAATTCTAGATGTTCTGCTTACAATACACTTCTATATTCTATGATTTAAAATTGAGTTTTTATAATTGTGCATATATCAAAAAATATTGTCTTAAATGCCATTTATTAAAACGCACAAAAAAAAAACATACGCAAAACATGATTTCATACGTTAAAAATGACATCCACATGAAAAAAGACAACTTTGTAAAGTGTCCCATTCATGACGAAACATTATACCATTCATGAAAAAACTTTTTTAAAAAAAACAACCGATTATAAAATCACTAAAAAGTAAAAAATAATTTTAAAATTACTTTTCCTTTTAATTTCTTGGTCATATTTGATAATTTATCTAAACATATTATTAGATATGAAATCTTATTATTTTAATTTTTTTCTTATATGTTTTATTATCATAAATATATTAATTTCTTGATGAATACAAAAGCTTTTAAGGTCGGCGCTAATATAATTAGACATTTAATCAGAAGCGCCAACTTCAAAGTATTTGTATTATAATATGGTAATTTTCGAAAAAAGTGTATAAACAACATAAATACAATTGTTCTGAAAAATTTGTTCTATTAAATTCTGAAAGTTTGTTGGTTATTTCAAATATCTGTCTCTTAAATTTAAATTAGATGTCACTTGTTTTGAAATAATTATACCCATTTTCTAATATTTCCACGTCCCTTTGTTAAATAAGCGCCCACTTTCTTGAGCTTTATTTGTAATAATTGTGCCTACCCCTGTACTTTATTTCAGTACCCCAGCGTCAATATTAACTAAGATAGTGTTTACTTATTATTGCCACGCCCATTTATCGAATAACGCCTCCTTTATTGACCGTAGTTTTTACTAATTCTGCCTACCCCTGTACTACAAGAAACTTCAGTGCCCTAGTGTCAATATGATTCGAGATACACTGTTTTTCTAATATTTCCACGCCCAGTAGTTGAATACCGCCCACTTTATTGAGCGTAATTTGTACTAATAATGCCTACCCCTATACCAAATTGCAGTACCATAGTATCAATATTATTTGAGATTACTCTTTTTCTAATATTGCCACGCCCAATTGTCAAATAACGCCCATTTTATTGACCGTAATTTGTATTAACTGCGTCTACCCCTACACTAAATTGCAGGGCACTAGTGTCAATATTATTCGAGAAACAGTGTTTTTCTAATATTGCCACGCCCATTTGTCTAATAACGCCCACTTTCTTGACCATACTTTGTAATAATAATGCCTACCCCTATGCTAAGTTCCAATACTCTAGTCTCAAAATTATTGAAGATACACTGTTTTTTAATATTGCCACGCCCATTTGTCAAATAACGCCCATTTTATTGACCGTAATTTGTATTAACTGCGTCTACCCCTACACTAAATTGCAGTACCCTAGTGTTAATATTATTCGAGATACAGTAGTATCTAGTATTGCGAGATATAGTATTGCCACGCCCAGTTATCGAATACCGCCCACTTCTTTACGTGTTTATGACATCTATCTGGTCACAAAAAATTATGGCAATCAGGCATATGGTTTAGGAGTTATCGATGTACATACATTTAAAAAAAAAAAAACAGAGAAACCGCCGATCTTGAGAACCTCCTCCTTTTTGAAGTCAGTTAAAAAGGACGTCACTACTTCGGGTTACATATTTTTTTTTCATTTGCGTTTATTTTTGAAATTACCTTACAAATTCAAAAATACAACCAATTCTAGATGTTCTGCCTACATTACTCTTCTATTTGCGATAAAAAATTATAATTTTTAAATGCTCAAAAAAAAAGAAATTCACTATTATTTTTTGTACGTTTGGCACAGTAACAATAGGTACGTTTTATGTTTCCGAACACTACTCAAAAGTTATCTAACAATACTATTGTTCAATAACAGTTGAGATTTTAGTGTTGACAGTACACAAAATACGATTTGTTTACTGTCCAATTCATGGCTATGTTTCACTCATGACTACATATCTTTCATAGTGAGCAGAAGATTTAAAATTAATCTTTATAAAATTAGTCGAAAATATGAATGCAAATTTAAAATTATTTATTTTATTTGAAAGAAAAAATTATTTGCTAATTTTATGAATAATTTTGAATAATTTTACTATGTTCCACAACAAATGTAAATGGTTATTCTGGGAAAACTTCCTTTTTTATTTTAATCGGTCGAAAACTATAAAAACTGAAAAATTTGCCATACATGAGTTGCAATTTTTACTAAAAATGGCCGACTAGAAATGACTAATTCTCGATAATAACATAGCAAAAAAGTTTTGAATATGTTTTAGTCATGAATGTTTTTAGTATTTAGAAGTTATGAACATTTTGATATTGATAAATGACCGAAAAAAGTTTATCGGTATGAAAGTATGCACTTTAAATGGGAATTGTTTCGAACCTATATTTTACAAAAATAAAAAATTATATATTCTGAAAAACTGAAATCGTAACAGTTTGAAGAATTTTGGCAAAATATCGGTTTATCGGATTTAAGTCTGCAAATCGAAACAAATCCAATATATCGGACCATTTGTCAACATAACCAGCCTGCATTTTGCATTTTAAAACACACTATTAAAAAAGTAGCAGTGTAATGGTTAATTAGCAGTTCTAAAAATCTCATTAAACTAATCATAAAATTGCTTTTAAAGATTTTGGCTATTTATTTATTAATAGGCAAATAAATATCTATTATTGAGAAATCAATGATGCAATGTTTGATAATTTTTCTTTTTTGCTTTTTTTTTTTGCATATATCTGCGAAAATTGTTTAATTGATTTTTGCTTGCGTCTAGATTTTATTGCACTTCAATTCACATCGCTTGAGCTCTTAATTGCCGGTGCGAGTGTTTTAGGCAAAGTGCAGAAATTTAAAAAAATTAAAAGATATCACTAAGGACAAAAATCAATGCATTAAAATCGCGACGAAATATTGCGGCATTGCTTTTGAAAATGTTGCGGCAAGCAAATAAAAGCCGCAACTTATGCTGGTGCTGCTGCTCTTGCTGCGGTTGTTGTAGCGCAAGCAACAGTTGCTGCTGCTGTATCGATTAACAAACAACAAGCGCACAGCTGACGGCATTCCGAGGACCATAAAAATGTCAACAAGATCGTTAAAAAGCGAAGCGGAGCCGTAATCACTAGTAGCAACAACATCAAAAAACTAAAAAAAAAAAAAGAAACAACAGCAAAATACTTAGTTGAAAATAAGTTCAAAATGAACTGAAACGATGTGTTGAATGTGCAATACAAATACAACTAAAGTTATACCTATAAGTATAACAACAGAGAGTAAGATGCAGCTAGCAGCTTCAAGCGGCTCCAGAAAGTCTCCAAAAGTTTTTGCTTTGGTTATTTGATGGCTTTGTTGTTATTGTTGCTGTAAGGTATTCAAATGTATGCACATTAATAACTGAACGATAAAACTTGTAACAATGAATTGTAACATTGAAAAAATGTATCTCTAAGTTTTATGTGTCCGACATTAAGAGGCGTGGCTTTAAAATCATTGTTTTTTTTCCAAGACTGGAAAAATTGATTATTTTTCAATTTATACATTTCGGAAAAATATTTTTGTAAAAATGTTGCTTAACTCTTCCTTGTCTAAACTATTTTTTTAAGCAGTAGTGCCCACGAAAATCAGTATATGAGCCAAAGTTTATTTATATAAATAAAATTTAAATATAATATGGCTATTTTATAAGAAGTAAATACATTGAATGCTTACAAAACACAAATTAGAACATTCATGTATGTGTATATATGTGTACATGCGTCGGCGGCCGTTGCGTAATTGGTAGAGTGTGTGGCTCAAACGCCAGAGAACCCAGGTTCGAATCCCCCATCTGACACAGAAAGTTTTTTCAATTGAATTAATATTTCTGTTCACCTCTCTGCTGACAATGGCAAACCTCAGAGAGTAAAAAACTGCCATGAAAAGCTTCTTGAGACATAAGCCATTCGGAGTCAGCATAAAGCTGGTAGGTCCAGTTATCGATAATTTTTGTCCAAACATTTCACAACACACACAACACAATTGGTCATAATAAGCTCGGTCCAAGTCATTTCAAAGGCTGAAATGGCGAATTCTTTTTTTTTGTTTTTATTATGTGTGTAAATTCTGCGTTGCTTTTTGTGCTTTTGTTGGCGTTCTGAATGAGATATCTATATCTATACTATTATAGGGCCGTAGCTAGAAAAATTTTGCTTCTAGAACTAACAAATTTTTTTCAAAATTAGAAAACGGTAAAATAATAATAAAAATTAAAAATTAAAACTTTTTGAGTTAAATTTTTTTCTAAAATTATTTTAAGGGCTGATTTTGGGTAATTTTAAAAATATCAAAAAAAAAATTTATTTTTATAAATAATTTCGACGATACCAAATTTTTTTTTTGCTTCAAATTGACAAATTATTGATAAATATGCTTTCCCGTATGTCGACAAAACTTTTTTTTATGATTTTACGATGAGTTTAATAGACATCATTTTTGTTGAATGATTACAAAAATAATTTTTAAAAAAAATTTACTCCAAAACCCCCCCCCCCACGTTAAAATTTCCATTTTTATTATTATTTTAGTGTTTTCTAATTTTGAAAAAAATTTGTTAGTCTTGCGACCAATTTTCGCTAGCTACGGCCCTGTACTACGAGTATTATGTAAAATTGAAGTGGAAATGTTTGTTTCCAGGTAAACTTCAAAAGTACTGGGTCGATTTTTGTGAAATAAGTTTTAAATTGTCATATTTGTGCTACAGCACAGCATAGGCGTACTTTTTCGAAATTTTAATAAAAAGTATGCTTAATTCAAGTGTTAAGTTTTTAAGGAAATCCTCCCCGATGCCGCGAGCTGCTTGATCGTTTTCTTTCCACGTGCTTGTGTTGCGAGAATTACAATAAGCTCCATGTTGTTCTCTACTCTTTTCTTTTTCCGCTTAGTCAGCAAGGCACAACATAATAAACAGATGAGCCGCGCACAGGGCGAAAAGAGAGATACATATAAATGCAGTGCTGAGCTGCAAAACAAAAAAAAAAAAGCAAAACATGTTTTTTATTTCGTTTGACATGCATTGTCTTAAAGGCTGATGTCCCACGGTGATCATTTGAACGGCGTTTACTCGTAAAAGTTTTTGTTAGAGGAAAAAAAAAACGTGTTAACGCTCTATATTGATAAATAAAACGTTCGCCGAAGCCGAACGAAGCCGCGGACAACAGTCTACTGGCTTTTATATAACCTTCATTAAAAACAGTGCTTTGGGAATACTTTCAAATAATATATAATTTATAGTTCTAAAAAAAAACCCAATTAGATAAAAGAAATAGGACTATTTGAGGATATCAAAATATCTGTAATGAGGATAATAAGCTTCTGGGTTCATCCAAAAATTTTAAATTCGTCTGTTGCGAACGTTCTATTACGGACGTGACACTTTATCCATTGTGATTCAATTCGGTATAGATTTAATATATTGTTCTCTTTTTGCCTCAACCATTTCATCATTATCTTTAGCCAATACCTTAATTTTTTAATAAAACGAAACCATTTACGAGAGATTTACTAAACATTTACTAAAAAACTAACACAATATTTGTGAAACAGTGCGGACATTCTGATCATCATGGTAAATGAATTTAAGTATAAATTGCTTGAATAAATAAAACTGAAAAACAAAGAAATATCATAAAAAATAAGTTTATAATATTTTTTAATCTTTCACCTGTGTTTGATCATTTTTTGGACAAGCCCATATCGCACACTAAATACAAAACAGTCACAACTCAAAATTTACAAATTTTTACTTTTTAATGTGAAACTATTCGTAGTGATCATATACTTTGACGGTAACACATAAAATACATTTTGTACACATTTTCTTTCTCTCAAGGTTGATTTATAAGGTTGTCGCAGGGCTGATCGCACTCTCTTCTCAATACCCATAATTGTCAAAACCAGCCAATTTTGCGAATGACTATGAAAGAAAAACGGATGATAAAAGAGAGCACTTGCAGATTTTCTATGAACTGTCAACTTCGATTTGACAATTATGGGTACTCGCTCTCTCCCTTGCGACAACCTTATAAATCAACCTTGCTTTCTCTATAGTTTAAAAAAAATTTTCTCTCATTGCTTTGTATGGCGTTCCTTCAAAAATAAATTTGTTTTTTGCTTCACCTAGTAATTTAAAAATTTTGAGTTGTGTCTGTTTTGTATTTAGTGTGTGATATTTGACAATTACTAGTAATTGTTCACATATTTTTTTTTTAATTCTTTTCTGACAATCAATGGAGTATTACAAATTAACTGAGGAAAAGATACGGCATGCTGTGATCATGACTATTCACGCAAATTACAGCGATCAAGGAATATCGAATTTTTTGAAGGTCGTCCGATTTCTTTACAAAGTTTGCCAGAAGTTGAAAATATGCAATGACGATGTGGAAAGTGCTGCTAAGCGCAAAAAACTTGAAGCAGGTCCACAGAAACTTTGGAAACTGGAATTTGTCTCCCAAGTTCAGAGCATTATTAATGTAGACCAGTGCTTGGCTATAATATAATAATTACAAGGTAGGAGTGACAGTTTTTTTGTAGACCAACATCTGTCAAAAATAGCAACGAAGAGAGAGAATAAAGAAACAGAAAACAGTCACAACTCAAAATTTACAAATTTTTACTTTTTACAAGTCAGCAAGGTTTTGAATGTAGCTTGAAACAAAAACGCGTAAGTTATGTGGAAAAGTGTGATTGCGTCAGTCTTGTTGCTGCTAGACACTTGATAATATTTTCTTTATTGTTGTGGATTTTTTTCGGAGGAAGCTGTCGCCATCAATATACGTAAGGCCAGTAGCAGCAACAGGTTTAACAGCCACAATGTTTATTATGTTTGTTTTTCAATGCATAAATTTTCACTTCGATTTCGCTTTTTGTTCTTTCTTCGCATACACAGCTGATTTTGATATACGTTGGTCGACACTCGTGAGAAAATAGGTAGTTGTCGGTGCTACCTTGTAATTATTGTATCATAGGCTGGGCATTCTAGCACAGTCACATTTTATTTTGTCTTGTTAGTATTGGTGCGCTCTCGAATCGCGCACACTAAGCTCATACAATTTACAGCGCAAAAAAAAACGAAATGGCCATTTCAGCCCTTGAAAGAACTTTGACCGAGCTTCTTATGATCAATTGATCATAAGAATGATCAAATGATCGAGAACTGGACCTACAAGTTTTATGCCGACTCAGAACGGTTTATGTGCTCAAGAAGCTTTTCATGGCAGTTTTTACTCTCTGTGACGTCCGAACGGAAAAATTAATTCAAATGAAAAAACTTTCTGTGTCAGGTGGGATTTGAACCAGGGTTCTCTGGCGTATGGGCCACACATTCTACCCCCTGCGTCACAATTTGCAGCGCAAAGGGACATAAATATTCACAGCATCACCGTTGCAAACGCCTGAATTATATTCGCATGTGTTGTGAGCTTTGTGTACAGGCGAAAAAATACGCTCAGAGAGCGCTCAGTGAGCTATGGGGCGCCCAGCACTGATGTCGAACCATCGAAATCAGTAAGAGCCATATCAAGTGATCTTAATGTTTCTGAATGTACTGTTTGTCAGGTTATCCACGAAGGCATTCGTTACAAGTCGTATGTGAAGAAGCAACGTGTCAGCCGCGGAAAAAGGCTTTTTAACACGTCAAAGCATCTCCCGAAATGCATAGCAAGAATGCTTTGGATTTTTTCAGGTGAAAAAATTTTGTATTTAGTTTTCAATATTTAGCAATTCTTAAAAAAATTAATTTTCAAGAATTACATTCGAGCTTTATGCCAAGTAATTTCATGAAGCAACAGGTTGCCACAACAACAATGTTCTTTACAGAACAACCACCAGCAGACTAGACAGCTGTTTCGTTGGCCGCTACACCAACTCATCAGTAATCTTCTGTGGGTTATGCAGTCCATTAACTTTGAAAATCTTATAAGCACACCTTCTGCTAAAACCAAAGCGGAATTGCAGTTGTGTGCTTTCCAATTTAAAAAGCAATGTTTTTCTACTTCTTAGCACAAAGCAAAGGTTCAAAAAATTTGACTACATTAATTCTGCAAAGACTTGTTGTTGCGCTCTTTGTTTACTTCTTTTCACGATTCCATTCTTTGGCACCAACAATTCGTTGATATTAAACCATAGAAGGCGTGAGAAGTTTTTTTGAAAAAAAGATGACTCATCTTATTTTCTGAGGTCGGACTCGTACCAGTTTTTACATGAAAAATAAATTGTGGCATTTTTAATTTATATTTAGTTTTTAGCAATTCTTAAAAAAATTAATTTTCAAGAATTACATTCGAGCTTTATGCCAAGTAATTTCATGAAGCAACAGGTTGCCACAACAACAATGATCTTTAATGTAGTCAAATTTTTTGAACCTTTGCTTTGTGCTAAGAAGTAGAAAAACATTGCTTTTTAAATTCGAAAGCACACAACTGCAATTCCGCTTTGGTTTTAGCAGAAGGTGTGCTTATAAGATTTTCAAAGTTAATGGACTGCATAACCCACAGAAGATTACTGATGAGTTGGTGTAGCGGCCAACGAAACAGCTGTCTAGTCTGCTGGTGGTTGTTCTGTAAAGAACATTGTTGTTGTGGCAACCTGTTGCTTCATGAAATTACTTGGCATAAAGCTCGAATGTAATTCTTGAAAATTAATTTTTTTAAGAATTGCTAAAAACTAAATATAAATTAAAAATGCCACAATTTATTTTTCACGAAAAAAATTTTGACCAGAATAAAAAAATAAGCCAAAGGTAGAACAAGTGGCAAACAAGGGAGCGCGGCATCTAGACTCCCACGTTTTATCCGGTAGCTCCGGTAACTTTGAAGTAGTCAAGGAGTTTGTATACCTTGGCACCGCCATTAATAACAACAACGAAGTCAGCCTGGAGATATAGCGAAGAATAAGCAACTGAGTTCGAGAGCCTTCTTTCGATCGACAAAACTCACATTCTACAAGACGCTCGTTCTACCTGTGCTTCTTTATGGCGCTGAGGCATGGGTAGTTTCGCAAACTGAAGCAGCTGCTCTGAGAGTGATCGAGAGAAAAGTTCTTCGCAAAATCTTCGGTCCTGTTCGAGTCGGCAATGGCTATCGCATCCTAATGAACCACTGTATGAGCTCTACAAAGACATTGACGTAGTTCGGCGTACAACTATGCAGCGACTACACTGGCTGGGACATGGACAACATTGCCTTTTGTATAGGTTCTACCATGGGAAGTGTTCAAGGGAGGTACATAGCCTGACGCCACAAGTTCGTGTATATCCTAGGTCTACTCGAGCAGCTTTTCAAGCCCATCCTTTTACCATAGCATCGGTGCCCAATAGAACCTCACATTACCGAGATAATTCGTTTTTTAGTCGCACAGTACGATTGTGGAATAATCTCCCTGTGAGCGTGTTCCCCGGCAGTTTTAATCTGTGTAAGTTTAAAGCAAATCTTCACCGTCACTACTCCAACTAACTATCACCCGTCTTCCGAATTCGCATCTAAAGGGGGCATCCCCTGAGCGTTGGTTAAGTTAAAAAAAAAAACATATGAACGAAGAAGCTCCAGCGAAAAAGGTGCTCAAGGCTAGGGTCGTTGGTCAACGACGACGAGGAAGATCATGCCTCCGATGGATAGACCGGGCCGAGGAAGCCCTAACCGCACTTGGTGTATCCGATTGGAGAAGGCGGGCGCAAAGCAGAGGCGCCTGTTGAGAGCTGATGAGATCGGCCGAAACCCGAACACGGGTTGTTATGGCCACCTAAGTAAGGTTATGGCCACCTAAGCAAGGACAAGTGGTTATGTTCGAATCCTCGGCACGTTCCCCATATCATGCATACCAAATTTCCGGCAGTAGTCATGTCTTTGGGAGTGATAACCATAAGGACATGTTATGTCACCCCACTTCCTTCCCCAAGGACTTCGGGTGAATGCAGCTGCCTACAAATTTAGATTTTACGAACAGTTGTTCCAAAACGATTCTGCTCCCTCATATAAGGCCACGTTGACGCAAGTGTGAATGTCTCAGACTTTGTATGATCACATTACGCCAAACATTTGGCCTCCTATTTCTCCCGATCTCAATTCTTTGGATTGTTTCATGTGGGGTGTAGTTGAAAGGGTGACTAACAAATATTCTCAAAGCACAATAGCATCATTAACTGCAGTTATAATCACAATAATGACAAACATGGACACCACTTAATTCGGGCATGCAGACATTTCCAGCAAAGTATACGAGCGCTATTTGTGTTGTTTATAGTAACTTAAAAGATTCATCTCGGTCTAAAAATGGAATTAAATCGTGAACATTTTCGTGCGATTATTTTTTACAACTTTCGACGTGAATTAACACAGCAACAGTGCATGGATGAACTTAATTCAGTTTTTGGCGATGAAGCTCCATCAAGGACCAGTGTTTATCGATGGTATGGTGAATTCAATCGTGGTCGTAGTTCACTCCAAGACGAATTTCGTGAAGGTCGTCCGAAATCAGCTGTTGTTCCGAAAACCATTGATGCTGTGCGCGAACTGATATTGCAAGATCGTCATGTTACCTATCGTGAGATTGAGGCAACCTTAGGCATAAGTGGGACCAGCATACATTCAATATTGCATAAACATTTGACTGTCAAAAAAATTTGTTCGCGTTGGATCCCACACAATTTGTCAATCGCTCAAAAAAAGGCTCGTGTCGATTGGTCGAAGGAAATGCTCAAAAAATACGATCGCGGTGCTTTGAAACACGTCTATGACATCGTGACAGGTGATGAATCGTGGATTTACGCGTATGAGCCCGAAAGTAAACAGCAGTCGACTGTATGGGTGTTCAAGATGAGCCAAATCCAACAAAAGTTGTTCGCGCACGAAGCACTTCCAAGCAAATGGTCGCCTGTTTTTTCGGAAAATATGGACATGTCGCAACCGTACCACTAGAACAACGCAGAACAGTCAACTCTGAGTGGTACACAACCATTTGTTTGCCGGTTGTCTTCCAAGAAATCAGGAAAACCAACCGCCGAAGACGGATCACTCTTCACCACGACAATGCGAGCTCTCACACATCGGCTCAAACAACTGCATTTTTGAGCACCCAAAACATCGATTTGATGGGTCATCCGCCGTATAGTCCTGACTTGGCACCGAATGACTTCTTTTTATTCCCAACCGTGAAGAATAAACTGCGTGGACAACGATTTTCGACGCCCGAAGAAGCGGTTGCGGCATTCAGAATGCATGTTTTGGAGATATCAGAGTGGCAAAAGTGCTTCGACAATTGGTTCAAACGCATGCAAAAGTGTATAGATCTTAATGGAGAATATTTTGAAAAACAATAAAGTGATTTTCGATGATTAATATCTGTTTTTGTTCTCTAATCCCGAAATATAAAAGGCACCCCTCGTACAAAGTTTAATTTTTCATCTGTTTTGATGCTTATTCGTTTTCTATTTTTCTATAAGTTTTTGACAAATGCTAGTCGACAAAAAAACTGTCACTGCTACCTTGTAAATTATTATATCATGGCTTAAATTACTAAATAATTTTTTTCTCATTCTGAGGAAATGATTTTATATTCAAAAAATTAATTTTATTCCAAATATTCATAATGATTGAGGGGTGTATTTTTATGTAAAAATAATCCACATTTTTTTATTTTATTATGAATTTTAGTATAGTTATTGAAAAAAAAACTTATTTTAGTAGGTTGTATTGCATAAAAAAATCAATTGTTATTTCATCTGTTAGATATAGATAAATGAAGTTTAAACTTTTTGATAGATCTCTAACGGTCTAAACTTCCTTCATACATAATTTGTATGAATATTTTTAATGGTTTAGTATTATTCGGGCAGCAAAATTTAATAATTTTTTGAGTTTAAGTGAGGCTATAGTTTATCGATCTAAAGTCTCATTTCATTTCAATTCTTATCATTATTATATAGCTCATTTTATTATTTTTAGTTTACGATTCTTCATGTATTTTGGCATATCTAATCAAAGCTTCTTTGTTAATGTTAAATAACTGTGTCACGATTTTGCAACACTTGCCATGAAAATGCAAAATTTTATCGCAAGAAATAAGTCAGTGGTAAATAAGTTGCTGCAACTAACAATTTGACTGCTTTTTAACGACCTCCCTTTTCTTACTGTCTTTCTTTCCCCTCCTCTAAATGCAGCTGTAATTTCGCATAAATACACAGTGACTCTCAAACTGTGCGCACAAATTGTGCCTAAATGACAGACACGATTAAAAATCGGTTAATTATCGCCTATTTTTTATGCACACTCAATGCTATGTTTTGTCAGTTGGCAGGCGAGGCTTCAACATAATTTATGGGCATTTCATATACTACAAAGACGCGATGCGATCGATGGTGACGGAGTGTAAAAGGGTGTTTAACACAGCTTAATTGCAGGCTAGCACAAGAATGTGTTGGGCAAAAAAAAAAAAGAATTGGCTAAAAAACAAACTGCGCTCATATGTTTTAAATTCAAGATTTATGTGGAACTTAGTCTATTTTGCTTTAAGGCACGCTTTAAGTGTGTTCAAAAATGTGTGTGTTTTTTTTTTGTGCTTTGTTCTTAATGCTTCTTAATGGCAACAAATCACTGTCCTTGGTGGTTCACATTTTTTGTTTTAATTTTTTTATTATTTTTAATTTAGCGCTACATACTCGCATAGACAAAAAAATTTAATATTTAAAATTTTTAGCTCATGGAGCAATGTAGTTTTTTCATAGTACAAATTTTTGTTCTGCTCCTTCGTTTTTTTTTTTTTCTTGTCCACCTCCTGGTTAAATATTTGCATATACTACTTTGTCTAATTAACCGAGACATGTACAGCGTTGCAAAACGTTAATCAAGCTTGACCTATGAGCCACCTTCTGGTTTTTTTCTTTTCAACACTTTCAGCTACTTGTATCGGTTTGTGTAATAAATATAGGCAGCATTTGCAGCTAATACGCAAGACACCATATAACGCCTTCTTTTTTGTTAGCTCATAGTTTACATACATTTTTTTATTGGTACTAAAACGTAAAAATTAATAAATGTCTTCATTAATTTTATACCAACATATTTTTTGAGGAAATTACCTAACCGAGATTTACGTGATGTATTTGACATAAAATACTGAATTTTTTTAAATTTCAAAATATTTTCCAATTAAAGCAGCAAATTTAAAAATATCACAACAGTCATCAATATAAAAATATCAAAATTTTAAATGCACGCATAGAATGTATAAAAATAATGTAATCATCGTCAAACTGACAACGTGATTTTTAAAAATTTGTACAATTTTCATATTTTTTAATACAATATATACAGATTATAAAACTAAAATAATGGTTGTTTTATTATTTACAAGTGAAAAATCACACTTAAAGTGAGCGCACTTGGTTCAAAAATTTGAGTTTGAAAAACTAAAAAAAAGTAGATAATAATAATAACACAGCGTTACAAATTAAAAAAAAAAATCAAGTCTCCACTTTCATTATTCCTGTTTATTTTTTTATATACATCGCACATTGGGAGAAATATAGGCAAACCCCTTGCAATCAGGGTTATTCGGAAGTTACGGGGTTTACTTATTTTTGCTCCTTTTTGTAATCTGGATATATCCACCATGTGAAAAACACACTTTAAATGTAATATGATCCAAGGGATTGGTCTTTATGGTCATCCAAACTTGAGCTTCTAAAACCGTCTTTTCTTTTTAACCGACTTCAAAAAGGAGGAGGTTCTCAAGTTCGTCGGTTTCTCTGTTTCTCTGTTTTTTTTTTTTTTTTTTTTTTTTTTTTTTAAATGTATGCTCATCGATAACTCCTAAACCATATGCCTGATTGCCATAAATTTTGGGGAACAGATTGATATCATAAGCATGGAGGTGCCCGTACAAAATTGGGCGGTATTCGAGAACTGGGCGTGGCAATAATAGATCTCGCAATGCTAGATACTACTGTATCTCGAATAATATTGATACTAGGGTACTGCAATTTAGTGTAGGGGTAGGCACAATTATTAAAAATTACGGGCAAGAAAATGAGCGTAATTCGACAAATGGGCGTAATTCGGCAAATGGGCGTGGCAATATTAGAAAAACAGTGTATCTTGAATAATTTTGAGGCTAGAGTACTGCAATTTAGTATAGGGGTAGGCATTATTATTACAAATTATCGTCAATAAAGTGGGCGCTATTCGAAAAATGGGCGTGGCAGTATTATAAAAACACTGTATCTCGAATAATAAGGACACTAGGTTACTGAAATTTAGTGTATGGGTAGACACATTTAATACAAATTACGGTCCAGAAAATGGGCGTTATTCGACAAATGGGCGTGGCAGTATTATAAAAACACTGTATCTCGAATAATATAGACACTAGGGTACTGAAATTTAGTGTAGGGGTAGGCAGAATTATTACAAATTGCCGTCAACAAAATGGGCGTTAGTTGACAAATGGGCGGGGCAATATTAGAAAAAGAGTATATCTCGAATAATATTGATACTATGGTACTGCAATTTGGTATAGGGGTAGGCATTAATATTAGAAATTATGGCCAATAAAGTGGGCGTTATTCGACAAATGGGCGCGGAAATATTATAAAAACACTTTATCTCGAATAATATGGACATTAGGGTACTGAAATTAAGTGTAGTGGTAGGCACAATTATTACAAATTGCCGTCAACAAATGGGCGTGGCAATATTAGAAAAAGAGTATATCTCGAATAATATTTATACTATGGTACTGCAATTTGGTATAGGGTAAAAATTATTACCATTATTAGTAAAAATTACGGTGAAGAAAGTGGGCGGAGTTCGACTACTGGGCGTGGCTATATTAGAAAAACAGTGTGTCTCGAATAATATTGACACTAGGGTACTGAAATTTAGTGTAGGGGTAGGCAGAATTATTACAAATTGCCGTCAACAAAATGGGCGTTAGTTGACTACTGGGCGTGGCAATATTAGAAAAACAGTGTATCTCGAATAATATTGACACTAGGGCACTGAAATTTATTGTAGTACAGGGGTAGGCAGAATTATTAAAAAGTATGGTCAATAAAGTAGGCGTTATTCGATAAATGGGCGTGGCAATACTAGATAATCACTATCGCAGTTAATATTGACGCTGGGGTACTGAAATAAAGTACAGGGGTAGGCACAATTATTGGAAATAACGCTGCAGAAAGTGGGCGCTTATATAACAAATGGGCGTGGCAATATTTGGAAAACACTATATCTCGAATAATATTGACACTAGGGTAATAAAACTCGTGACAAGAATGGGTATAATAATTCCAAAACATGTGACATCTAATTTAAATTTAAGAGGCAGATATTTGAAATAACCAACAAACTTTCAGATTTTAATAGAACAAATTTTTTTTGGAACAATTTTATTTATGTTCTTTATACACTTTTTTCGAAAATTTATCATATTCTCTAAAAAGGAAGAAATAAAAATTTAAAAAAAAAAAACAACCGACTACAAAATCACTGCAAAGTAAAAAATAATTTTAATAAAAATACTTTTCCTTTTAATTTCTTGGTCATATTTGATAATTTATTTAAACATATTATTATATATGAAATCTTATTATCTCAATTTTTTTCTTATTTGTTTTATTATCATAAATTTATTAATTTCTTGATGAATACAAATGCTTTGAAGTTGGCGCTTCTGATAAAAAGTCTGATTATATTAGCGCCATCCTTAAGGCGGTCTTCTTATTGAGCAAATTTTTTTTTTTGACTTTTTTTTTTTGCATTTATTTATAGCTTGGGTAGTTGTGAATATGCCCCTAAAAGGATTTTTAGAAATTCGAAATACTTTAGACGATACAGCTTTTTTTGTGAAGCAAGGTCTTCGTCAAAATGACCTATTTGATTTGGTGATGGAGGTAATAAAACCAGCTTACGAAGCGCTGTCGGCAGATAATTTGCTTGAAAGATGCCTTGGATCTGAAACTCAGAATTCCAATGAGTCCTACAATTCTGTTCTTTGGTCACTTTCGCCCAAACACATCAACTCAGGCGCACGCACCATCGAAGTGGCCAATTTCATTGCAACGTGCCTCTTCAACGACGGTTTTATACCCATACTTAAAATTATGGGTTTGATGGGTATTGCGATTGGCAAAAACGCATACGAATACGCACTATCTCGCAATGAAGACAGATTGAACCGATCAGAGACTCGAGCTGTGGCATCATCAAAAGCTGGCAGAACGGCTCGCAGAGCAGAGAGGGCAGCAGAAAGCAGTTTCTACGAAAAAGAGGAAGTAAGTAAAAATTGTCAGCTCTTTAAAACTGCATTTAAATATTTTTGATTTTTTTTTTTTTTCCCCAAAAAAATTACTTCAAACTTTAAACGCGTTTATCTCGAACCCACGTTTTTCGAACTGGCGGCCATGATATCTCCAGTTCAACTGAACCGATTTTCATGAAACAAAGTGGAATCGACGCAGAATTGTCACCATTCTCGGGTGAACCTCGACCATAATTTTAAAAAATTTTTTACTATTTTTTTTACACTAAACTACAAAAAAAAAAAACCCGAAATTGAAATTTTTTTTTTTTGAATGGCCGCCATTTTGTCAAAAAAATCACAAAATTAAGCTTGAGGTTCACCCGAGAATTACATCTATACTGATTATAACCCCGTTTTTTTTTTTCATTTCAGACGCTCCGGAGACCTGGAATCGTGGCCGCCGTGACGACACCTTTTTTTTTCACCACCAACTTTGAAGTCTCATTACTTTTTGAACAGCCCACGTATCGAGGCAAAAAAAATTGTTTATTTACTTTGAACCTTTTGTAATACAATAAATAAAAAAGTTTTAAATTATTCTTTGCGTTTTCAAATAAGAATTTTTTTAAAAAGGGTCAAAAAAACGGGTTTTGAATGAGAAGACCGCCTTAAAAGCTTTTGTATTTATCAAGAAATTAATATATTTATGATAATAAAACAAATAAGAAAAAAATCAAGATAATAAGATTTCTTTACAAGATTTAGATTTTTTTTCAATTTTCTTTACTCTACTGTTAACGAATGATTGTAGAATCTTTATGTAAGAATGGAAGTAGCTCAAACTTAATATTTTTTCCGCTATAATAAGTCCCCTTAGACGTGCTTTTAAAATATAAATTTGTTCCCAATTGCATTTTGTTAGTAATATATGGGTTCCTTATGTTGCGACGTTTTTGCAAGTTTTTTGTAACTTTTTTTTAATTTTTATTGAGCTGCAATTTTTATGATTCCTCTTGCTTCCTCGAAATACTTCGGATCTTATAACTTCAAGCTTTCACCTTGAAGATGCGACCAAATTTATTTGCGGATAGCTGCGGGAGTTAGAGAAGTTTCAAAGCAAAGCTGTACACTCTGTTTAGTAAATTAAATAAGAATGTTTATTGGAGCAATGAAATGTAGAAAACACTGCTTTATTTTTTATTTTTTTTTAGTAAAGAAGTGAAGAAGTCACGTATTTATTAGTTTGAGCAAATGAATAATTCGTGATATAACGGTAAAATGCTAACATTTACGATCGGGAAATTTACTGTTGGAGTACAGTGTTGTCAAAAGGTCCGATATATAGAATTTTTTACAATTTTCAGTATTGAATCCAATGATCCGATATTTGGCCAGTATGGACGAGAATCCGACGAGCTGAGTGTTCGATAAAAAGTTACGATATGAAACATTTTTTCAAGGCACCACTGGCTTAGTAGACTCCAATTTTAAAGTAATACAAAGTTCATAAATACTTGATATCGTGTTGTATTTGAAGTGAATATATAACAATATATAAAGAAACCTGTTAACCTTTGTTCGAACATGGCTGAAGATTGCAAGTAGCATTATATAAAGGCAAATTAGTAAGTATTTATTATTTTTTTATTGTTCTTTAGATATTTTGCATGTTTTGCATCTTATGCAATTCTACCACTAGGTCTGTAAAATTAAAAAATTATTTTTAAGTATTCATATAGGACTAACAATGGTAATGTTAACAATATATTAAACTCTTTTACAGGTATGCCGAATAAGCGCAAGAGTACAGCAATAAAGATTTCAGAACTTATCGAAGCCAATATGCAAGAAAAAAATTCAGGCATGGCAAATCTGAGTGACATTTTCCACAAAATCGTGGTAATGTCTGATCCAAGAATAACTTGGCTACGCACTTCCAATAGAAAACAAAATCAGGTTAAGGAATTACCAGTAGAAGTAAAAAATATTTTTAAAAAAATGGGTTATTTTTATAACGTGTTGTTTACACAGCTATATAGAATTTTTTTAAAATTTGCCAAAAAATTCCAACTCTGAGATTTTAATTAAGGTACCTTTTCACATTTTGGTAGGACTTTGCAAAGTGCTGATATTAAATACTGATACATGTTAAATTTAGATTCTAAGTGAATGCAGAAAGTATTTTAATACTTTTCTTGTTTGTAGTAATGTTTTGAATCTTTCAAAAAGTCTCAAGTTCAGAGCTTAGGGTAATGGTGGTAAATGAAGAAAAATATGAAAATAAAACATGCATCTAAACGTATCACGATTTACTCAAATATTTTACATAAGTTTAGTACATTCAAGTTTTATTATTCTACTTTAACCCATTATAGACTGACCCATGTTCCCGTTGAGCTAGAATGATGAAACTTTCCAAAATTAGAATTTTTTGTTTTTATCATCATCCCTAATGTCTTTGAGTTTAGGTAGACGTACGAAAGAGTATAAAAGAAATTGTAGTTTCGTAAACCAAATCAGTCAAAGTTTAGACAGCGAAGAGTAAAATCGTGTGTGATAGAAACAAAAATATAAATATGGCAGATGCAAGTAATTTGGACGTTGCTGAAATTGTTGTACGCCGTAGTACACGTTACCAGCAAATGACTGCGGATGAAAGGCTATGCGGAAGGGGATATAGCGTTATGCTCATACGTGCCGAAAAAAAATAAAGTGTTGAACGTGCTCTCCACAATGCACTACACCTGCCTCGTTGACGAGCAAACCGAGAAGCGGAAGCCCTATGCCATGTTAGATTACAACGCCAACAAATGTGGCGTTGATACCATGGATCAAATGCTAGGCACTTACAGCTGCAAAAGAGCAACACAACGATGGCCGTTGGCCATGTTTTATAATATGCTGGACGTCGCTGCATTTGCTGCTTTTACGATTTACAACGAAATGAAGCCTATAAAAAGGAGTGACAGACGGCGGTCGTTCTTGATACTGCTAACGAAACAATTGGCCACACCAAATATCGAAGAACGTGCCCTGAACAACCATATAACCTCATATCCAAGGATACGCAATGCGATGAAAGCATTCGATGTCAGGGTAAGAAAAACATCTTCAAATTCAAGAATAGAATATATATTTATTTGTTTTTTATTTTTCTTTTCATTTCAGGTACTCGTATTACCAAGACCGATGGAAGGCAATGCACCGTCGTTTGCGGCTAGGTCAAGTAGACCGTCATGTCGCCTTTGCCGTTCTGAGTACGGGCATCAGCGGAAAACGCGGGCACACTGCTTCGGCTGCGGCAACGCTGTTTGCGGAGAACATAGCACATTTTTACATCGCTGTAACACTTGCGCACAGGGCGGGGGACAAGAAGTACACGCTCAACAACAATAATTTTTAAACTTTTTTATAATACTCTTAAGAAAATGTAAGCAAAAAAAAAATAAATTAAAAAAATTGAAAAAATTATTTTTGTCTGTAGAATTTAGTTATAAACAATAAAAACAAAAAAAAATTAAAAAAATAAAAATTTTTTATATGAAAAAAACATGATTTACAAAAAAGGTCCGTAGGGACCTTTTCACACGGCCGTGAAGTTCAGAACTGTCACTCATCGGAGGGCTAGAACTTTGATATTTTTTCTTTGACTTCACACAGCTTAGTTCTGTAAAAGTCACAACTTCCAGCTGTAGGTTATAAGGCATTGGTGAAGAAAAACAAACAAAGGTTATGTCAGTCTCATCCATGAACAATTTTGTAAACAATACTCAAAATTCAAGTATCTAGCATTAATAATATAGTTTCTAGCGACAAATACAGGTGATGCGAGCGTATTTGCTATGTTTTTCTCAATATGCATCGCTTAATAAAAACTTATACTTACTTTTTTTCTATCACGTATTGTTTTTTAGGAAGCTAACAATTATTATTAAATAAATAAAAAAATTTTAATCACAGCTTTTAACGATGTCCATGCGCATAGTTCTTTGGCATTTAGTTTTTGATCGAAATTTTGGTTTTTCGTTAATAGAAGTATTTGTGGACCAATAAAAATTCCTTCTTTTAATTTTGCTTCACTGAATTTTTAAAAAAATTTACTTAATTTAACCCATGCTCAAAAATCAAGGAGTTGTGTACCAGAGAACTGCACAAGCCTACTTGAAATCGATTTCAAGTACTTGCTTAAAATACAAGTTCAAGCTAGCTTGAGCTTGATAGTTTTCAATCAAGTCTGACTTGTGATTGAAAATAAATAAGCCCATGACAGCTTGCGACTTGCAAGTATGCTAGCTTACAAGCGAACGGCACGATGTCCCAAGTAAAGGAAAAATTGATGCCTTCGGCAAAAAGCTTGAAAAGCTTGAAATTGGAGGCAAGTATCCAATATAAAACCAAGTATCCAAAAAATGCAATGAATATACACGCGAATGGGGAGTCTATGTGCCCCCATTCACCATATTTTTAGGGAGGGGCGCAAACATGTGTTTGACTTACAATTTGACTTACAGTGGACAGTTAAACACTTGTCTTGACGTTCACCCCTAAAAATATGGCGAATGGGGGCACATAGACCCCCCTATTCGTGTATCTCAAGAATGCTTCCTCCATTAGCAACCCCCAAAAAATGGTTACTTTTTACCTATTTTGCTACCCTCCCGAGATATGGAACAACAAAAAATTTAAATATATCGAAAAATCCTCGAAAAATCCTCGAAAAATCTTCGAAAAAGTAGAAAAAGTGCCATATCTCAAAGGGGAAGCAAGATAGGTAAAAAATAAACATTTTTTGGGGGTTTATAAGGGGGTAGCAGTTCTGAGACGCACAAATAGAGGGGTATATCATCCCCCCATTTGCTACATTTTTAGGGGACACACGTCGAAACACGTGTTTAACTGTCCACTGAAAGTCAAATTGTAAGTCAAACACGTGTTTCGGGACCCCCTTAAACTTATAGCAAGTGGGGGCCTATTTTTACCTATTGTTCGCACCAGCACCAAATTCGTCATAATAAAAAATTTTAGGTGGCAACACTATTAACCATCTTAAATTTTAAAATTCGGACATCAGATTCGAAGTCAGCGACCCCTTAACTCTGTTAAATGATATTTAAAACTCTTAAAAATACATTTTGGTAGGTGGCAACACTGCTATAAAAAAATTACACAATTTTGAAATTCTGGCACCGAACTCGTGACAATAAAAAATTTTATGTGGCAACACTAATAATCATCTTGAATTTCAAAATTTTGATATCAGATTCGAAGTCAGCGACCCATTAACACTGTTAAATGGTGTTTAAAACTCTTAAAAATGCATTTTACTAGGTGGCAACACTATGGAGAAAATTTAGGTGGCAAGCCTATCCTCCATCTTAAATTTTAAAACTGTGATATTGGATTCGAAATCAAATCCGTTGTCAGAAATTCAAAATAACAAGAATTCGCAAAAATAAAAAAAAAATCAAGGTGGCAACTCTATTCGCCATCTTGAATTTTAAGTTTTTACATCAATTTCAAAATCAGCTACTCCCTAAAACTGCCAACCACGGAGTCCACAGAACCCTTAAAAGTCTTAATACGCTTAAGATTTTCCTAAACAAGTTAATTGAATTTTTTCGGATACTTGCTTTAAATTCAATTAATTGGATACTTGCGAGCTAACAAGCTTTTGCCGAACGTTTCAAGCTTTTCAACTTTCTTACCCGACATAGTAAGCCTCAACAAGCAAGCCAACGAAAAAGCTTGGATATGACTTGTAATTGTTTGCTATTTTTAAAGCAGGCCAAAGCTTGCTTTTTCAAATTTGGATACATTCTTGAATTCAAGTACTTAAAAAAGCTTGAATTTCAAGTAGGCTTGTGCAGTTCTCTGTTGTGTACATGGTGAAAGATTTCAAAAAACAGATAAAAAATATTGAGAAAAGGTATCACGGATCCTGGACTGAAGCAATGATGGGAGACTGCATGCGGCACATCCATAATTTAAAGCAACTAAGTAGTTTTTCTATGCCAGTTTCTTTATATTAAAAATAAAAATATTTAAATATATTCCTTAGTTCATAAACAAAGCAAGATTGTAATATTGATTGGAATTTTTTTTTTTTTTTTTACTTTTATATTTTAGTAGCAAAACATATTTTAAAAATGTATTTTATTAAATCGAATAGAAATGCAGAATAGATTTGCTGAAGTCTAGTGGGGTAGTAACTTCCCCCCTTAGCTCTGCGTACGCCTTTTAACAGCAGCATTTCTTTCAAGTTGTTTCAACTGTGTCTACTCATGAGACGAGGTGTGTATGCTTTTTATAAAGTCTACGTTTGTTTTGACTATAATAATTAGTCACTGTGTTTTTAATATGAGTTTTTTTGAAAATATGTAACGCTTATATATATACTAGTATAAAATCCATTCCTACGACGGGTTGGAAGTATTGACGCTCAAATCGTAATTATTTTTTGTCACTATTACAGTGCTTTTACAACATATAATGTCCAGCAAATGTTCAGCCTGAAAGTATGCACATGCATAAAAGGCAAGCATGCTTTGAGGCTGAATATTTTTCAGGACAGTGCATGTTAGAAGAGCACTGTAATATTGTCAAAAAATAATTACAGTTTGAGCGATATGAGGTGTGGAGCAGCATGATAAACATAAACTGATTGAGTTTTTTATCTTGCGGCAACGAAATATCTACAAAAGTAAGCAACATCGCGGAAAATGTTTCAGATAAAAGTTTCCAGATTTTATATGCCAGGAAGGGGTCAGATAATGGTGACCAACTTTAAGCCCAACTCTCAATGTCAAATGAAAATTAATTGTTATGTTAAAGCTATGGTCAACACTAATTTTTTAAATGGAAATCTGTATTGTTTATTGAAAATTCATATTCTCCAGGCAAATTTACGTAGCTTTTGTCATAAATGATATGAATTTCAATATGACACTATTGTGTTTCTCTTAAGGGGGTCCTCTGGTAATCTATGCCAAATTTTAGCCTTTTTTCAAAATATTGTGGAAAGAGAACGAGTAAAGATATTTTAGTTCCGTTTTTTGATTTGGGTAGCTTAATTTATTGAAAAAAATACAAAATTTTGAAAAAGTGAATTTATGGACCGTTCAGAAAGTTCTCGGCCTGGTAACGAGGTTCTCCGGAAAAAAGGTGGGTCCAAATTGCGCACGATTCCAAGTGTAAACATCGTCTGAAAAAAAAAAGAAAAAATATTCAGTTACTTAGAATGAATGTCCCTATAGCCCCTACCTCGGAAACAAAAATCGAAATTTTTTTAGGGGGGGAGCCGCCACTTTGAAAATGAAAAATCGAATTTCGACCTTTTTTTTTGTAGTCTAGTGTAGAAAAAAAATAGTAAACATTATTTTTTCGGCAAGATTGAGGTAGGGGCTATAGCGGCGTAAATTCTGCGTCGTTTCATGCCTCATATATCAAAATCGGTCAAAAACTGTTTGAGTTATCGTGCGCAAAGTTTTGAAAAACATGGTTTCGAGAAAAACGCGTTTAAAGTTTTGACTTCAATTTTGAGGCACACAAATGACATTAACACATATTTTTTTAATACAATACTTACGAATATTAATCGGCAATTCCAGCCCCATAAAGAGTGCCTTCCTCCATCTCATAAAACGAGTTTTCCATGGCTTTTTGGGCTCTGCGGGCTGTGCGACCCTCTTTCGATGATGCGTACGTTTTTAGCTCTGAGCGTTGAAGTCGTTTTCCGTCGCGAGATTCAGCATACATCTCGGCTTGTGGGCCGATGACAATACCCATTGTTGACATTATTTTTAAAATACTTGTGAAGCCTTCGTTGAAAATGCAGGTTGCCAGAAAATTTGCGATTTCGACTGTGGTAGCACCACAGTGGATATGTTTCGGCGCAAAGGTCCACAAAAGCGAGTTGAACGATTCGTTACAATTTTGCGTTTCACCTCCAGTGCATCGGTTGAGTAGATCGTCGGATGATAACGCTTCGTATATGGGCTTCATTACTTGCAGAACCTTTCCATCAAGTGGGGCGTACGTGTGGTGAAATGAGGCTAATGAGCCTTCTGCTGCTGACTTTTGATAGGCGCACCAGCTGGACTCACCAGGTGGGCAATACATATGTTGTGGATTACTATCGCTTGAACTTTTGTGATAATATGTTGACCATATTTCTTTTCTCATGTTTTCCACAGAGTCCTTATTACGTCGAATAGCAAGACCATAGTAAGTAGTCAGCTCGCTTATGACTTTGTCTGTCAGTTTGCCATGCCTTTTCCACCGATGCCTTTGTTTTCTTTTTTGGCCTTGCGCAGCCGTGTGCCCATGCGTTTTTGCACGTGAGCGATGCACTCCTTTTTTGTGACAACGGGGTCGCCGTTATACGGATCAAGGTCTATAATGGCCTTGAAGGTTTTGCTGTCGCCATCGCCAATATATTTTTCATATTTTATGCCATATTTTTCGATCGATGAGGCAAACATTTCCTTCACTGCATCTACCTCCATCTTGCCCGCACTCCCACTGTGGTTGTTTGTGCATCTTTTCTGGTGCGATTCGTACCATTCTTCGAAGTCTGCAGAGTCATTTTTTTTCCCCCACATTTTGCATGCCTGGCAAAGGCTTGATTTGACAACGGAGTCAACCACTTTTTTGGTATGTTTACCGACGAGCGTAGTGACACCAAAAAGAGACGAGAATCCCCGTTCTTTCCAGGTGCCATCCCCTGAAACGGTCAGCAATGAGGAGTCACAGTCAGGATTTTTTTCTTTCTGCTGTTCCTGCTCTTCTTTAACCGCATTCAACAGGCACTGCTTGTAAACTGCTTTAGCAGACACATGCATGTTTTTCAAGGTGCCATAGTACGCATCAAGGCACAATCCTTGGCATATGTCCATTAATCCGCAGAACATATTAATACCTTCTCTCCCTATTCCAAGCAATCTCATGGCAAATATCAACCGGCGATTTACAACAAAAGATTTACCGACCACCGGCGAAGAATTAATATACTGTGTAGCTTTACATTGGCACTGCAGACTCACTTTGAAGCCGACTCCACGCATACATGTTTTTCCAAATCGAATTTTTTGTTTACATTGGGCGCAGATAACCAGAGCAGCAAGCGTTTGGAAAAATGAAAAAAATTCCAAGAAACAGAACTGGAGGTTGTTTTCGATGATGACTTCATTGTCTTGCGTTTTCTTCAATTTTTTGGCCGATGTGCTGGCAAAGTCGGTGTCCTCTACTTGGGAGTGCTGGTTTCCACGGAAATGCCTCTTTTTTGTTCGATACGCGTACTTACGCGGCGCGTTTGGGTGGCTTTTTTTATCCATAGCAAAAAAAAAAACACAAAACGATTTTTCTTTTATTTTACAACAGCAGTTATCGCGCACGCGTAGCTTTCAGCGTTCGAAAATAAACTGAATCTCGTTCGTTTGCTTCTTTCATGTGAACACCTGGGCTCAAAATCATTTCAACCCCTAAATCAAAACATGCATGTATACATACTGCATGTATACATACTGTGTGTGTATATTTTGTAATATCAATACATATTTTGGAAGAATTCCACAGAATTTTCGACTAATGACTGCAGGCAAATAAACAACTTTGCTGATGCGTTATTTTGACGAAAACATACCTACACAAAAATGCCTGTATCTCCTAAACTATTTCGAATTTTGAAAAATCCTTTTGGGTGAGTATCTGAGCAATAGAAATATGAAAAAAAAAATCGAAAAAATTTTTTCGGATTACCAGAGGACCCCCTTAAGCATTTCAAATGAAAAACCATATTCTGTTTATTACTTCGTTCATAAAGCTATTCTATAAAATCTCAAAAAACTTTTCTAGTTGTTTTTTTCGTTTATACTATTATTTTTTTCTTTATCTTCTAGCCACTAAAGGTCAAAATTTATTTAATGTATGCCTGTCACAATTCACAGCATCACGTCAACATTGTTGCCACCGTTTTACGTTCTATAAATTTTTCAGCTAGGCAAGGCAGTAACTCAAAACCTTAATAATACACTCAAACACACAAACACACATACACATGCTAAAGCTCTTTATCTGCTCACTAAAAATTATGTCAGAAAGTTATAGTGCAGCATATAAGAGCAGAAAAAAAAAATAAAGAAAAATTCACACCTAGTGTACAAAAATAAGTTAAGTGTAATAAAATTTGTCACCTGAAGCCAGATTCAAGTTAAAGAAATGAATTTATTGCGCATGCGTGACGCGCACACAAACACCCAAAGCACACACACAAACTCGAAAAGCTAGCAAAATAGATAGACGACTTTGTTAGTTTTTCCAAAGTTTTAAGATTCTTCCGCATCCATGCAGAGAACCTCAAATCTAACAGCAACAAGCTGCTTCTTCTACTGTTGCTGCTGCTGTGGCAACGTCCTAATGTTGCTGGTTGGTGGACAACATTGTAACTTGCTGATGATTGTTGCGGTTGTTTTTGTTTTGGTCTATTTTGTGATTGTCAAAGAACTAAAGTTGTAGAGCGGGTCGTTATTGTGTGTTGTTGTTGTTTTATATTATTAATTTTTTTTATTTTATTTCTTAATGTGAGCAATGCGCACACGTAGCAATGAGAAAATTTATTGGTAACGTGATATGTAGTGTTGTTGTTGCTGTTGGTAATTTCTGCAGAATAACACTATTGAGGTTTTTGTTGTTCAATTTTTAAGCGGGTCTATAAATTTTTCAAAATTAAGCTAAACTTTGTTCACATTTAAATGCTCATTTTTAACTTAAATATTATGACTTATTTTGACTTTTAAACGATATTTCCCAATTATCAAACAAATTTAGAAAAAATTTTCAAAAAAAGAATTTTTCAAACTTTATATAAATAAAAGACTTACAACTCCTGCCTAAGGAAAGCTTAGCAACAAGTTGCATGGACAATTTCTAAATCATAATTATAGAGCATTTGCTTGAACACCTTTTAAAAAAATTTCTTAAAACTGCTAGATCTACAAACATTGCGCCACCCACAGCCGCCTATTCAGTCAACTAACGATGACTTTCCTTTTGGCTTTGTTGTGGCCAGCAACAATTCCAACACGACAGCAGCAGCTACATTAGCAATGAAAGACAAATAATGCATCATGGCTTTCTTATTTAATGTTGTATACCACAAGATTGCTTATCGCAATAACAACAGCTACAAATGCAACAATGTCAGCAACACCAACAATGCTAAAAACACATCCAATGCTCGCTGACAAAAGCAATGCTAACTGTTGTTTCTGTTCAGGTCCGTAGCCAGTATTTTTCATGGTGCAGCAGGTTTTATTAAAAAAAAACAAGTTAGAAAAACAACAAGTATAAGGAAATTTTTCCAAGCAAAATCGTATACTTTTAAAATTGTTCTAAAATGTGACTATTTAAAAAAAAAAATCAAGAGAGATCAAAAGGATTTATTGAGTTAACTAGCAGGCCACAGTGGTCCGTGATTTCGCCACGGGCGTTTTTTTTTATCAATAAAGAGCGTTAACACATTTTTACTACTCTTTGAATGAGTGTGGAGAGAAATTGTTTGGAAAAAATTCATTTAAAAAAATCCTAAACATGCAGGAGTGGTCAGTCAATCGCCATGCGTTCAAAAATTAGCAAATTTTGAACATTTTACTATGTTTTTATACGCTCTCACTCTCACTTTTTTTTAACAGTTCAAAAACTTTACAATAAAAAAAAAAAATTGCAATGAAACATATAAACCCTCGGGCGCAGTCAAAAGTTATGTCGCAGAAAAAAAGTAAAGATGCAGAAATTTATATTTTTACGCGTAGTTTTCAAAAATATATGAAGCTCATGAAGATTTCTTGCTTCCATACATTTCGTTCCACTCTAGTGTAAATAGTGTCCATACAGTCAAAATATATGGTCTCTACGAATAGTTTTACATTAAAAAGTAAAAATTTGTAAATTTTGAGTTATGACCGTTATGTGTTTAATGTGCGATATATTCGCCGATTTTTTCGATCACCTTCTCTCATTACTGTATTAGCTTCATTATCCTGCGCAGGCTGAATTTTTCACTTTTCCTCTTAAGGTGATTTTTGATAAGACCCTCATTATTAAAGGTTTTACCATCCAGTGAGTCTTGCAGGTAGTGAAATATATGGTAGTCCAAGGACGCAAGGTCTAGACTATAGGGTGGATGGGCAACACATCCCATCCGAACTCGAGCAATTTTTGGTGAGGCACCAAGCTTGTATCGTGTTAGAAGACCACCCTCTCCGATTGACCAGCTTAGGACATTTACTGTTGGATGGCATCGCTCAATACCTGTAGTTGCCCACAGTAAACTTTAGAATTCATGGTTCTATTCTGTAGGAGTATTTCGCAGTATACAGGCCCCTTCCAACCCCAACAGATGGAGAACATAACCTTCTTCTAGAAATTGCCTGCTTTTGCCTGCCTCTGTGGCCCTTTATCTTTCTTGGACCAGCTTTTTTTCTGTTGGCATTATTGTACACAATCCACTTTGCGTCATCCGTAATCATGCGCTTGAAAATTACGTCTTCTTTTTCACTTTTCATGAGCCGATCGCAAATGTCAACTCGATTGACGTTGTGAATTTATTTCAATTCGTGCGGAACCTAGACATCCAATTATTTGATGAAACCATCTGACTTTAAACGACCGTGAACGTTTCCATCGGACAATTTAAGAGTACTCGCAAATTCCCTGACTGCCGAATGCTTATTTGTCTTCACTAGCGTCGTAATTGGTCATCATCGACTTCCGAGGACCTACAAGAACGAGAAACATTCACGATTGGAAAATTTTCTTTACAGAAACAGAAAAATCACTTTAGACAATGTCTTTTTTTAATTACATTTTCACCATAAACTCCCACTAATTTTTGTCTGGCCTCAGTTGCTTTTTGCCTGTTTTTAAGTTAAAGAGCAGAATATTATACGCGATATTAAACATTCTTAAAACACGACTTCCGAAGAAAAGCAGGAAAAACTGAATTCATTTAATTCAAATACAGTTTTTCTTAAAAACGTGATACGTTTGTATTTTAATATTCTCTTTTGTATACACACAGAAAAAAAAAACATTGTAAAATCAACTAGAACAATAATGATTTGATATGGTTAAGCTATGATTTTGCTTCATAGAGCTTTCTAGTAAAATCATTATGATTTTCATGTAAAAGTTGCAAAAAATTTTCCTGTTGAATCATTATGAAATCGTGTAAAATCGTTATGATGGTCACGTTGAATCATTATGAAAGCATGTAAAATCATTATGATGGTCCTGTTGAATCATTATGAAAACATGTAAAATCATAACGATGGTCCTGTTATGTAGCGTCTTTAATCGCATCGCGTAGAGTAGCGCACAAATTAAAATAGTTTTAAATGGCTGAAAAAGTGAATTTGAATAAACTTTTATTGGATGTAGATGAAGAAGGTAATGTGGTATTTCTGGAGAATATTATTATTAATGAAGACGATGATGAATATCATCATATAGATCAGATCTAATATCATATAGATCAGCTGGACGAACTATTAAGAGAATTTAATTTGTCGGAAGTAAAGCATTACTTGAAAAGTAAGTACAAATTATAAATAAGGCTGAGTTCCAAAATGAATTTTTACAAAGCATCAGTTTGTTATTCTTTAAATTGGTGTTTCGTAGATTCACCAAAACTACGCAACTATTAAGCACGTTTTTGTTGTGAAGTTTGATGATGATGAATAATGATTTTACTGGATTTCATTATGATTTTACATGAAATCATATTGATTTTGATGTTGCTGTCACCACAAAATATGAAATCATGTAAAATGAAATCAACTATGCATCATAAAGATTTTACATTGCTAAATTTTTCTGTGTGTAGTTTTTTCATATTTTCTGAGCCCTATAAGAAATCCCAGAAAATCCCCCTTGGCTACGGGCCTGCTCCTACTGCTGCTGTGGCTGCAGCAACATTGAAATAAACAGTAGCTAAACAATAATAATCAACACCCACTCCCTGACAAGCTGTTTGATGCCGCTTTCGATATCAAATGAAGCCACAAATTGTTGCTGCCTCTTTGTTGCCTGGTTGAATCTAACATTTAACCACAGCTAGCAACAGCAATAAAAAACCAGAAAAAGTAGCAAAAATTAAATTTAATGGTTTGTTGCCGCAGATTGTTGGTGGCAACATTATAATAAATGAAAACAATAAAAACTCATTGCTGCCGATATTGCTGTGGCGAAGGTGGACAAAATTTTACTTGAAAGAGAAATGATGGTTGACAAGATCGACAGGATCGTGTGGTGATTGAAGACAGTAATTCGTAATTTCATTTAATATTATCTCAACTAACAATTGAATTTCCAAGAAGTTTTTGCGAGGAATATATTTTTTTATATAGAGGACCTTAAAAGTCCTCAAGTCCAAAGAAAGCATCTCAATTTTGAAATGTGTTCTAACAAGGAAAGGTCCCCACGTGTCACTCACCGATTTGAATAATTTTTGGATATGTGATAGAGGACAAAAATCTAAGGTCGACGTATTTTTTTATACGTGCTCAATCGATAGTTTACGGTTTCAAAATGGCGTTTTAAAATCAGCGAAAATTTCGTTTTTTTGCCACAATTTCACTATTTTCCAAGCCACACATGATGGCATCCATTTTGGAGAAATAAATTTCATTGTAGTTTTGTTGTTGTAATTTTTAACAGTATTTAGTCGATATCATAAGGAGCGCATTTTCGAAATTGTTTCATTTTCATTTATATTTTATTTAAGAGAATTCTAAAAGTTACCTTTTTTTTGTTTTTTTTTTTAATTTTTAAGTTTTTATATTAAAATTTTCTTTATTAGAATATGCATTTATTTTCAAAAAAAAAATTTTTTTAGAGATGAACACCACAATATGGGTATCAAAAATTTTGTTTTTTCTCCAAATTTTCGTATGCGTAAATATTTGATCGGAAAAGTTTATATTTAACAGGACTTCTATACAACTTTGTGCTTTTAACTTGTATGCTTGTATATGTATAATGACTTGTATGGTTTTTAGCATATATCACACAAATTTTTTTTGTGTTATAAAATTTAATAAAAGTACTTGCCAAATAATATTTTAGCAATACCAATTACTTCACATTTGTATTTTTAATATTTTTTTCAAAAAAGGCCCAAAGTATTCAATGTTTCCTCAAAAAATTACGTAAAATTTGTTTTTGTTGTAAAAATAATTTAAATTAAAAATTGCATTTTCAACTTCCTTTCACATGGCATGACGTTTATTAGCAAGAATGGATTCAGTTTTAAACAAAAATTTATTAACTATTTCTATCATAAAAAACAAGGGTACACCCTTACGATTTTTTGAAGAAATTAAAAAATTTTCTTTCTATATTTTTTATAAAAGAGTATAGCTTCAAAAATAACTTATTTTAAAAAAATATCGCAATATTCTTTTCCAATCAAAAGTTATTACTAAAAACCTATTTTCATATCATGTGGATCTGTATTAACAAAATTCCTTTTCTGTTAATTATTAAGTTTCTATATCCTTCCCATGCTCATTTTAAGAATAATCGTGCTCATTTTGAAAATTTTAAAAGAAACAAATATTTTTTATACTTTACAGTTATTAACCCTTGGATAGTTGGGGTAATGAGTTACCATTGGGTGGAAGCTATATTACTGGAGCGAGGTGTGGCAGCCAAGCAAACCATAGTTGACGACTTTGTTGAAATTACGACTAATTCGTAACTATTTCGAGCAGTCTTAAAGAAATCGTTACAATTTCGTCACGCAAATATCGAAACAGTTTCACTTTTTATACGAATTTATATAGAATTTCATTATGCGATAGTTTGGTCGACATATTGAAATGCGAACTGAGTGAAATTTCCTTTCATTCGAACTGTCTGAACGAAATCGTAACTTTTTCGTAACATTTTCAGACTCGTTACGGCATTTCGTTACAAAGTCGTGTCAACCCCTTCATACGATATTTTTTACGATTTTGTAACGAAATCGGATTCCAAAATTCGTAAAGATTGCGAAATGTTTTTTACGATTTTGTGAAGAATATTTCGAAATCTTTCCGATTACGTTGCGAAACCGTAACTACCGCCAAAACTAACAGCTCTATCAAAAAAAGATGTTGGCATTGTTTGTAGGGAATTTTTATAAGCTTTAACTTAATATGAGATTTGTTTGGTTATTGTTGTTCGTTCTGGAGATATATGCACTTAGCTGAAGCCAGTTTTTTTGTTGAAAAAAATACAGTGGGTAATATCTCGAAAACGGAGTGACGGAAAAAAAGGAATGATATTTTCATAACGATTTTGACCGAGCTTCTTATGATCAAATGTGTTGTGTGTGTTGTGAAATGTTTGAACATAAATGATCGAGATCTGATCCTACATGTTTTACGCCGACTCCGAACGGCTTATGTTTTCAAGAAGCTTTTCATGGCAATTTATACTCTCTGAGGCTTGCCATTGTCTGCAGAGAGGTAACGGCCGAACAGAAAAATTAATTCAATTGAAAAAACTTTCTGTGTCAGGTGGGATTCAAACCAGGGTCCTCTGGCGTATGGGCCACACACTCTACCCACTGCGCCACGGCAGCCACATTTTCGGAATTAGCGACCGATTTTATTAATATTTCCGTTAGTTTAACCTTTCACTTCTAGTGGGTTCTTCAGGAAAGCTTCAGTTAATCAATTCTTGTAATTTTTTCTTTTTTAATGATTTTTTGCTATAAATAAGAAAAATTGCAGTCGATATTATAAAATCACCTTGCGGCTAATTTGCCACAGTGCGTCCTACCGTGTAACTTTTGAGAGCGCGACCTCCGAAGTTAAATATGACTTCTAGTATTTTAGTATTAGTAGTATTAGTAGCATTACATTCTAGTATTTTAGATACTCCAGGGGAATTGTTTGAAATAAAAGATTCGTAGCACAAAAAAAATCTTTGAAAATAAAGTAATTATTTCCAGGCCAACTTTGCATTCTGAAATACCCAATTTTTATTTTTTTCTTTGTGTATTGTCAATATTTGGATTATGATATTGATATAGAACTTGAAGAAATTCCTTGTTATATTGAATCAAATATGGATTCAGGGAATAGTTCTGAATAAGTTTTCTCACTTTATCTTATTGGATGGCGATATTGAGAATGATAATTCTGATTTGGAATATAACTTTGATTGTGATTCTGATGACGATACACAACCTAGTGAACATAACGCTAATTTGGATGGGTTCTTTGGATTCTTTGAATTATTTTGTCAAATCCTTTTTTTCTATAAGCAAGTTTGTGTTTGTTTTCACGATAGCATTCAATTTTTTCAATTGTCTCTTAATATTTTTCAAAATACCGTTTTTTCATAAAAATGCTGCTTTTATTCCATTTAACTGGAAAAGCAATCTGTCAATACTAGTTATAAGTGTATAAAAAATGTCAGCAGAATGTGTTAAAAAAGTTTGGGTTAAACTAAATGATTGCCCAGGAAATCAGTTTTGAAGATATTATAAAATATTCCTAATAAATAACCATAATCTAAATTTAATGATTTATCCATGAACAGTACTCAAGTTATTTAGATTACAAGAAAAAAAAAACAAAAAAAAAATAACTGAAAAATAATGTCAGATTCTGTAATCCAAACTATAAATTCAAGTACAACATAATCGCATACTTAAGAGAAACTTGGCCTATGAAAACAAAAACAGCAACAATTAAACAATACCCACATCAACATCCCAACAGAACAACGGGCAGCAAGAACATTTAAAACCAAGGTAACATTTAACACCGGTACCATGAGAACAACAAACAAGTAGCACCCGAGACCCAACAACAAAACAAAGAACATGCAACACTGCAGCATGCTCTTTGCATAAAAGGTTTTATTTACGCTTTTGCTGTAATAATAAAATACAAATGAGCTCGTAAACAGTGCAAATGAAATTTAAAATGGTCGAGATATTGAATAACATGTCAATGTTTGCAGTAGACCGTTTTATGTGCAACTCATGCTGTTGAAGTTTGATGGTCAAAACTGCTCATTATAGTGATAACATTAAGAAAAGGAGCATGGAGTAGTTGGGGGTGGGGAAGGGGGGAAGGGGGAGAAGAGATAATTATAAGAAAAAAGTTTCTATGGCATTTGGCCTGTTTAGACTTACTCATACAAACGCTTTTCTAATGCTAGCGAGCATTCAGATGTTAGCTTGTAACGGTAATTTTGGTTACAAAATATGCTATGCATAAACATCACATCAGTTCTGCGTTCGCAATGCAAGAAATTGGCTATAACTGTCAGATCTATAGGATGTCCAATGACGAATACGTTCGATTTTTAACTCTTTTAACAAATGACTAAAAGTTTTTGCTCCCTTTACGGCAGAGAAGAACCTGTTCTCTAATGCGAGTTTCGTGAAGAAACTTTTCGCGTTTTAAAATTGCATTACAGCGATTCCTAGCCTCGATGCGAAGTCTACTAGTATCAGCAGATCGCCAATTCTGATAGGCTTCCTCTTTGGGCCTGACTGCAATCCTGCAAGTCTCATTAAACCATGATTGGTCTTTTGGTTTAATGCTTTTCTTCTTATTGGGGATAAAAGACTGCATACCCAATAAGTTAATTTCTTGTAGCATGACAGCTGCGGCATTCACATTTCTATCAGCGATACATAATTTCCAATTGAAGTTGCGATAAAAATTATTAATTGCATTTCAATTTGCTCTTTCATAAAACCATGCAGTCCTTTTCTGGGCTTTAGGCGTAGAGATGCGAAGGTCGGAATATGAAAAAACAGCGGAGATGGTACAATAGTCCGAATTACCAAGAGGTGCATTGACACTCACATCATATTTTTCATGATGAGCAGTCAGAAAAGGGTCTAAGATATATTATGGACATATTGTCCTTCAGGTGTGGTGTGGCTTGAGTGATATAACCAAGCCGAGATATGGACATTGAAATCGGCGGCAACAACGATTTCGCTGTCAGGAAACAACCCCAAAATGTGCGTAATCAAATCAGAGAGAGAGAGAGAGAGAGAGAGAGAGAGAGAGAGAGAGAGAGAGAGAGAGAGTTAAATTTATTAAAAGTGGGTTCCCTTCCTAAATTCGGACTTCTATACACGAAACAAAATTATAGCAAGTGCGAACGAACGTTAGCAGCCGTGTATGCCTAGTACGTCTTATTGGATCGTTGAGGCACATCATACTAGAAATATATTCGCTGTTAATAGCACCATAATAACATCGAAAATGAAACATGAGCCCAATAATAATTTTCTTGATGATAATGGCATCAAGTTTAAAAGACTAAGCTTGTATTCATATGACGGAAGGCTATTATAATCACGGGGGTTGTACATGTCTATCAGCGTGTATAGTAAGATTAGCTTTTGAATAGATTCGATTCTTTCGCTATGGGAATCGAAAGACGTATTCCAAATTATGCAGGCATATGTATCCAAGTATTGGCCGCATCACTGCATAGTATAAGGATGTAGTGACCCAAATATTCTTGAATTCATTTGCTCGTTTTTTTATAAAACCGAGCTGTTTGCTGGGTCTAGACAAAATTTTGTCATAGTGCAGATTAAAACGCACCTTGCAATCCAAGACTAATCCAAGATCCACTATATGATTGACTCTTTTAAGGTCGGTACTATTGAGGTGGTAGGTATGTAATACCATGTTATTCTTAGGAGAAAAACTTATAACATTGCATTTATTGGAATTAAGATGTAGTTTATTTTAAATACATCATTGCTACAGAGACAACAGTTTTGACTGTAAAAAAATTTACATCTGCCTCTGATTTGATTGCATGGTACATTTTTAAATCATCTGCATACATAAGATGTGGGATATCGTTCAGGACTTCTGACAAGTCGGATACAAATATGTTAAAAAGAATAGGACCAAGGTGGCTACCTTGCGGAACTCCTGAGGAGACTGCAATTTTTTCGACAGAATTCCTTGGAATTTATCATTAAGGCAGTATTCCTGGTTAGAAAAAATTTTTTTCGATTTTTTTTTTCATATTTTTATAGCTTGGATATTTGAAAATATCGTCCTAAAAGGGTTTTTTGAAATTCGAAATACTTTAGGAGATATGGCCTATTTGTTCAAGCTTTGTTATCGCCAAAATTCATTTGCTTAATTTGGCTACTTTTTGAATGCAACGGTTTGAAGCAACCACCGAATTTCGTTCAATGCGTTCTTTAGTAGGTAATAACTTGTTTGTATACGCATTTTAAAAATAAATGAATACACATTTTAGAGCTTAGGTATTCGAATGTTGGCAGCGTTTAGTTCACTTTGAATTGAGTTATAAGCCGGACGAGTACCAAAATACGTATGCACCACTAAATCAGAGAGTCCAGGAAGCAATCAAATTTATTTACGAAGTACTGCCAGCCGATGATTTGTTGAACAGATGCCTTGGCTCCGAAACTCAAAACATCAACGAATCTTTCAACGCAGTGCTGTGGTCATTCATATGCACACCGACGCACGCACTAATGAGATTGCCAATTATATGGCAACTGTCATATTTAACGAAGGTTTTTTGCCAATACTTCAAATAATGAACCTAATGGACATCCCGATTGGCAACGTCCAGATCATTTCGCCATGCCTCGGAACTAAGAACGTCTGAAAAGGTCCGAAGCCAGAGCTCTGGCCGAATCAAAAGAAGGTAGAGCTGCCCGAAGAGCACAAAGAGCCGCTGAGTCCTCATTTTTTGAAGAAGAGGAAGGAGTTCTTTATGGGACTGGCATTGCAGATTGATATATGTAAGTATCTAAAAAAAAAAAAATGTATTGCCTAAAATTTTCTATGAGTTTTCAAAATCACGTTTTTGAACTTCGAAGTCACTTTTCTCCAGTTCTACTGAACCAATTTTGATGAAACTAATGGTGTTTTCGTTTCTACAAAAAAATGTTGCCCTACCACAGTGCAACATTTTTCAAGTGTTACACTAAACCCTGAAAAAGTGCAGGTTTTTGCATACTAAGAAAAGAACACAAAACACTGCCCTGCTTACTCAATCAGCTGATTTATTTGTGGGCGCCAAAAATAAAAAATCGTTGAAATAATAAAAAAGGTAAATAATGGAACCCGATGGGCCAAGCTGCAGCAAAATATTTATTGGTTGTTTTAAACCTAATGAATATCTAATGAATATCCTTGTCTAACACACGCAGTTCATAATATTTTCGTTTAACGCAATCATCTGATTTTCAGGGCAACACTCTCCCCTGATAAAGTTTCGCAGGGCAACAAATGTGACTTTTTTGCCCTAATAAATGTAACATTTAAAGAAACGAACACAGAGTTTTTTCACCCGCTTGCACTTTTTTTACAATCGAACACGAAAAAAGAAGAGGGCAATGAAAGGGCAAAATTTTTTGGTAGAAACGAAAACGCCATAAGTACAATCGACGCAGAATTGTCTAAAACTGCATGCTCAAATTTATCCTTTCAATTTTTTTTTTGATGCAAAAAAATAACTTCAAACTTAAACGCGTTTATCTCGAAACCACGTTTATCGAGCTTGCGGCCCAGATTGCGCCCGTAGTTCTGAACCGATTTTGATGAAACGAAGTGCAATCGACGCAGAATTATCACCATTCTGGTCCCTACCTCAATCACAATTTTAAAACCATTTTTTTTTTCACCAAACTAAAAAAAAACACCCAAAATCGGTTTTTCATATTTCAATGACCGAAATTTTGTAAAAAATAATTGCAAAACTATGATTGAGATAGGGATCAGAATAACATCTGTACTGAATCTAACGCCGTTTACTTTTTCCATTTCAGATGATCCGAAGTCGAGTTATCTGGGCCGCAAGCAGCATACCTTTTTTTTCGACGCCCAACTTTGAAGGCCGACAACTTTTTGAACAGCCCTCGTACAAAGGAAAACAATTTAATATGTTCTAAATACAATAAAAAAGAAAAACAGAATTTAAATAACTCCGCGTTTTCAGTTGAGAAGTTTTTTAAAAAGGGTTCAAAAACAACTTTCCAACCAGGAATACTCCCTTAATGTGAAATCTATGATATTAGAAAGGTTGTCATTTGGGAGGGCTTTATATAACATTAAAATTAAGAATGTTAAAAAGCCTCAAGTTTTGGTATCAAAACTAAGGTGTATTATTTACTTATAAGGTTACATAAATAAGTATTTATTTTTGAAGAGTATAATCAATTTCAGTGTTGTTATTGAAAACAAGTTCTAGTTTTTTTTTAATATTTTTAAAATTCTTTACACAAAAGCAATTAAATTTAATTACTGTTTTTGGAATGTATTTTTAGCACATGGAATGCCCCATATTAACTCATCTTAAATGGCAACAATTAAGGGAACACTTCAAAAATGAAAATACATTCAATTTAATTTTATTTTCAGAAATTTTTAAAAGAAAGGCAGCAACACAAGTGTTTGTTTGTAACCAAATTAAAATTGGATAAGAGAAAATAAGTGAAAAAAAGTAAACAAAAAACAAAAATTATTGGCCAGAAAATCATGTAGCATAATAGCAATTCTGAGGCCAATGCAGCTTAAGACGCACACGCGGCACACTTGAAGCTCAAGATGATAGAGGCGATCATCTGCTTTTAATCTAACCGATCATCATAAAGGGGTTCGAGTGATCCTACAGTATTCAGAGAGAAAAAAAAAATAAGAAAGGAAAATGCAACAAAAGCACTAATAACAACAACAACAAAAAAGCAAACTCCATAACTAGCTGCAAGTGCTTATTATACACATGTATATATATCCAACATTATAAAAAATAACCCAGTCCACAATAAGTTTTTTGAAAACACTTAAATTTAATTGTAAAACACGAACATGCTGCTTGTGTGAGTGCATGTTGCTCTAAAAGGTGCAATTGTATGGTTATATGTGTAAATCCAAAAAATCGATGTATGAAGCACGCACATAACGATCATGGCACGCAGTTGCGTTTAAGACCAAAAATATAAGGAAGCTGAGTGCAAGTCGCCGAGTCCAACATCAAAGAGACGGTAACGAACGAAAATTCTATACGAGTACTGCTGCAAGATCTCAAAAGGTAAACGATATGGTATGCCGAGTTATTTTTGCCGAATCGCTGATCGCCTGAGAAATTCCAATAAAATTAAAGCTGACCGAAAAGCAAGCTGTTCGAAAAGCTTTGATTTGGGTTGGATTGAGCAAGACAATGAAAGCGAAAGAATAAAGAGAAAAGATCAACAGAATTTGTGGGTCAAACCGATCGAGCATGGGAAGATTAACAAAATTCATGTTTGAATTTACACTAATTCAGATGTTATGAATTACAGATTACAATATTAAAATTGTTTATACCTATTAAGTGATCAGTATTTGAAATTCTTGTGATTCTGGTTATGCTGAAAGGATTTTAAGAGAAAAATCGTTATAGTCCTTGTTTAAAAATTGCTTTGCGATTAATTAAAATACTCTAAAATAACAATTTAGTGAATTAAAAGACAAAAACTAGTTACTTTTTTGGCTTTGACTTTGAGTGATGCACTTTTATAGCACTTAAAATTATATATAATTTTATCTCTTTTGTTATTTTATATTAAAGCCATATTTGAAAAAATTCATTTTTGAAAAATTCTGATCAAAATCTTCTCAAATCTTAAAATAAGATACTATATTAAAAATAACTAGCTTACCCGGCAAACGTTTTTCCCCTTTTTTAAAATAAATTAGTGATTAAATGGCGCTGGTAGAGACAATTTTAATATTTATATCATTATGAATTTATTATTTAAAAGATATCGATTCCAGCACTATCTGATGGGTCTAAAATTTAGAAATATATGTATTAGTGCTAGACTAATATGTGAAACAAATTTGCTGCCATGTGGTACTTTGTTTTTGGATAAATTAGGGATTTGCTTTATCTCGACTCAAACGCCACATGGCGGGTCAAATTTAAAATAGAAACCTGCTTGCATCTAAGAACAATATATGTTAAAAATTTGGAGGCATTTGGATTAGTAACTTCTGAGATAAGCGGTATCAAACATTTTAATATATTAAGAAGATTATCAGAATTGCAAGAGAGTTTTCTCTCAACACTTTTATATTTTATATTTTGAACACTTACCTGTGCAACCATCCGACTCCTCTTTGAGTCCGAAATGTTCGTCCGCACATTCATCACATTGAATGCCCATAACACCACGCTTGCAGCTGCACTGGCCATTATAGGGATCACAGTCATCATCTTCTGCACCCCATAGGTCACAATTGCATGGCAAGCAATGCAAATCGATGTTGGCGTAGCCCACTTCACACTCATCACACTTTTGACCAGCAAACCGTGGCTTGCACAGGCACTGGCCGTTAGTGCTGTCGCAGACACCGCTGTCGGCACCTTCGGCATAACAATCGCAGGGTTCACAACCCATTGAGGGGTCACCCCAGTAGCCCATTTTACAGCGCTCACAATGCCAGCCTTCAGTGTTGCCGCTGTAGAAAAAGACAATTCAAATAAAGCAATTTAAAAATGCAGCAACTTTTGATATAAAAGAGAACATGTTAAACTTCTAAAACATAAAAAACATAAAAAGATAAGTAAAATATTAAAAAACATAAAAAAATTAAAATATTAATTTAACAGAATGTCACAATTATATGTTAGGTGACGGTTAACTTAACACAGTTCTGTTAAATTAACATTTTGCAGGTATTCTCTTGTTATGTTTTTGATATGGGCAATAATAAAATTTGTTTTTATTTTCAAATAAACCATCATATAATAGGAAATTATTCGCATTTATACCCTATAGGAACAAACTAACTTGTTTTTAAAAACAACTAATTAAAAAACTAGTTTAAAATAAACCAGTATATGAACTACTTTTAATTATATTAAGGCGGCAACTACTCTGATGTTGACATGTTTAAATTGCAAATTTTTATTAGATTTCATCAATTTCATCAAATATTATTAACTTTAGGCCATCAGTAATAGTTTTCAATTGGTTATTTTAAAGCAGTTCAAAAAATAGTTTAAATTTAACTAATTTAACAAGTAGTTGAAAATATAAGCAGACAAAAGTCAATTGACTTATTTAGCGGACATCACCATACAAAATAAGTTAGTTCGTTTTATGGAAAAAAGTCAGAATTTCAACTAGTTGTGGTTGACAAAAAACTACTTTATCAACTACTTTTAAATTAGTTGATTTTCCTACAGGGTATATAATCTAATACATGCTCTTCACTCACCTGCACGTTATGCATTCGCCGGTAAACACATCGCATGGACCACCAACACAATCACAAGGTAGACATTGTGAATTCACCTCGGTAGGGTTGCCAAAATAACCATCATCGCACATCTCACAATGGTCGCCTGTGTAACCTGGCGGACATTGAGTGCAAACATAATCAAAGTTTTCTACCACACCGAATGTGTTGATGTCCAGCATGCTGAATGTTTTAAGTTGGCAGCTGGGTGAGAAGTTATTGCTATCCACCACTAGAGGGCAGGCACAACGCTTGCAATCATTTGTAGTGCCTTGCATTGGGTTGCCGTAGAATCCAACTTTACAGCGTTCGCAGCTATGGTGGAGTAAATAAGAGTGGTACAGAAAATAGATTATTATCATGTTACTTTTGTAGAGGTAAGAATTTAGAGAGTGTAGAGTTTAGCAAAGTTAACAACCATGGTGTGTTTCAAAGATACAAATGTATCTAGTGGATTTTAATTGTACAAATCTGTGTTGATAAAGAAAAACAACCTAAGTTTGATTTGCTTGATTTGAAAAATCGTGCTTCAGAGTTTTCAGTCGCCCTATAAGTTCTATGAAATCTTCTTTGATTTTTGTGACATACAGTGGGGTGGCCAGATTAATAGTTGCACGTTATAAATGTCTCAAAAATCACTTTTTTATCGATTTGGAACTATAAACACATTAAGAGTATTCATACAAAGTGGCAAACTTATATATTGGACAATTAGTTATTTTTATCAGGTAGGTTGCATGATCGATTGTGCATTTGCAACATGTGTATATGTCAGCTGTTAGGCAAAATTTCCACTAATCTTAAACAACTTTCAGCATGCCCAGACCAAGCGAAAAAATTAAATTTGTGAGGTTATATCAGCAAAATGCAATATCTGAATTAATTTTACTAGATTTATTGCATTTTTAACTCTGCCATTTCGAATTATTTGCTTTCTGATTAGAAACAACTTCACAAAATAAAATCAGTTGATTGCTGGTATAAGTTTGCCAGATCGATTGCTCACCTAAATCGTAGAGCAAATATATCTAGTTTGTAAAAAAAACTTCTCCATACATTTCATTTATAAGGCTGATAAACTTATACTGTTTATACCATTTATAAGGGTATTGCCCATTTGCATGAATACCCTTATTAATTTTTTTGTTTTATTAGATTATGCAAGAATATATATAAAAAAGTTTTTGTTATGTTGAAGAAAATCCGTATTTTGTCGATCCGCCTTTAGCAGCCAACAGAGCATTAATGCGATCAGGCATACTGTTTATGCAGTTATTAATTTTACGCTTTATGTCAGGGTTATGTTGCCAAGTATCATTCAGTACGATCATTCAGTATCTGAATCAGCGCCTTCTTACAATTAGTCGTAAGAGCTCGTTTACCACCTTCCCATGTTATTATCTGTCAAACGTTCTCAATCGGGTTCATGTCAGGGAAGTTTCCTGGCCAGTCGAGAGCAGCGACTTTTTTCGTTGCTAAAAACCTTGTAATCCGCCAAGCTGTATGACATAGAGCACCATCGTGCATAAAAATAGGATTTTCTCGTGTTTTGGACTATTGGAGTTGGGAGTAGCTGCCTTTTTAATAAATTCTCGTATTATTCGGAATCCATAGTAGCTTCCACGATGTACAAGAGCCCAGGACTTTTGCTAATTGTCACATACCATAACTGACGGAGGATGTTTAATGGTAGGAGCAGTACACTCCTTCTTGTATTTTTTATTCTTCGACGCCGAACAAACTGACATTTTTTATCAAATACTTGAGAAATTGATTCGCCACAGAAACTCACCTATAAAACATGAAAAATATTAAGAACAATCGCAAATTTTCGAAAAATTTACACTTAAATATTATTGTCTATCAAAAATTACTTTTTTCCAGTCATTGCTTGTAAAATTTTTGTATTTTTTAGACCACTGATAACGTTTCTCAATCATGGCTGACGTGAGTCGAAGTTTGCGTACTGGTCTCCGGCTGATAGGGTCCACTTCAGCTAGTCTTCTCCGAACAGTTCTTTGTGGTACTTTAATATTCGCTTTAGTAACTTGTTAAGCAACTAATTTCAAAGGAATTTTCCGGTTTTTAGTACATACATCTGAAATTTTTCTGTCATCTATCTCTGACGTAACTGTATGATGATCTCACGCGATTTTGCGTTTGGCTTTCAAATCATCACAAATCTCAATTTTTTTTTTGTTTTAATGTGCCTTACAGACAGACACGATGACATTTAGTTTTATATATTTATGAAAGTTTTCCTATTTTGATATGCACTATGTGATACATTCAAATTATTCCCTATTTCATAAAGCGACATGTTATGAACTTTTAATATACCGGCAATTTGTCCAATTTTAGTTGGTGATAAATCTTCTTTTCTTCCCATTTTGAAAATTATGTTATTATAACATATCTTGATGAATCTTTGAAATGTTCTTCAGAGGATTTTTAATAGCGATACTTATTTTATATGATTTTTCAGTATTATTAGTAGTTTTATGACAATAAACTACGTATTAAAACTATTCACCAACTGTACACTATATTGTATGTTATGATTATTTTTCATTTAACATTATACAGGGTGTCCCGCAATTGAGTGCAACTATTTACGGAGCTGAAAGGTTATATCGAGCTGAGCAAAAAATCGTATGGGAGGGGGGGGGGGGGGGGTCTATTTTCACATTCTTAGGAGCTTAGGAGGTTAATTAATATTTCACGACTTTGATTCACGTTATTGTTTCTAGCAGAACAACTAACTTACATAAAACTTATTTTGATAGCTCATTATAAAGGCAATAAAATCACCTTTCTAACAGCATATCAACAAACCTCACTAACTTAACCGTTACCGAGCTATGCTCGTGTGAAGATGAAATCGTTGGATTGAAACTACCAAGTTTTTTTAGGATCAATTTTGTAATTGTTTCAATTTTCTTTTCAATGACACGAAAATCATAAACATATCTAAAAAACAAAAAAGGTGGCTGTTCTAAAAAAAATTATGCTTTCAGCTCCGTAAAAATCTATCTAAAACATACCAACCGTCGTTTAAAAAAAAAATAGTCGTTTTATATTTCACACGATGAAAAACTGATTTTTGAAATTTTTTTACGTGGGTCTATTAATTTGGACACCCACTGTAACTTTGGTTAGAATTACGCTAGAAGCTCCTAGATCTACAAGTCTAATATACAGTGTGTAACACAATTGAGCAAATAAATAAACAAGTTTTCTAAGAGTTTAATTTTTACTATTTTTGCATGCGACCGGCTCGAAAATTTTTTTAATTTAGTCAAGTATAGACTATCTTCTCCGTGTCACCATTGTACAACTGAAAAATATTACCGTTATCATATTTATATTTGCGTTTTGGCCTGCGAAGAGCTATAAGCCGTTCAATTATCACAGTAACAGCAAAATCGGACACTGACGTTCAAAAACAGCTCAAAAATAACTTGAGGAAGTTGTTTAAATAATAATTGTTAATCGAGAGCTAAGAAAAATGGGGTACAAGGCACGGCGAAAGATTAAGAAGCTCCTACTAAAAGCACGCCACAGAAAATTCCGGCTAGCATTTGCAAAAGCTATTGCAATTGGTATTTGGAGAAGAAGTCTTCCGTGATTTGGACTGACGAAAGTAAAATCAATATGCACGGATCAGACGGAGACCGGTATGTGTGGAAAAAGTCATCCAAAAGAATAACTGATTGCGATGTTATTCCTACCGTCAAATTTGGAGAAGAAAAAAATTTTAGTCTTGGGTTGGTTTACGAAAAACGATGTTGGAAAATTTATTTTGGTTGAAGGCAAGATGATAGCTAATGTATACATTAATCACTCTCTCTCGAACTTGGGAATAAATGCTTAAAATTATACATTTTTGCACAAACAAATTATACAACGAACACAAACATGCGGCTAAAGAAATCAAGGCGTTCTTAAGAACCAATAATATTAATACCATGGAGTGCACGCCGCAAAGCCCCAACCTCAATCCGATTGAGAACCTATGGTTTTTACTGAAGAAGAGAGTCTATGACTATGCGAATCTACCAGCAAACAAAGAGGAGTTTTTTTCACAATGCCAAGAAGTTTGGGACGTTATTATCCCCCAAAGAACGTGAAGGTTTAGACAACAGTATGCCAGTCAGAATACAACAAATAATTACTGCCAAAGTTGGTTATAACAAATACTAGAACATCTCAAAGTTGAGAGCTTTATACTTAAATATATAAAATATTTGATAATAAATGTTATATAATTTTTTATTTTTATTTATTTTTTATTTAAAAAAAAACTAGTAAGACATGAAGCTTCGGCAGGGTACCGAAGCTAAAATAGCCCCCCCCCCCCCGCGGTCGTGTTGAAGTATATTCGAAGTCTTTAGCCACGACAGACACGATGACATTTAGTTTTATATATTTATGAAAGTTTTCCTATTTTGATAACTTCACTTTGTATAGGAGGTAGGCGTAGTTTTTATCCGATTTTGCCAAATATCATAGAGATGGTTCGTATTATATATCAAAGCTTAAGTACTAAATTCAAGATTTTTTCAATTTTTAAGAGATTTTACGTTAAAAAAAGCCAATTTGTATGGGAGGTAGGCGTGATTTTCATCCTATTTTTATAAATATCATAGTGATAGTCTATATTAAATATCGAAGCCTATGTGTAAAATTTCAAGACCTTACTTTAATTTGATCAGATTTTTAAGAGATTTTACTGTTAACATAAAGCTACTTTGTATGGGAAGTAGGCGTGGTTTTCCTTTGGTTTTTCTTAAATATCATAGTTAGGGTTTATATTAAAGATCAAAGCAAAAACGTGTAAAATTTAAAGGCATTTCTTTGATTTTTGTGGATTTTTAAGATTTATTGAATTTTTAACTCTGCCATTTCGAATTATTTGCTTTCTGATTAGAAACAACTTCACAAAATAAAATCAGTTGATTGCTGGTATAAGTTTGCCAGATCGATTGCTCACCTAAATCGTAGAGCAAATATATCTAGTTTGTAAAAAAAAACTTCTCCATACATTTCATTTATAAGGCTGATAAACTTATACTGTTTATACCATTTATAAGGGTATTGCCCATTTGCATGAATACCCTTATTAATTTTTTTGTTTTATTAGATTATGGAAGAATATATAAAAAAAGTTTTTGTTATTTTGAAGAAAATCCGAATTTTGTCGATCCGCCTTTAGCAGCCAACAGAGCATTAATGCGATCAGGCATTCATTGTATGCAGTTATTAATTTTACGCTTTATGTCAGGGTTATGTTGCCAAGTATCATTCAGTACGATCATTCAGTATCTGAATCAGCGCCTTCTTACAATTAGTCGTAAGAGCTCGTTTACCACCTTCCCATGTTATTATCTGTCAAACGTTCTCAATCGGGTTCATGTCAGGGAAGTTTCCTGGCCAGTCGAGAACAGCGACTTTTTTCGTTGCTAAAAACCTTGTAATCCGCCAAGCTGTATGACATAGAGCACCATCGTGCATAAAAATAGGATTTTCTCGTGTTTTGGACTATTGGAGTTGGGAGTAGCTGCCTTTTTAATAAATTCTCGTATTATTCGGAATCCATAGTAGCTTCCACGATGTACAAGAGCCCAGGACTTTTGCTAATTGTCACATACCATAACTGACGGAGGATGTTTAATGGTAGGAGCAGTACACTCCTTCTTGTATTTTTTATTCTTCGACGCCGAACAAACTGACATTTTTTATCAAATACTTGAGAAATTGATTCGCCACAGAAACTCACCTATAAAACATGAAAAATATTAAGAACAATCGCAAATTTTCGAAAAATTTACACTTAAATATTATTGTCTATCAAAAATTACTTTTTTCCAGTCATTGCTTGTAAAATTTTTGTATTTTTTAGACCACTGATAACGTTTCTCAATCATGGCTGACGTGAGTCGAAGTTTGCGTACTGGTCTCCGGCTGATAGGGTCCTCTTCAGCTAGTCTTCTCCGAACAGTTCTTTGTGGTACTTTAATATTCGCTTTAGTAACTTGTTAAGCAACTAATTTCAAAGGAATTTTCCGGTTTTTAGTACATACATCTGAAATTTTTCTGTCATCTATCTCTGACGTAACTGTATGATGATCTCACGCGATTTTGCGTTTGGCTTTCAAATCATCACAAATCTCAATTTTTTTTTTGTTTTAATGTGCCTTACTGCACTATGTGATACATTCAAATTATTCCCTATTTCATAAAGCGACATGTTATGAACTTTTAATATACCGGCAATTTGTCCAATTTTAGTTGGTGATAAATCTTCTTTTCTTCCCATTCTGAAAATTATGTTATTATAACATATCTTGATGAATCTTTGAAATGTTCTTCAGAGAATTTTTAATAGCGATACTTATTTTATATGATTTTTCAGTATTATTAGTAGTTTTATGACAATAAACTACGTATTTAAACTATTCACCAACTGTACACTATATTGTATGTTATGATTATTTTTCATTTAACATTATACAGGGTGTCCCGCAATTGAGTGCAACTATTTACGGAGCTGAAAGGAGCTGAAAAGCTATTTTTATCGAGCAGAGCAAGAAATCGTATGGGAGGGGGGTCTATTTTCACATTCTTAGGAGCTACAAAGTTAATTAATATTTCACGACTTTGATTCACGTTATTGTTTCTGGCAGAACAACTAACTTACATAAAACTTATTTTCATAGCTCATTATAAAGGCAATAAAATCACCTTTCTAATAGCATATTAACAAACCTCAATAACTTAACCGTTACCGAGCTGTGCTCGTGTGAAGATGAAATCGTTTGATTGAAACTATCAAGTTTCAAATTTTTCATTTTTTTTTTTTTTTTTGAAGCAAATTTTTCAGAATTTCGCGTAATAAATGAAATTTTTTAGAATCAATTTTGTAATCTATTCAATTTTCTTTTCAATGACACGAAAATCATAAACATATCTAAAAAATAAAAAAGTTGGCTGTACTAAAAAAAATTATACTTTCAGCTCCGTAAAAAATCAAGAAAAGTATATAAAACATACCAACCGTCGATTATAAAAAAAAAAATAGTCGTTAAATATTTCACACGATGAAAAACTGATTTTTGAAAATTTTTTTACGTGGGTCTATTAATTTGGACACCCACTGCAACTTTGGTTAGAATTACGCTAGAAGCTCCTAGATTTACAAGTCTAATATACAGTGTGTAACACAATTGAGCAAATAAATAAACAAGTTTTCTAAGAGTTTAATTTTTACTATTTTTGCATGCGACCGGCTCGAAAATTTTTTTAATTTAGTCAAGTATAGACTATCTTCTCCGTGTCACCATTGTACAACTGAAAAATATTACCGTTATCATATTTATATTTGCGTTTTGGCCTGCGAAGAGCTATAAGCCGTTCAATTATCGAAGTAACAGCAAAATCGGACACTGACGTTCAAAAACAGCTCAAAAATAACTTGAGGAAGTTGTTTAAATAATAATTGTTAATCGAGAGCTAAGAAAAATGTGGTACAAGGCACGGCGAAAGATTAAGAAGCTCCTACTAAAAGCACGCCACAGAAAATTCCGGCTAGCATTTGCAAAAGCTATTGCAATTGGTATTTGGAGAAGAAGTCTTCCGTGATTTGGACTGACGAAAGTAAAATCAATATGCACGGATCAGACGGAGACCGGTATGTGTGGAAAAAGTCATCCAAAAGAGTAACTGATTGCGATGTTATTCCTACCGTCAAATTTGGAGAAGGAAAAATTTTAGTCTTGGGTTGGTTTACGAAAAACGGTGTTGGAAAATTTATTTTGGTTGAAGGCCAGATGATAGCTAATGTATACATTAATATATTAGAGCAAGGATATTTTCCTTCTCTCGAACAATTGGGATTAAATGCTTAAAATTATACATTTTTGCAAATTTTTCTTACAAATTATACAACGAACACAAACATGCGGCTAAAGAAATCAAGGCGTTCTTAAAAACCAATAATATTAATACCATGGAGTGCACGCCGCAAAGCCCCAACCTCAATCCGATTGAGAACCTATGGTTTTTACTGAAGAATAGAGTCTATGACTATGCGAATCTACCAGCAAACAAAGAGGAGTTTTTTCACAATGCCTAGAAGTTTGGGACGTTATTATCCCCCAAAGAACGTGAAGATTTAGACAACAGTATGCCAGTCAGAATACAACAAATAATTACTGCCAAAGATGGTTATAACAAATACTAGAACATCTCAAAGTTGAGAGCTTTATACTTAAATATATAAAATATTTGATAATAAATGTTATATAATTTTTTATTTTTATTTATTTTTTATTTAAAAAAAAACTAGTAAGACATGAAGCTTCGGCAGGGTACCGAAGCTAAAATAGCCCCCCCCCCCCCCGCGGTCGTGTTGAAGTATATTCGAAGTCTTTAGCCACGACAGACACGATGACATTTAGTTTTATATATTTATGAAAGTTTTTCTATTTTGATAGCTTCACTTTGTATAGGAGGTAGGCGTAGTTTTTATCCGATTTTGCCAAATATCATAGAGATGGTTCGTATTATATATCAAAGCTTAAGTACTAAATTTCAAGATTTTTTCAATTTTTAAGAGATTTTACGTTAAAAAAAGCCAATTTGTATGGGAGGTAGGCGTGATTTTCATCCTATTTTTATAAATATCATAGTGATAGTCTATATTAAATATCGAAGCCTATGTGTAAAATTTCAAGACCTTACTTTAATTTGATCAGATTTTTAAGAGATTTTACTGTTAACATAAAGCTACTTTGTATGGGAAGTAGGCGTGGTTTTCCTTTGGTTTTTCTTAAATATCATAGTTAGGGTTTATATTAAAGATCAAAGCAAAAACGTGTAAAATTTAAAGGCATTTCTTTGATTTTTGTGGATTTTTAAGAGATTTTAAGTTTAAAAATGAGCCAAATCGGTTGAAAACCACGCCTACCTCCCATACAAATTGGATTTAATTTAAGCATAAAGTCTCTTAAAAATCCACAATAATAAAAGAAATGTTTTAAAATTTTGCACATAAGCTTTGATATTTAATATGAACCCTTAATATGAATCTAATGAAAACTTCTCCAAATCGAAATAGAAAAACTTTCGTAAGTAAATAAAACAGAATGTCATCGTGTCTGTATGCACCCAAATATACCAACTTTTTCACATATCTTCCTCGGTATAATGCACAGACCGAAAAAGTGGGCGTGCTATTTTACTTTTAATCGAACTTTCTCCACACCGTGTATCTGATATCAACCAAATTATGCACATATTATCTTGATAATATTTAGCAGTTTTAAGTTTAAAAAATTGTGCAGTACTTCACAAGAGGCGTGGCATTTAATTTTTTATCTAACACCATCTACATCGTTCATCTGATTCTAACCAAATTTCGCACATATATTTTTAGTATAATAAACAGTTTTTGGCCTACAAAATTGGATGGAATTAGGCAAGGCGGCGTGTCAATTTAATTCTAATAGAACTTCCTCTACAATTTTTCGTTTGTCCAATTTTAACCAAATTTTTGGCATATATTCCTTGAGTGGCGGCCGTGGAGTAATGAGTAGAGTGTATGACTCTTACGCCAGAGAACCCAGGATCGAATTCTCCATCTGACACAGAAAATTTTTTCAATTGAATTAATTTTTCTGTTCGGCCGTCACCTCTCTGCACACAATGGCAAACCTCAGAGAGTAAAAACTGCCATGAAAAGCTTCTTGAGAACATAAGCCGTTCGGAGTCGGCGTAAGACATGTAGGTCCAGTTCTCGATCATTTGTGTGCAAACATTTCACATCACACACAACACATTTGATCATAAGAAGCTCGGTCAAAGTCCTTTCAAGGGCTGAAATGGCCATTTCGTTTTTTTTTTTATTCCTTGACGTTAGGGGCAGTCAGTAGTTTATAAAAGTGGGCGGAATTAGACAGGCTATATGGCACTTTAATTTAAAATATACTTTCTTACACCGTTCCTCCAACTTCAACCAAATTTTCAACATATATTCTTTGAAATAATGAGCAGTGATTAGTCTAGAAAATTGTGCGAAATAGCACAAACGGAGTTGCACTTTAATTTTAATCGAACTCCTACACCCTTTTTCTGACTTCAATCAAATTTCACAAATATATTCTTTGGTGTAATGGGTTGTCCATAGTCACTATAATTTTAATCGATATTCTTCTATAGCCTTTGTCCGAGTTCAACAAAAGTTTTCACACATATTCTTTGGAAGATTGAGCAGTCCGTAGTCTAGAAAATTGTACGGGACTAAACAGGGGGCGTGGGACTTTAATTTTAAACGAAATTCTTTTACACTCTTGATATGAATTCAACCAAATTTTGCTTATATACTCTATCGTATAAAGAGCTGTCATGAGTTTAGAAAAGTAGTCGATATAAGATGGGAGGGCGTGACATTTTAATGTTAATCTAACACCTACATGGATTCCACGACTTCAACCATATTTTGCACACATATTTTTTTGGTGTAATGAGTAGTCTGTATTCTAGAAAATTGGATGGGACCACACAGTGGCGCGGTATTACAATTTTTGTATTAAGATTAAGTAGTGTAAGGAATGGTTAAATCTCAATTAAATCTGGGCTTACATTTAAAAAAGACGAGTAGCTTAAAATATTTAAAGTTCTAAATTTCTACACTTACCGCTCGCCGTATGTATTATGCATGCAATCACCGCAGCCACCGCTCTCCAGATTGCATGAGTTCGAATGTCCATTGCAGGGACATGGTATACACTTTGCAATTAGCTGATGACTCGTTGAGTTCTCAAAAGTGCGTATATAGCCAAAATCGCAACCTTCGCAAGAGAGGCCCGTATAGCCAGTCGGACAGACGCACTGCTCCACTAGAGTTGAGCTCTTGCCTGCCAACTCAGTGCCACCTGAATAGAGCGTGACACGTTCGAGCACCGTCTCAACCTGATCGGTATGATAGGCGCCACGTACGAGTATCGCATCGATGTGCATGAGCACGGAGAGAAACTGAGCGCGTGAAACAGGTTCACCATGATATTCGGTGCGACGCTGTCGTGTCTTAATGTCTTGTACGGCAGGCGGCACATGATACCAACCGGACTCCTGCAGCAGCAACTCGATTGTGGTGCCCACCATGCGTGGATATTCCTCATCGCCATAGGCAATTTTCAAGCCATTGCGACCGAAAAGTATAACATTGGGACCCGATGTAGGCTTGCCGCTGGTGTCGCCGCGTATGACAACCCAGCTGACCTGAATGGCGAGTAATGAACCATAACTGGTTAGACGATTACCGAGATAGCCTTGCGGCGCTTGCCAATAGATAGCCTCAACCTCACTCAGATCGTACATACCGTAGACCAGGTAATTTGTCTCTGCATCTACAGTGGGTGTTGCGAGCTGAGAGCGTGTTATATCCGTCACGCGCCAATCGTTCAACGTTTCAAAGGCCAGTGTTTGCAGTTGAGCGCTGCTGCAGCTTAGGCCAACGCCCGAGCACCAACAGGGTGCGCAACCCTCAGGATTCTCTGCTGTCAGATCGTAATAGCCAACATGGCACTCGGCACATGTTGCACCCTGAACATTAACCTTGCACTTGCACTCCCCAGCGCAGTCAGGGTCGACGATGGAGCCACGTGTATCGCACTGACATTTGTGGCACTCATCGCCGAAGTAACCAGCGGCGCACTCGTCACAGTGTATACCCTGAAATCCCTCACGGCAGTGGCACATGCCTCCAACGGGCTTGCAGTTGCCATCGGAACCAAGCTCATGGCAGCGGCAGCGCTCACAAGGTGCCATCGCTGCAGCATCCAACGGACGAAAATAGCCTGATGCACAGAATTCACACTCATTGCCCGCCGTATTGTTGCCGCACTCTTGGCAGATGCCTCGCTCCATAAAGGCATCGTAGATACAGCTCTCAGCGTGGCCATTACACTGACATGGTTCACAGGCATTGGCTTCACGCGCCGTGCCGTTGCGAAAATGTTTTGCCTGATATAGAGCGCAGCAATCTCCGCAGTCCGGGCCGCAAGTGTTGTGTTGGCAAACGCACTGCAGCCTTGAAGCCAAAGGTGTGCTGAAATCAGTACCTTCCAGCAGAGATTCCGACTTCTCGGCCAGTTCCAGCGTTTTCTCAGCATGACCGTGACACTCGAGTCGCGCACTGATGCGTATTTGCTTGAGCGAGTAGAAGCTGCGTTTCTCCAACGATTGAGCATCGAGTAGCCAGTCGACGCTGTTGTCCAGATTTGCTGTGGAATGCATGCCCTGTAGTCGAATGCGTAGATAGCGTGTCGTTATAAAGTCCAGCAGTTCGGCGGATTGTTCCATGGCACCGGGCCGATTTTTGAGTAGTGAAACGTGGAGTTCACCGTTTTCTAGAGGCAAGGCTTTGGAGAATTGTGTCGTGCAGATTACTTCGGTGTCTGACTGGAAGACATATTTGCCATTTTGTCCAGCTAGATTGTAGCGTCGGCGGCAGTCTGTATCGCTAAGGCCGAAATATTGCCACGCTTGCCAGTTGTAGCCATCGAGTGATTTTTCTAGAATCCACGAGGCGGGACGCGGCGAATTGGCCGACTTGAGCATCACAAAGAAAACTTGATAGATCTGTAAAGAAGACAAAGAAAAATAAATTTTAATGAAGACTCATATGGATCAAAAAATTTTGCATGAAATCTTTTGAAATTTCTTTTTAAATATCTTTTAAAATTCGACAGTACATTTCCACATCCACCTTTTTTGAAATGATATATTTTATGATTCGGTTCAAGAAATAAAAGGGCAATGAACATACATCACTATAAGTACTCAACTAACATTAAGGCTTCTATTGAATTTACGATTAGATTTATAGAAGCTATTTAGTTATAGAAACTTTAAAACAGTATAATAAGAATTCTTTACTAAGATGCTTAAACTTGGAATGTAGATTAATGAATTCCAAAAATGTAACGCCCGATCAAGGAAAAGTTACAGTATAATATTCCTTCTACTCCCTACATCTTACATACAAATTTTCCCATAACCCGCAACCAAAACTTAATCTATTACAACATAACGATCGCGACGATCACTACAGTCAAAACAGCACATTTTCCAGTTATTGCAAACAGATCTTCCGTTTTTTGTTCTTGGCCTGCATGGTACGAACAACATAATCGCCAACATCTTTAATCAAGCGTGTATTTTTTTGCCTAGATCACTTGAGATTCAATTTTTACGCTGTTGATATAATCAAGATCAGCAGCAGATCAACGTTCATGTTTAGCTCATCGCACTACAGAGCTATACAAGTTGTGTGCTGTTGGCTGTGATCTGTCGGCAGCTCTTTTTGTTGTTGGCTAAAATGTTAATACGAGCTAATTTTTAGCAAAAATTGGCTGGAAGCTCAGATCGTGTCAGCAAGATCGATGTTTTTTTTTTTTTTTGAGTTTAAAGATGAATTTTTGATTAAGCATAAACATATTTCATAGTAAACGGATTATTAGAACTTTTAAGTCAATAAAAATATATTATATATGCATTCGGTAATATATTTTTTTTTGTATATTTAAAAAAATATTATAATAAATTAATAATTAATATATTAACCTATAAATATTAATGAATAATAGTTATTATTTGATATAATAAATTAATAGTTTTTTTTGTATATTTTTTTTAGCAATAAAATTTGACTTATTTATAAAATCAAGGTAATGAAATTTTATTAAACTAAAAACGTTTACAGCCAAGATGCAATCAATAAATAACTACCACAGTAAAAAAACTACAATAAAAAGAAATTACACTCAACTCTCTTTTTACACGGTAAATACGTTCCAAAGTAAAACGTTTAAAAAAATTCGTTTAAAAATACGCACACGTTTGGGCACAAGCCGATCAGATTTGAATACAGCATAAAAATACTTGGGGAAAAAAAATTTTTCATCGTGCAAAACCGAAAAATTCGTGTTAAAAAAAATGTTGATGGACCGTGTTATTTCAAAATGGTGCAAAAAAAGACCATGTAAAAAAGAGTTTTGAGTTTATATAAATAACATATAGCTCCGCTTATATACATACGTATAAGCTTTTCTTAAAATTCTACTTCTCATTGGGGGGAATTTTGTAAATGCTTGTTAAGCAACATATCGCAACTTTTTTTTTTTTTTTTTTTTTTTTTATTTTTATTTGCAATCTGTCAAAAGAGAAAAAAAACAATAAGCAAATGTTGTCACATATAACTAATATAACAGTATAGTTAAACTCCAATGAGTATAACTATATAAACATAAGATAGTTTTACATCTTCAGTTAGTTACTTCAGGACATTATATAGTACATTATGTAAATATGTAAAATTAACAGATTATTTTTATTTTAATATTTGTATTACATAATTAACGATGAGGTAAATCCAAGATATGGTAACGTTTTTGTCTTCTTGTTGATGAACTATTATCTAAAAGACCTATAGCTAATGTGTTACTATGACTTTCGAGCCGGTTGAGGTATCCTTCACTAAATCTTTTAATTTCACACTTTACAAAAGGAATGTTTAAGTCATTGTGGATTTGATCATTACGTACAAACCATGGAGCATTAACAATGCCTCTCAATGTTTTTGATTGATAGCGTTGCAGAATCTCGATATTTGAGTTTGCAATAACAATAGAGTTCAGCTACTACAGCTATATCGCACTTCCTCAGCATTAACCCATCTAAAGCCACTACCCAGTAATCATTGAAAATATCAATGTTATGGATACCCGTGACCACAAACAAGTTAATGTGGGAAAAATTTACCCACCAATGAATGGGTTGGGCTCAGGGACAACACAAGACGTAACAACTAACCATGCGTATACATAGATCTATTTACACAACAAATTTTAATCTACTTTTGAGTTGACCTTTTGACAAATTAACATCAAAAACGCTACAATTGTTAACAAAGGAACTCATGCGACTTAAAGGAGCAGTAGCCATATAATTTGTTCTACTAAATGGCAAATAAATTAAGTTGTTAGCGTTTCTACTGCTTCTACGGTTAGTGTTAAAATTTATGTGAGAAAGAAGTTCTGGAGAATCGAATACACCTGTTATGAGCTGGTGTAAATATACGATATCTGCCGATTTCCTTCGATCACCTAAAGACTGCATTTTTAATAGTTTTAAACGATCCGCATAAGGAGGAAGGTCTAATATGTCAGTTCCACTTAAGCCCCTTAGAGCAAACTGAACAAAACGTTTTTGGATTCTTTCTATTCGATCAACATGCACATTGTAACTTGGGGACCACACTTGACTTGCATACTCTAAGTGAGGACGCACGATTGCATAATACAACGTTGTAGTTGTAATCATGCTATTAAATTCTTTGGCCCAGCGTTTTACAAAACCAAGCATTGAAGATGCTTTTTTACAAATATTATCAATATGAATGTTAAACGATAGCTTAGAATCCATGCATATACCTAGGTCTTTGACGGTGTCTACACGACTCAAGGCAGTATCTTTAATCTTATAATCAAAAATATAATTATTCCTTTTTCGCGAAAAGGTCATAGTTTGGCATTTATCTGGATTTAAAAACATATTATTTTTTGAACACCAAACTTCAAAGGATTTTAGATCAGACTGGAGTAGATCTGAATTATCTCTAGAATTAATCGTTCTGTATATTTTCATATCATCGGCATAAATAAGCAGATGAGAGTGTTCAATGACGTGAGTTACATCATTGATAGCTAAAATAAACAGAAGAGGACCAAGGTGACTACCCTGAGGAACACCTGATCCAGCAATAAATTCAGAAGACAATGCGCCTCGGAAACGATTTTGATAAGATCGCTCCACCAAATACGATTTAATCCAGTTCACAAAATATTGTGGAAATCCCATTAACTCAAGTTTAAATAAGATTAGATTGTGTGGTAGCTTATCAAATGCCTTACTAAAGTCAGTGTAAACACAATCGACCTGGTTACCAGAATCAATAGAATTTAAGCAGAATGTTGTAAAATCGAGAAGATTAGACACAGTGGATCTGCCATTCACAAAACCATGCTGACGAGTTGTTATGACTTTGCCACAGTGAATTTTCACCCGATCGTACACCATCCGCTCAAAAAGTTTTGGAATCGATGAGAGCTTAGCGATAGGCCTATAGTTACTGACATCGTTCCTGAAACCCTTTTTAAAAATAGGACTTATAAATGATTTTTTCCAAAAAAGTGGAAAATAACTTTCGTTAATAGATTTATTGAATAATAAAGACAGTGGTTGACTCAAAACGGAACCGCATTGTGTTAACACTGCGGCAGGAACACCGTCAGGTCCAGCACCAAACTCCTCATCGATCGATCTAATATACATTAAAATATCCTCTGGAGTGAAGGATATATGTTCCAAAGATACTCTGGGTTCGGAATTCATATATTCAAAGTACTCTCCATCAGGATTAAAAGAATCTGAACAGAATGAATCTTTAAAAAGATTGGCGAAAAGGCTACAAATTTTGACGGGATTGTCAGTAAATCACTCAGGAGTTCTAAAAGAAGAAGGAAATCCATCAGATTTCTTCTTTGTGTTTACGAATCCCCAAAATTTCTTTGGATCTGTCAATATTCTCAGCTTAACATTATCTAAATATTCGTGATATAATGTAGCTGAGCGATTTTCAAATTCCAGAAACAAACGTTTGTAAGTTTCTAGGTCGTTTGAGCCTAAGCTACAGATGTATTTCTTCCATGCCCTATTCCTGTTGTTGCGAAGAGTCTTTAAATCCTTTGTGTACCAAGGGTACGTAGAATTCCTCGCAAATTTGAGACTATAAGGTACGGATTGAGAAAACACAGCAAAGAGTTCCATATAAAAAAAATGTATGGAGTCATCAAGGCAATTTCCATTTATATATTCTAAAATTGCATTTAGTTTGCCATTAAGCAACTGATTCAACTTCAAAAAGTCAGCTTTTTTAAAATTGAATTCATAAAGCTTATCTGCTGAATTAGAATTTACTATATTTGCTCTGTCGGATTCGTACCAAATACTCAATGGTGGATGATATTCATCAACAGTAGTTAGAGCATGACAGGCCCTCTTAACAACAACATTGTTACTGTCTGTAGTTAAGACCAGGTCAAGAAGTCTTTCAAGACTATTATAAATACAACTCACTTGTTGTAAGTCTGAACATATATTATCAACAAATATATGTTCTTGGCGAATGAGTTGCTTGCTGTACCCCATAATTGAATACCGTAAGTCCAAACTGGTTTTAAAATTACTTTATATAGCAAAACCTTTTTCTCCAAGCTTAACTGCGAGTTTTTACCAAGGATCCAATACATTTTTTTAGTTTTGATATTAAGTTGTTGCTGTTTAGACTTGATATGTTTTTTCCAGGTAAGTCTGCGGTCAAGATGAAGTCCAAGATATTTCACGTTATCGCTGTGATGTATTTGCAAGCCATTAAGTGTAACAGATGGGCAGTCACATTTTCTTAAAGCAAAAGTTACTTGTACACTCTTATCAGAGTTAACCATGATTCTCCATTTCTTCAACCATACTTCAATTTTGTTAAGTTCGGCTTGCATTAGGGCAGATGCCTCCGCAGGTGTTGCACTTATTGCTATTATGGCCGTGTCATCTGCATAAGTTGCTATGGAAACATCATCATCATTTACTGGCAAGTCAGCTGTGAATAAAGTGTAGAGAACTGGCCCCAAGACGCTTCCTTGAGGGACACCAGCATTAATTGAACATAAATTTGAGTTTTCCCCACTCATTTTGACATAAAAGCTACGATTACTTAAGTATGAGTTTAGTACCATAAAGTAAGGGGCAGGAAGAAGTTTTTTTATTTTGTATAAAAGTCCTGGATGCCATACCCTGTCGAAAGCTTGCTGAACGTCTAAGAACACACCATTACAATATTTTTTGTTTTCCAGCGCATCAGATATTAAATTGACGATTTTGTGGCATTGTTCGGGAGTACCGTGTGATCTTCTGAACCCAAACTGATGTTCAGGTATAATAGCGTATTCTTCCAAGACCGGTAACATTCTTCGCAAGAATATTTTTTCAAATATCTTCGAGAAGACTACCAGCAAACTAATCGGGCGGTAGGATGAAATCCTACCAATACACTTTTGCATGCGTTTGAACCAATTGTCGAAGCACTTTTGCCACTCTGATTGAGGTATCTCCAAAACATGCATTCTGAATGCCGCAACCGCTTCTTCGGGCGTCGAAAATCGTTGTCCACGCAGTTTATTCTTCACGGTTGGGAATAAAAAGAAGTCATTCGGTGCCAAGTCAGGACTATACGGCGGATGACCCATCAAATCGATGTTTTGGGTGCTCAAAAATGCAGTTGTTTGAGCCGATGTGTGAGAGCTCGCATTGTCGTGGTGAAGAGTGATCCGTCTTCGGCGGTTGGTTTTCCTGATTTCTTGGAAGACAACTGGCAAACAAATGGTTGTGTACCACTCAGAGTTGACTGTTCTGCGTTGTTCTAGTGGTACGGTTGCGACATGTCCATATTTTCCGAAAAAACAGGCGACCATTTGCTTGGAAGTGCTTCGTGCGCGAACAACTTTTGTTGGATTTGGCTCATCTTGAAACACCCATACAGTCGACTGCTGTTTACTTTCGGGCTCATACGCGTAAATCCACGATTCATCACCTGTTACGATGTCATAGACGTGTTTCGAAGCACCGCGATCGAATTTTTTGAGCATTTCCTTCGACCAATCGACACGAGCCTTTTTTTGAGCGATTGACAAATTGTGTGGGATCCAACGCGAACAAATTTTTTTGACAGTCAAATGTTTATGCAATATTGAATGTATGCTGGTCCCACTTATGCCTAAGGTTGCCTCAATCTCACGATAGGTAACATGACGATCTTGCAATATCAGTTCGCGCACAGCATCAATGGTTTTCGGAACAACAGCTGATTTCGGACGACCTTCACGAAATTCGTCTTGGAGTGAACTACGACCACGATTGAATTCACCATACCATCGATAAACACTGGTCCTTGATGGAGCTTCATCGCCAAAAAACTGAATTAAGTTCATCCATGCACTGTTGCTGTGTTAATTCACGTCGAAAGTTGTAAAAAATAATCGCACGAAAATGTTCACGATTTAATTCCATTTTTAGACCGAGATGAATCTTTTAAGTTACTATAAACAACACAAATAGCGCTCGTATGTCAAAACGTTCTGAGTGCGTATAAGCCAACAAATGTCAAACTTTGCAATTGAGCTTTCAGTTGACAGATTGCAACACCAGGGTTGCCAAATCCCGAAATATAAAAGGCACCATACGTAAGTGACCTTACTTCAGCAGATATTAAAAGTTTATTTCTTTTTATTTCCCTTGAAGGTGGTTTAGATAAAAATGCTGCTTCGTGTATTGTTGTTGTTAGCGATTCCGCTGCTTCGTCAATATCTTGGCCAGATTTCAGTGATATGTCTAACCTTATGTTATTGTCAATCAAATTTTTGAATAAAACCAAGTCCGTTTTTGGTGATAAAATTCGACAGTTACTTTGCACGTTATGGATTGCCGCGCTGTAGGTAACTAAAATAGGCGAATGATCTGAACTCAGCTCATAGCTGTCAATTATATCCAAATGTTGAGTAGGAATGCCTGAGTAAATCTAAAAGATCCGGTATTCTTCTAGGATCACTGGGCCAATAGGTGGGATTTCCAGTAGATAATGTATAAAGATTGTTGGCAGCTATACATTTTTGAAGCTCTCTTCCTTTGGGATTAGTTAATCGTGATGATCCCCACCATGGATGCTTAGCATTATAATCTCCTCCAGCAATAAATTTTGGACCCAATTTTGAAAAAAAGTTTTGGTAATCACCAGCTTTAATGGAATAGCGAGGTGGAAAATTAACCGCACATAAGCATATGCTAAATTGTGAACATTTAATTTTAATACATGCTGCTTGAACATTCCTTTCTGCTATATTATGCATATAGTCATAACTTAGATTATTTTTGATTAAAATTGCCGAACCACCATGGGCTCTATTATCTGGGTGGTTCGCTTTAACTATGTCATAGCCGTTAATTTTAAAATAGCTCCTATCGGTAATATGTGTCTCTGAAACAAGTAACACATCAATGTTGTTTAAATTAAGGAAAACTCTTATTTCTTCTGTATGGTTAGAAATGCCGTTAGCATTCCATATTGCAATTCGCAAATCTAGTTGCATAATTTGTTTATTAAAATTGTCATCATGCTTAATAAGTTATTTGTTAGTTCAAACTGTTTGGCAAGCAGAGTTTCAATTTTTTCTAGTTTGCTTGATTCAGTGGGTTGTAAATCGCCATTCAATGCTTGAGCATAGGACAAACGGTTTGAAGTATCTATACTTTGAATTGTTCTCGGTGTTGTGGAAAATTGTTGCTGACTTATAAAAGGGTTGTTTAGGATTTGTTGTGTTCTATTCTGTTGTGAGTTTTTTCTAGCGACAAGTTCTTGATAAACCCTACAGCCTTTATAGCTAGCTGCGTGATCTTGAAGGCATATCGCACACTAAATACAAAACAGTCCCCCTGACCAAATATGCGTAAAAATAACTGGTGCAACTGATTCTATTCTGGTCTGCGCTTCTTACATTCCTCCTAATAGCAATGAGGCTCTCTATGTAGCTCATGTTGATAATATCTTACACATTCATTCTTTATTGGAAAGCAACAGTCACTTAGCGATCTTTGGTGATTTTAATTTATCGAGAATCATCTGGACATATATTAGTGATGTGCTTGCTCCGACTAATATAAATACAACGCACGAAATTTATTTTATCGACAGTCTTACAAGTCTTGATTTGTATCAAATTAATAATGTATTTAACAATTTATGCAAATTGCTTGATTTAGTGTTTGTATCTTCAAATATTAAATATGAGTTGTCTGAATGTTTCTGTCCGATCTTAAAATCGGATATGCATCACAAGCCGCTTATAATAAATTTTGAATTTTATGAATTCTTCAATAGTTTTTTAGAAAACAAATCATACAACTATAATTTGTGCAATTTTGAAAGTGTAAATAATCTTATTTTCACTCAAAATTGGAGTGCCTTGTTCGAAGGTAAAAATACTGAACTCTGCTATGATTTATTCAAATCAAATTTAGCTCTTATCTGCGAAAAAAATAAACCGTGTCATAATAAAAAGAATTTTAAGTTGCCGTGGTTTACAAAGGGACTCAAAAAGCTTAAAAACCTGCGTAACAAATTTCTTAAATTGTTTAGGGCGACAAATGAGCCTTGTTATCATGAAAATTATGCGCACTATATGCGCGAATTTAATTTTCTTAATAAGTTTTTATAAATTTTGAATCCTATATCACAACTAATCCGAAAAGTTTTTGGAATTTTATTCAGTCCAAAAAAGGTGGCTCACAAATTCCTACTTCCATGTCTTTTGAAAGTAGGTGCTCTACTAACATAACTGATACGGTTAAGCTGTTTGCAGATTTTTTCAAGTCTAATTTTGTTGTTGATGAGGAGATTGTGGAGTCCGTTGATTCATTTACTGATCTGGGCTCATTGACCTTATCGGTTAATGATGTCCTGGAGCAGCTCATTGAAATTAAAAGTTCTTGCAAAACAGATATTGATGGCTTTGCTGCCATTTTCCTTCTAAATTGTGCTTACTCTTTAGCTGCTCCCTTATGTGAAATTTTTAATAAATCCCTATCTGAAGGTGTTTATCTTAAGTGTTGGCAAATTGCTTCTATCACGCCTATCTTTAAATCAGGTAAAAAGAATCTTATTGCTAATTACTGTCCAATCTCGAAATTATCCAATGTCTCTAAGCTGTTTGAAAGTATAATTAAATCCAAACTTTTTTTTTTAATAAAACGCCATATTTGCCCTGAGCAGCATGGTTTTTTTGTGGGTCGCTCCACGGTAACTAACCTTTCCGTGTTCTCTGAGTTTTGCATATCATCCTTTGAGCTCGGTAATCAAGTGGATGTTGTATATACCGATTTTTCAAAAGCCTTCGACAGAGTTTCACACAAGTTGCTGCTTTTGAAATTGTCGAAAATGGGCTTTCACTCTTCTTTGTTAAATTGGATGCATTCTTACGTTTCGGATAGAATGTGTTTTGTTAGGATTAACAATGTAAATTCTTATGAATTTTCTGCATCCTCGGGTGTTCCTCAAGGGAGTATTTTAGGACCAATGTTCTTTATGCTTTTTATAAATGACGTTTTCAAATGCTTTAAACACTCGCGTTTTCTACTTTATGCGGATGACCTTAAAATTTTTAAGAAAATTTCTTGTGAGGTGGATGCTCTTCATTTGCAGTCTGATTTGAACTGGCTTGTGATGTGGAGTGAAGTTAATGGTCTAGCTCTGAACATTTCTAAGTGTTACCATATGACCTTCTCTAAGCTGACTTTACATACCATTATCAATTCATATTATCTTACTAATATCCCACTTCAATCAACGAAATCTTTTAAAGATCTTGAAGTTGTGTTTGATTCTAAATTTACGTTTAATGATCATTTAAACTTTCTTATTCCTAAGGCATATTCTATGCACGCTTTCATTCGCAGAAATAGCTTAGAGTTTTCTGATCCTCACACTTTAAAAATGCTATACAATTCTTTTGTTAGGTCAAAGTTAGAATATGCTTCCTTTATCTGGAGCCCGTATTTTGTAAATGACACAAATAGACTGGAAAGAATTCAAAAAACTTTTTCAAAGTTCGCTTTGCGTTCTTTAAATTTTAATGAACAACTATATATTAATTTAAAAACCGTATAATTCACGGTTATTGCTTTTAGGGCTTAAGTCCCTTGAGCCAAGGCGTAAGATTGCCTCTCTTATATTTGTGTATGATTTGGTTTCTGGAAATATTGATTGCCAATCGCTCTTAGAGTGCATTCTGTTTAATATTCCATCCAGACAACTCAGATTTTATAAATTATTTTTTATAAAACAATGTAAAGTAAATTATGGAACGTAAATTATAGTAAATTATTATAAATATGAACGGTGCAAAACTGTAAACTTGCACTGAACAGTATCTGCAATACCCACAACGTCACTCTCTGCTGGGTTCCCGGACATAGCAATATTGAAGGCAACGACGCAGCAGATGAACTGGCAAGGCGTGGAGTAACCGCAGGTACAAACAGAGCTGACACAGATGTGCACATTCCAATAGCCGTCGTCAAAAGGAGTATAGAACTAAAAGCCAGAGATATTGCCAACACAAACTGGGCTTCCAGAGGTGACTGCAACATATCTCGAAGGCTTTGGCCTGAGCTAAATGAGAAAAGAACTAGAAGCCGTCTGCTTTTGGTCAAACGGGAAATCCGGATCCTTGTTGGAGTTCTAACGGGTCATTGCCCCATTGGGGTAATGGCCAATAGAATAGGTATAACAGCGCCAGACTTTTGTCGGAGCTGCAAAGACCCGGAGGAAATAGAAACAATAACTCACCTACTATGCGAATGTCCAAGTCTACAGAATCGTCGACTCCGACACATGGGGAACAGATTTTTCAAAGACTTGGAAGAGTTGGTGAACACACCACTGCTAGACATCTGGAGGTTCATAAAAAGCACAGGATGGTTTGAGGAACAAATCGGAACAATGGTTTAACTTGGTACCACAACTATAAAAAGGGATTCGTAATGGACCTATAGGCCCCCGCGGAAGCGCCGGTAACGCTGCACGACCCTTCATACCTAACCTAACCTAAAGTAAATTATGCTCTACATGAGCCTTTGACTAGGGCATTGACTCTTTTCAATGAGTTATCGTCTAATAATGATTTAGATCTCTCTGTACAAAAAATTACTTTTAAAAATGCAATCAACAATTTATTCTTAGTTTAACTTTAATTAGTTAATGTATGCTTGCACTACATAATTTTAAGTTCTTATTTTTGTGTGTTATATTATAGTATGTAAGGATATTATATTCCATTAGACTCAATAAATGAAATGAAATAAAATGAAATAAAATAAGGCACATAATGGATAAAAGTATTACATTGCCATGTGTTTAAAAATGATAATTTTAAACAAACCCTTTTTAATAAGAAAACAAGCCAATCTTTTGGTAACAGCTTTTTGAGTAATATGTAACGTGTTAACTTCAAGATTTAATTGTTGACTTTATTACGCTGCCCGTTAATCTAACTGGCCTAAAAGTTCAATAAACTAAATTAAGCTTTCAAGTTATATCTCAGAGCTTGCGTGTGGCTTATCAGCTAAAAAAATTTCAGGATGAAAAGTTGCTTTAAATTGAAAAAAAACAAAATTCTATTAAATTGCATACTATTTTTTTTAACAATATGGCAAAACCAATTAAAAAGATGCAATGAGACTATTTTTCATTCTAGCAATTGTAAGCTAATGTCAATCAATGCTTTTAAATAAAATTAAACTTAATAAGATAAACACTAGATTTATTCAAGGGCATTAAATTTTCACGCCCCAAATTTTTTTTTAACTTAAGCGGCTATTTAGCCACATAAGCCATCAGTGGCGGCCAGTGACAGTGACAGAAGCTTAAAAGAATCTTGTTTAATTTTTTTTTTTTATTTTTATTAATCTTGATTACTTTTGATTACCTGCCTGTGTATATAATAAACAAGAAAAAATAAAAAAAAAAATAAATAAATGGCGTCAAAAATTTTCTTGCTTCAGACAGATTTCGGCGATAAAACTTATATGTTGTTGTGATCACACGATTCTTTTAAATGTCAACTTATTGAGCTGACAGTTGGAAAATTTATTACCTCAGGAAGGTGTTGATATTATATTATTTTGTGAATGAACCAGAATCGGTGTAACTTACGCTATGTTGATGTGTTTTTACTTTTCTGAAGGTAAACAACTTTGAGGTAAGCGGCAAAGTTTATTGAACTTTATATTAAAGTAGAATGATGGGGGAAAGAAGGCACATAAGGCAACTTAACTAAATAAAAAATGAAAGGCTTAGGAATAACATACAATTATCTAAAAACAAAAAAATTTAATGCAATCTATTGATTCGCAACTTTCTTGTAAATGTTGTCTTGTAATTTTAAATCATTCACTCATACCAGGACCATAGCCATGATTTTCCATGGCGGGGATTTGATAAAAAAAAATCTAATACCAGTAACAAAAAGAAAAAACAAAGGATATGGAAATTTCCGAGTATTGTCGTTTACTTCTAAAACTATTCTTGAATTTGCCTTTTCTTAAATAACCAAAAAAGCGATCACCAGAGCTTATTAAATTTTTTATCGAACTAATGTTAAGCACCAAGTTTTTGATTTTTGCCTTTAGTTAACAGAGAAATGGTTCACATAAGGCCCGTAGTCAGGATTTACCTTAGGGTGGATTTTGATAAAAAAAAAATCTATAAGTAGATACCAGCAAAAAACTATAAGCAAGGATATGGAAAAATAAAAAACCATAATATAAGCTTGAAAGGTAAAAATAGGTAAGATTTCTTGCTGTTTCTTAAAATCAAAACTAAAATTAGCTATGAAAAATTGCAACTTTTTTTATTAAGTTCAACTGTTGAAGTTTCACATAAACGGGAGAACAAAATATTTTAGTCTTTAGATTTGGTTTCTCTTTGGCCTTCTTACGCTTTTATTGATCTCCATCTTGTGTATAAGTATTTGGAACTGTGTGAACCAGAGACCTGCAGCGAATCGTTTTCTTATGATTCTAAATCACTCGTCAAAAACCAAGTGCGAGTGCGTGCGGTTGCGCACAACAACAACCACTTCCACGCGAAGCATTCTCATAACAGCTATGAGCGACGAGTGCCGCTGCTTTCACTCATCGCTCATTAGAAAGTCTGCTGAATTCTAAGCACATGAGTCTAAGCACCCTCAATGACTCTAAAGTCATTGAATGATTTGCGTGCACTTCAGTATTGGCGTGCGTTTACCTTGTTATACTTTTGTTTTGTGTTTTACGTGTTAATTAAGAAAAATAGCCAACTTCTGAGTTGGGGAACGCTAGTTTAAAGAATTAAATTGTAGCAAACTTATTTTATACTTGTATGCTGTCTATTATTTGTTCCTTGTTGTTATTATATTGTTTTTAATCAATTTTTCAAATCACTTTCACACTTGCTATGATGAATTGCTGAGAACCTTTATGTTTAGGGATGCCATAAGGAAAGCGGCAATCCAAAATAAACAGTATTGCCGCTTTAATGATTTATATATTATAAAATGATTTTATTCAATATTTTAATTATAATAATTCTTAATTCTTTAATAATAGTAATTTTAATAAATCTTAAAAAATTTTTCCAAAAATTTTTAACATATTTTTTCAATAATATTTTCACAATTTTTCACTAATTTCTATCAATATATTTTTTATTAATTTTTTTATTAAGTATATGCACATAAATATTTTTTTAATACTATTTTAAGATTAATTTTCATACTTTTGTCGAGTCCGCTAGTATTATATATATATAATAATAAACTTATATATTATGTGTATAATAAAATATGTCAGCGGTAACACTGCACGCGATGTCCCTTAATGACTCAAAAATCATTAGGAATGACTCTAGAATCATTGGAATCATTGAGCGGCATTCTTATGAGCGATGAGTGAAAGCGGCGGCACTCGTTGCTCATCGCTGCTATGAGGATGTTTTGCGTGGAAGTGGTGGTTGTTGTACGCAACCGCACGCACTCGCACGCACTCGCATTCGATTTTTGATGGATGATTTATAGTCATTCGTTCGAATCATAGACTTGTTGCAGTTCTCTGGTGTGCATCCTAGTACGAGTTATCGTTAAAGGCTAAAATATTACTGTTCTGGAAAACGATATCGACAATTTAAATAAAATTCAAAAGAAAATATTTTGAAATCTTTAAAAATTTAACAGTTTTATTTTCTCATGATTCAATTCCAATAAGAATTACCGTATATATTTTTTTGTTAATAAAATTTTTTGAGCACAGGAATCGACTTCGATAAAAGTCATATTTAAATTTCAGACTATTTTTCAAAAATCGTACTTCGAAAACTGGTTTTTGCACAGCACCAGTATCTTATACCCAATTTATTATACAAGATATTACATGAAAATAAGTTCATGTTAATATTAACATAATTACTCAGCTAGATAAATTTTTATAAAAAGAAAAAAAAATTGAAAACAAAATTTTTTGAACTTCCAAACTGTTTTTTAATTTTTTAATATAATAGAAAATAATTTTAAAAATGCTGATGCTTAAAAAGCTGTAATTGTTAATTTTTTTTTTATGAAAATTTGGTAACATGATTAGGAAATCATCAAATTACTATAGAATTGGACTGTATAAAATGGTTTACAAAAATTTTTTCTATTGAGAATTTTTTTCGAAAAAAAGGCATATATGGGAAAGACTTTGCACAGGGCTAAATTTTTGTGCCAAGTTGGAAATTTTAGATGTCTTATATACCAAGAAAACAAGAAAATAAAATAGTTAAACTTTTTAGTCATTCGCTTTACTTGGAATACCCCATAATGTGTTAAATGTTGTGGTTCATGTATTTTTTACACTTTTAAAAATGAAAAAAAAGCCATTGAAATGAATGCTTTTTCAAAAGTTTGAAACCATGGTTTTCAAAAAACCATAGTTGACCATTTTGTCGAAATTCTGACTAATTCTTAACTAAAGTCTTAAAAAAATCGTTACAATTTCGTAACGCAAATATCGAAACAGTTTCACTTTTTATACGAATTTATATAGAATTTCGTTATGCGACTATTTGTAAAGCATATTGAATTGCAAACAGATTAATATTTCCTTTCTTTCGGATTGTCTGAACGAAATCGTAACTTTTTCGTAACATTTTCGTTAAGACTCGTTACGAAACCGTTACGACATTTTGTTACGAAGTCGTGTCAACCGCTTCATACGATATTCTTGACGATTTCGTAACGAAATCGGATTTCAAAATCGGAAAGATTGCGAAATGCTTGATACCATTTCGTTAAGAATATTCCGATATTTGCGTAACGAAATTGTAACGATTTCTTTAAGACAGCTCAAAATAGTAACGAATTAGTCGGAATTTCAGCATAGTCGCCAACTATGGTTTGCTGGGTAGATATGGCTTAAAAAATGTCAAGCTAATTTTCATCAATTTTCAAAATTATATTCGTTCTAGGTATAATTTCATATATATTTTTTACTGGCTATCAGTGATTTTTGAGCATTCAAACTGATTTTTTAATATACAAACTCCTTGGAGATGAATGCCCATATAATGATTTTGACTTTTATAATCTTTCACTTGGCCAAAAAAAATTTTTCAAAAATTAAGTGAAGTTTTCAAGAAAATTAACATTATCGCAGTTTATGTAAAAAAAAATCAAATGTTGAATTTAATAGTCTCCTTTGTGTTATTTCTTTATACTTTCTGGTCCCTAAGTGGGGGAAGGAGGGTGTTTGAACACCTAAAATTCCCCCCTTATCTACGGGCCTGGTTCACATTTAGCATTTTTATTTGCCTTTAAAATAGTATAGTTACGAAAATTAAGACAAAAAGTTAAAACTTCCTACGCACAATTTCTCATACTTATACAACAATTAAAATTTTAAGCAAAAAATATTGAATTTTTTATTGAATCAACCCAACGAATTCGTTTCAAATTCGAGGTTAAACCGAGATCTCGGACATTCAATTCGGAAACGAAGTTCGTTCTGATTGTGCTATTGAACCGAGGACGTAAGAAATGCACACTTAAATAATCGAATCACTTACGAAACGAATATTTCAAAATTAGTAAATCATTTTCGGAAAATTTTTTGCGATTCGTTTCAAAACAAATAATTTTTTTTAGTTTTCATTGCTTACACAAATCCTTATTCTAGAAGTGAAAAAATTTCACTTCTTTACTGTATACACGCTATACTGTTTCCTTTAATTTTTTTTTTGTGTATTTCGGACCCTTTGGGAGTGGAGGGTAACGAATGAACCCCAAAAAACCACCTGGCTACGGCCCTGACTCATACATCTTAAATTCTTAAATCACAAAGGAAATGTTTTAATTTAATTTTCCTTACAAAAATATAAATTTTCCGCTATTGTTTTATCTCTTAATTCTCGCTAATTAAGCATTTTTCTGCCCTTTGAGCATTCCTTCATCCATTCATATCTATTTTTTCTAATTAATTCTAATTAAATTTAAGTGCTCAATTAAAATTTTAAAATAGCAGTGTTGACGCTTCGGTGCAATATTCACACTTAGTTTTTTTTTTTTTTAAAAAGTTGCTGAAGCTCGACTAGAAGAGTGTAAATAGCAAAAAAAAAAGCACCCTCACTTTCAAGTAGATACAACAATGCAAAAGTTTGTGCAAACAAAATTAAATCAAATTTAGACATTAACAAGGTTTACAAAAAGTAAAAATGGAGCACACACATTTTGGTTTTTGATGAAAACGTGTTTTTTTCACTTTTATTTATTTGTCTAAATACTTTTATTTTAAGTTTTATATATTTTTTTTTATTTTTTAGTTTACATTTTATTATTCTACTTCTTTATTGTGAATTTGCACACATGTTGCAAGTAAGAGAAAATAAAAGATTTTTCACATTAGATAAAGTGACGACAGACATGTGCAGACAGATAGTACTGAAGGACGGACAGACAGATAGAGGGAACCAGGCAAACCAACAGCATGAACGCATAGACAGCGTGAATGCAGCAAAATCACAAAAAGCAGGCAAACAAAAACAAAAAAATAAAAATTAAGGCATTCACTGTTTTTCAGCCAGAAAATAATATGGCTGTCCGTCTTACCACTACTGCCTGTCTGCCACTTTTTTAGGTTAAATAAAAAATGGCAACACTTTTTCTTTTTTGTTTTGTGTTTTAAACAGTTCGCTTATCTCTGCCAAACTATTTATGTTATCGCTTGAAGCGCAAACATTTTGATTTTTTGCATCTTGATATTGTTGTTTGTTTTATTTTTATTTGTGAATTTTCATTGCAATTAAATTGTTCGCGCTATTCAGAGTGAGTCACAACTCAAAATGTGTTTTTAGGAATGTTCTGACAGTTTATTAAGATCAGATCCAGCAAAATAAAAATTCCATGCATTTGAGTGGGCTTATTTTAATAATTTTAAATACATTATTGGATTGTAGCAGCCATGGCGCAGTGGGTAGAGTGCTTGGCCCATACGCCAGAGAGCCTTGGATCAAATCTCACCTGACACAGAAAGTTTTTCAATTAAATTAATTTTTCTGTGTTCAGCTGTCACCTCTCTGCAGACAATGGCAAACCTCAGAGTGTAAAAACTGCCATGAAAACCTCCTTGAGAACATTAGCAGTTCGGAGTCGGCATAAAACTTGTAGGTTCTGTTCTCGATCATTTTGTGTCCAACCATTTCACAACACGCACAACACAATTGAGATCATAAGAAGCTCGGTCCAAGTCCTTTCAAGGGCTAAAATGGTCATTTATATTATTATTTTTATGGGATATATAGCATTAAAAATAATACCATTCAAAAAAATCTGCCATAGAGCATATTAAATTTTTTGAAACCTATACAAAAACTATCATATATACAGAGCTAAAAACTATTACAGAAAATCAATAAAATCACCTTATTTAGCTAATTTATTAGGTTTTTCTATAAACACTACCAAATAATACGAAGTTTCCATAGAAAAATCGTTTTTTTTCCTAAAGAGAAAATTATATTGGATACGAGTATTAAAAGCTATTTGAATAAATTTTTTAAATAAGATTTCTCATTGAATAATAAAATTATGTGAATATATAAAGAGCCTGGGATATCACATTAACTCGACCTTAACAAGCACGGATCACATTAATAGCATATTACGTACCATCTACTTTACTCTGCGAAACCTTAAAATGACAGCTGAGCTTACTCCTGTGGAAACCAGGCGCAAGCTTGTGTTGCAACTTATAATTCCTATTATTACGTATTCTGAGCTCATCTACAGCAGGCTTGATTCACGATCTGAACACAAACTGCAAATTGCATTTAATCATGCTACTAGGTATGTCTATAACCTTCAAAGATTTCATCACATTACTCAATTCAAGAAAAATATTCTTGGTTGTGACATCATTAGTTACCTCAATGCCCGTAATTGCATCTTTTTGCATAAACTTATTCATTCCAAAACTCCTCGGTATCTTTTTGAAAAACTACACTTTTGCCAGTCGACCAGAAGTAATATTATTATAGTCAGTGGCGTAGCTAGGGTTGCTGACACCCGGGGCGGAAAACAGATTTTGCACCCCCAAAGGAAGGTTATCCTTATCCTATCTAAAATCTATTTACAGAAAATGAAAATTTTTAAACATACTGTTTTTGTTTAATATTTTTTATTTTATTAATAGTTTTGTTGAGATGCATCGAGTAAACATAAATAAAAACATCGATTTGGTATCTGAAAAAAATAAAAAAAAAATTATTTATTGATATTCATTAATAAAATTAATCTTTAAGGTACCATCAAGATTTAAAATTTCTTCTTTCTTGCTTTTAGTGATGCAAACTTTCGAAAACTTCATCGAAATCAATGTTTTTAGCCTCTTCGGCTTCAATGGATAAGATTGAGAGCTCTGTTAGTCTTGACTGCCCCATTGTAGATCGTAAATAATTTTTTATTAATTTAAGCTTGGAAAAGCTTCTTTCGCATGAAGCGACGGACACGCAAATCGTTACAAACAATTTTAAGCAAAGTGTAAGATTTGGCAATGATTCCTCGAATCCCCACTCACAAATAAATTTTAAAAAATCTATTGAGGACCAGTTTGAGTTTGTTTCCAAGGCAATGTCTGCAGCTTTAAGGTGCCTTCTTAGCCTTGGTATTTCAATCCTCAACTCTTCTTCATTGATCTCATCATGGACAGTGACCAATCTTTGTATTAAGAGCTGCAGTTCATTTTCAGAAGCAGATAGCAAGCTCGATGGGAGGATTGCTTCAAATACATTTTGAACGTCTTCTAGTGATTTTGTTCTTGTCTGAAGTTCCGAATGAAACCTATCCAAGCACTCGAACATCGCCCTCTTGTTTTCTTCTTGTAGACTAAGTCCACAGTCTCTTGTCTGTTCTCCTGGCATCATTTTTCTGTATCGGATTCGTCTCTCAACTAATATACCACAATTTTCCGATTCAACGAGTGCTTTTTGAATTGATTGTTGCACTAGGTTAGAACGTTCCTCAAAAATAAAACGGTTCAATGCCTTAAGTTTAAGCAAAACATTATCAAGTGCCAAGTTCTTAGTTTGCTAGTACTTCTGCGTTATTTGAACTTCCCGAAGGACATCATGCCAAAAGTATAAGTAGCATAGAAATGTGAAGTCAAGGATTGCTGATAATAGGCCCTGTGCTGTTCCTCTTGTGTCAATATTTTCGTCGGGATCGCATAGAGCTTCAATCGCTTGGACAAACTTTTGATAATGTTCAGCAAGAGGCATTACAGCAGAATAGTGTGCACTCCAGCGCGTTGTTGACAACCTTTTTACTGATACATTAGTATGACGTATTAATACATCCCATCTATGAGTGGATGCAGAAAAGAAAGAATACAGCCGTTCGAGACAACCAAAAAATGTGACACATGATGAATTTTGAGCGAAGGCATGTTGACCGCACAGATTTAAAGAATGGTCTACGCATCCGATAAATACTGCCTTTTTATTCTTTTCTTTTAGTTTTTTCTGCACTCTCCCGTGAATTCCAGACATTGTAGCAGCATTGTCATATCCTTGGGCACGACACATCATAAAATCTAAACCATCACTTTCAATTTTATTTAATATATCTGAACTGATATCAACGGCTTTCTTGCCCATAATAGTAAAAAATCCAAGAAATACTTCCTTAACTTGTACTTCACCATTGGTTATTTTAACATACCTAATAACTTCCGACATTTGATCCACATGTGACACATCTGGTGTGCTATCAAACATTACTCCAAAATATTTAGCAGCTTTTATTTCTTTGATAAGTTTGGATTTCACATGATTAGCTAATACACTTATAAATTCGTTCTGAATGGTTGGTGAAAGATAAGAATGTTGATATTTGCAATTAGCTTGTTTTAAGTTCATAAGGTGTTCTTTAAGGACTGGGTCATACTTTGAAAGGAATTCAACTAACTCAAGAAAGTTTCCTTTATTTAATGAGTCCGAATGCTCGAAATGTCCACGAAATGGCAAATTCTGTTTAGCAAGGAACAAAGTAACATCAAGAAGTCTATTGAGTATGTTTTTCAATTTTTTTTTTATTTTCCACAATTGTTATATTTTCTGCGTCAATGGTTTTGTTTAGTCTCAGCCGTGTTGATAACGTTTTCCACATTTCAAGAAAACGCAAGTGCTCTATGGACTTCTCATGATCGTTTATTTTAGGATTCAGCTTCCACCAAGCTTGGAACCCAGTTACAAATTTAGATGTGCTATCGGTTATATTAACGTTGAATAGTCGGCAGCAAAAGCAATACAATTGCTTACTGAAAGGTGAGTAAACCATCCATGATCGTAAAATTTTTTCATCATTAGGCAAAAGTTTGTAGAACCAATCTTTTGAGAGCTGGCGAGTCTGACCTTTAGTATTGTCCCCAGGACGACGAACAACTTCGAAAGGCCCATCTTTATTTTGAAAAACTGTATTTCCTCTTTTAATAATTTCTGTTCTAATGTGATCTTTTAGGGGTATCTCCCAAAACGAGACATCAAGAAAAATTCTCAAGCTACTCTCCTCTTCGTGTTCCATCATATTTGAAGTGTTATGACTACAATCAGTTCCATGAATATGTTTTTCTTCTTCGTCCTGTGTAGACTGCATGCTCATTACGGAAGTATCAGGATTTACCTTTTTAGAATAAGAATATTCAAATTGAAAAATTGTAACATGGTGCGAGACCAATATAACTGCAAATTTCTCAATGGTGTCCGCTAGTCATACGAGTATAGTTCATAACCACTTAGATATGGTGGTGGAGTGGGTGAGCATAGAAGATTCTCCCCTGGCACTCAGACCTCTGTACATTGTGCCATTTAATTTAACCACTTAATTTAAAATAATATTACAACTATGTATATAAATTTTAGAAATTATTTTTACTGCAAACACAGATACATAACGTTGATTCTAAACTAAACTAAATTTAAGAATTTGGAGATAAAGTTTTTTGACTACACGTCCAAATAACAATTCTTGATTTTATTCAAAATTTGTCACTGGTTATAATAGGGTGGGCGGATTTTTTGAAATATCGTTTTTACATGGATTTTCTAGAAGAGGTCAAAAAAAGAAGTCCAGGAGTGTATTTTTTTTTTATTCTGATACTAAAAATTAGTTTTTAGTTTTGAGCGAAATCGGTAAATCTAAAACGAATTTTCAGCCTATCAAAAGTACAAAAAACGTCATTTCCTATGTTGACGATTTTACGCGTTTGTATGACGTTGTATTGAAATTTTTAGAATTTTGATTTGCTGTAACTTTGTTTTTAACCGATCGATTTCGCCCAAAATTTGCATGGCGAAATTTTTGAGGCAAGAAAATCTATTTTTTGGCATCTGATTAAAAAAAATTAAAGTTTTGCGGGGAAAACCCCCCTTTTTTGAAAACTAGTTTTACATGAATTTCTAATAGAGCATAAAAAAATGAGAACAGGGGTGGATTTTTTATTTAATTTTGACTGATTATTATGACGTTTATTGTACACTCGATGGGCTGTATCTTCGGTTTGAATGGACCGATCTCTGTAGAAATGTAGTTTTGGTATTAGATTTAAAAAAAAAACGAAAGGCTAGGGGAGCTCTAGTACGAAAATGGCAAAAATTTCATAAAAACTCAAATTTTATTAAAAGAAATACACAACTGAGTTTCTTTTTTTTTTCTCTAATAGAAAATCCATGTAAAAACGAGTTTTCCAAAAATCGGCCCACCCTTGTGCACAACATTAAAAAAAAAACATTTTTTCAATAAATACTGAAAATTATTGAGATATTTGCAGCTACTTTAATAACGCTTTAATTTTTGCATATACATATATTAATTTAAACGAAACGGCTAAATATCGTTTATAGAAAGGAAAGTTAATGAATTAAGCAAAATTAAATGTATTCGCAAACCAAAAGTTTTAAAGTGAAATTGGTGTTTATTTGTTTCTTTTGAAATCAAATTAATGCATATCAATTTTAAATATTGATAGAACGAGTCGCCAAAAATAGTTTATGCATTTACAAATTTTTCATGGGAAGCTAAAGCATGTTTATATTTTTTATATTTACATGAGGAGGCACCGCTGCATTGCTTCCAGATTTATTGACAAATTGAAGCATTGATCCGGCTAAATCTTTTAATTCCTTGGAATGTATTATTTTGGCCTTTCTTTGTTGGCATCCACTTGGCCGTTTTGGCTTAGCAATTTTATTAAACATATTTAAAACAAACACAAAACTCGCACACTTTTCACTGTTGAACAATTCTAGTTGGAAATTAATATGGGACAAAGATACACGAATGTTCGGTAAATATCAATTTCCCGCTCAAAAATTTCAATTTCTTCGTTAAAAAGCTCATATTAAACCTATTGTTCAGTGCCTCTTAAACACTGAATGTTTGTGAATACAAAGCTCTCAAAGTATCAAAAAACCATTGCATACTTTTAGTTTGTGAATACAAAACTCTCAATTAATCAAACATCCATTGCATACTTTTAGTTCCTATTAAGTTACATAAATGTATTCATATAGAAAAACTGTATGTTATATTTTTGCGACACCAATCTATATAAAATATACTAGAATTTGTAATTAATCTTTATGATAGTTGCACCCCTCACCATTATAATAAATAAATAATAAATAAAGTACATTTTAATACAATTTTCCACTATTTATATTGAAAACAATTTTTTTTTTGTAAATTTTGCACCCCTATTGACTGTGCACCCGGGGCGGACCGCCCCCCCTTGCTACGCTACTGATTATAGTGCCTAACTGGAACTACCTGAACTCAACCAGGCTTTTTTTCGTTAATGCCGTCAGATTGTGGAATAGTTTACCCAGCGTAATTAAATGTATGGCTAGCAAAGGTGGCTTTAGGCAAGCGGTTTTGAATCACTTTTCTTAAAAAATAGTATGTTTTTTTTTTTTACTTTTTGATAAGAAACCAGATCTCTACTTTCAAACCCCAATTTCTCTTGTTATTTCTTTTCCTTTTCTTTTTTTCTCTTTTATTTATTAATGTATTACTTATGTCTCCAAAATGTGTGTTAATCTATTTAATCTTTTCCTCTAATTCAATTAAATGTATTATTTATAATTAATTATGATTACTTAAGTATTCTTTAATTTTAATTATAATATTTAATTCTCATACCAAAATCCTACTCATTGTGTATGCTACTGCCTTTGTACAGCAAAAGAATTTATTCTTATTGTACTAATATTTCAAATTAAATAAATAAATAAATAAATATTTTTAGCACTCAACTTTAATAAAGATCTATTTTATTTTCACACCCCAAATTTTAAGAAAAGACTTTTGAAAACTTTTGATTTGAAATGAAAGTTTTGATTGTTTATAGTATTATTAGATTTTCTTATTAAAACAATCTTTTAAGAATATAATAATGGGGAAGATGCGTCTTTGCCTTCATAGAGAAAAAAGCTTATGTTAAATTGAAAAAAAACCTAGTATAATTTATAAGATGACTTTGGCAGTTTTCAGCCACCCAAGTACTTTAACAAAACGCCTAAGTTTTACATGTTGACTTGCCAATTTGTATTGGGTGATAAATTAACCAAGTATTTGGTAATTTTTTATACACTACTTTAAAAAAAATTGAATTTCAAATATATAACTTTTTTTTGAGTTTCGGTTTTTTTTTATTTTCCTTTTTTTTGAAGCTGCCGCCGCCCCCTCTGGTTCTGTGTTTTGCTTGACTGAAATCGGCCACTACACAAAATTTTTCTTTCATCGACTCCGTTTTTCTTAGAAATTAATTACTTCTCGGCTTTTCTTGCTGCTTGACGTATAGTATATTATACCAAGCAGATTAAATTAAATAAATATCAAATATCAAATACAAAAATTTTACCTCGCATGCAGTTGAGATTCGAACCCACACCAACCGATACCACTGTGTAAGAAGTAACTACACTACGCATTGGGCCGAACTCCTTCGTTACGCGGAGTGATTTATTCAATATTAACCCTATAGGAACAACCTAACTTGGTTTTAAAAACAACTAATTAAAAACCTAATTTAAAATAAACCAGTATATGAACTACTTTGAATTATATTACTCCGGCATCCACTTCAATTCTAAATAGTTTTTGTTGCATTATATATAAAGTAATTGAAATACTACTTAAAAAGAAGTGATTGATAAACTACTTTGAATTATATTAAGGTGGCAACTACTCTGATTTTGACATGTGTTAGATTGCAAATTGTTATTAGATTACAAGTTTATATATGTTTAACCATGTTATTTCATCAAATATTATTAACTTTAGGCCATCAGTAATAGTTTTCAATTGGTTATTTTGAAGTAATTAAAAAAATAATTTAAATATAACTAATTTAGCAAGTAGTTGAAAATATATGCGGTTTTCAAGTGATTTATTTTAAAGTAGTTAAAAAATAATTTGAATTTAACTAATTTAACAAGTAGTTGAAAATATATGCAGACGAAAGTCAATTGACTTATTTAGCGGACATCACCATACAAAATATGTTAGTTCGTTCTATGGAAAAAAGTCCGAATTTCAACTAGTTGTGGTTGACAAAAAACTACTTTATCAACTACTTTTAAATTAGTTGATTTTCCTACAGGGAATTACAACTGAAGCTATGCTGCAGCTATCAAAAGAATACTGCGACATACTGCATCTGTTAATACAGCATCTGTTAACATCTGTGAATTAAATATTTTTTTGGAGTTTACTCTTTTAGAATCGATTTTATATAGTTCCCGCGGTATGAAAATTTTAAGGCGAGTGAAATCGAGCGTTATCTAAAAAATCAAGCGTTACGCAGTCAGCGTTATACAAAGAAAATACGTTCTCACAGCAGAGAAATACCAACAACGAAGAAATACCAACAAAATACATACTCACAGCAGAGAGAGTTTCAACAAACTCGATGTTGCTCTCTACTCTTCTCTTTTTAACATATGTTCAGGTATGTACATACCAGGGATGATATTGGCTTAGTTGTAAAAGGGCTAAAATTTATACAAAAATAGGCCATTTTTGACAAAAATGAGGCCATTAATGGTAGCTCAATATTAAATACTTTCTATTTGAATGTTCTGCCATGACCACATATATCCAAATAGATTTCAAATTATCTGTTTTAAAAGCTTTTCAAATTTTTTTTTTTTATTTCACTATTTTGACCTAAGCTGGGTCAGAGTAATATTACTTAATTCTTTCTTTTAAATAGATTTGATTTCATATATAGATGTCCCATTGCATTTCAAAAAAAATATGTCAAAAAAAAATCTACATATGTATATGGTTAATTTCTCATTGGAAAAGTCAAAAATATGTCAAAAAATAATCAAAAATTCTCAAAACCAATTTTTAACAAAGCCATTTATATGATAAGTTAATAATACAAATAAAAATAGCAAACCATTTCCACAGAAAACCGCAAATCGGATCGATATATTCTTTGATAAAGAGTCTTAGGAGTATTCTTTCCAGTCCTTAGCTATATAAATAAGACGGTCAGAAAGATATGATTGATAAATTTAACAAAGACTTGTAAGAAGACAAATCAAAGCTGCGGGACGAAATGGGCATGATACCAAAATAAAATCAGTTCTACCAAGAAAACATATTAAGGATTGGCGGAATTTCATAAAGAATAATTTCATGAATGTTATACAATTTTGGAATATAGAGCCTTGAGTAACAAAATTAGTTAAATCAAAACTAATTAAAGGTGGGGGAAAAACAAGTGTTAATGCAAGCCCTTGTTTATTACTTCTTAGGAATTTATTTAGATAAATTCTGACGCCATAATCTGAAACAGCGTGAAGTTTTGTATGGGCATTTCAATAATGTCAAACGTGACCGTCGCACACATTTAAAGTTAAAAAAAGGCAAAGTAAAACATATTTGCATTTTCTTTTTAGCTTACATTGAAGCTCTTAAGTAGCACTTTAGTTAGTGCCAAAGTTTATAGTAGGCATAGTTCTGGTTCAAAAAAATAAACAAAAATGGAAAAAGTGTTCGTGTCTATATATAGAAAATCAGAATTCAGCGAAATCTGTCACAGTGTTTTGGTGCAACTAGTTTTAGAATCTTACGAAAAAATGTTACAATTTTAATTTTTTTTTTTTGGTTCAAATATCTTCAGTACTTTTTTATTTTTTAATCATAATCTGAGTCATTACGTGACATTTTTTCCATTAGGATTCAATTGAGTAATTAAATAGTTGTATTTTAGTAATTAAAAAACTATAATTATTTACTAAATATATTTTACGCTCATTATCTCAACCATTTGTCATAATATTTAGCCAATATCTTCCATTTTTACTAAAACAAAAACTTTTCGAAACATATACTAAACATTTACTAAAAAGAAAGACCACGATTTGATCATCATGGTAAATGATTTTATGTATAAATCGCTTAAATGAATAAAATTTAAAGGTTTCTCTAAGATAATACCATAAAATAATAAGTTTTTAATAGCTTTTAATTTTTGGGTTACAGTGGACTTTTCTGTATAAATGGCCTATTATATGGCCATTCGTCATACGTCGAAAATTTTTTTGATACAGATAAAATAAAAAAAATGGGTGAAAGTTCATTGAAAATTGACGACATTAAATATTTAATTGGTTAAGGCTACATAAGATTACAATGGAGCCTTTTTTACGGATTCGCCTTTTCATCTATATGCATGATAAAATGCTGTAAGGAATGTATCGTGCTTGTAGCTGTCCACTTCACAATTCCATTCATAAACCTATAGAATTACTTTGGGATACTATTATAAGTAAAATCGATTCGAAAACTTAGACATTCTTTTGGAGGATCTGCAGAAATCTTCATACTTCCTCCATTATAGTAGATACCAAATGTTTGTAAGGAATTTTCCTGTAGATGTCAATCAATACTACAAAATAGTGGTTCTTTTGCATAATACTAACATGGTGGCTTTATATAAAATATAAGAACATCAGTTTTTTAACATTTTCTTCAGTTTCATTCAACAGAATAACTCAACAGAACTTATTTTATTGAGATTGATTTAAGATCATTATATTAAAAATTTTAATTTTCTACATCAATTTGACATACTACTTAGATGATATTTTTTCAGAAAAATTTTTCAAAAGGGCCTAAAATGAATCAAAAGGGCTTCGGGGCATATGAAATGAAAAAGGGCTCAAAAAAGCCCTGAAAGCCCCCAAATATCATCCCTGGTACATACAGTACAACAAAAAAATTGTGTGTTTGAATATGTGTGCATTTGCAACGTAGCCGTTGCTCATACGAGTAGTTTATATTTATTAGCTTGGTTAATTATAAATAATAAGTTATATAAGTTTTATCATTGAAATTAGTTAAAAATTCGTCGAGTTATTTAAATTTAAAGCATTAATCTTTTAAAAACAGCACAAAATCGTTGTTTTTCATGCTGCTTTACCTAAACTGAGTTTTTCACATATACGATCAAGCAAAACATAGTTATTTTAGTGATTTTGTATTAACGCATTACCGCCCATTGTACTCATCTGAGTACAAATTTTTAATGAATCATTTTGCACTTCACAAATCTTACATACATACCTAAAATGTCTTATTGCGCGCAAATGCGTAGTTTCATGTGTTTACTTCGAATTCGTGCTAGCAAAGAGTACAAAAAACATAACGGTTTATTTATTTTTGTTGTTTTTTTCTGTTGTGTTTTGCAATTTTTCATTTTTTTGAGCTCAGTTTATAATTGTCAACAGTGTGAGATGCATACGCGAATATACGCAGCGATATTATAAATAAACATTGAAAACATATCTAGAAAGTGATTTGAGTACATAAATTCTTAATTAGAAATTATTTTGGTTCAGGTAAGTGTGTTTGAAATTAGGTGTACTCGATTGGGTACAATGGGCAGATCTGTACTCAGCAAAAAAATTTTTTTAGAATGGATTTCACGCCACTATCGACTCAATCATTTTATGGACACTCATATGCCAACATTGCCTCCGCATTAGAGGCTGTTGAAGCGAATCAGGGAAATGGTTTGATAGATATAGCCATAATTCCACCTATTGCGGACTACAATACCGATGAAGATGATGTAGATTCAGACGACATTACTCAAGCGCAGCTGCCAAATGACGTTCCAGGCACTATTGATTTATTTTTCCATGAATGTGAATACGACACTGAAGATGATATTCCTATATCAGAATTGAAAAAATCACTTATTGCCGAAAAACCATCAATCCCACAATGGAGTGATGCACCCTGCAATAGAGATATGGCTGCAACTTATGATTTTGAACGGAATATGAGAGAAATGAAGGCACAATTGAAAAATCGAAATCCAGTTGAAATTTTTGAAACACTATTTGATGAAGATGTGGTAAAGCTAATATTAGAGCAGACTCGTTTGTACGCCGTGCAAAACAACAGACACAACTTTAAATTTGAAGAAAATGATTTAAAAATATTTGTTGGTATATTATTTTATAGCGGCTATCACTCAATGCCAAATGAGCGAATGTATTGGGAATTAGCTGAAGACACAGCTTCTGAAATAATATCTGGTAGCATGGCCAGAAACCGATTTTATGATATAAAACGAAATATGCATCTTGCCGATAATACAAACATAAACCCAGCTGATAAAATGGCAAAACTTCGTCCATTGATGAATTTGCTATGCCAAAAATTTAAAAAGTGGGGTATAATGCATAAAGATTTGTCCATCATTCATCATTCATCACACATCATTCATCAAAACAATGCATAAGAGGAAAGTCAGTTCGCTTTGGTTTTAAGAATTGGATGTTGACCAGCAGCTGCGGTTATTTATATTCTTTCGATACATATTGTGGTGCCAAAAACGTAAACCCAGAAACAGCGTGCTTGCCATTAGGATCACGTGTAGTACTTCAACTCCTGGCTCCAATAGAATCTCCAACAGATCACATAATATATTTTGATAATTTTTTTTCTTCTTATGAGCTATTTAGAACTCTGAAACAAAATGGATTTAGAGCTACGGGCACTGTAAGAGAAAATAGAGTTAAAAAATGTTCGTTAAAACCAAAGAAGGAAGTTCAAAAATTGCCAAGAGGATATTATGAATTCAAACATGATACAAACAGTGGCATAATATTTGTTAAATGGAATGATAACAACGCAGTTATTGTCGGATCCAATTTTGATGATGTTGAGCCACTAAACCAAGTGAAGCGTTGGTCATTAGCTGAAAAAAAGAAGATAAATATCCCACAGCCACGCCTTATTGCAAACTACAACGCTGGCATGGGAGGCGTTGACCTACACGATCAATCCGTAAATGCCTACAGAATAAGAATTCGCAGCAAGAAATGGTGGTGGTCGCTCTTTACTTGGATGCTTAACGCTACCATGGTAAACGCATGGAAGCTTTACAGGACTATGGGAAATGGAAAAGAAGACTTGTTAACATTTCAAAGATATGTCACTCGTCATTACTTACGCCACTATACCGTGCCAACCACATCGAAACGATCAGTTGTTCCCAGCGTTGCAAAAAGTACAGGACCGCATTTCCCAAAAAAAATTACTAACCAACTGAGATGCAAAGTGTGTTCTATGCGTTCTAGATGGATTTGCGAAATGTGCAACGTCGCTTTATGCTTAGAAAGAGATTGTTTCAAAAACTTTCACATATAAATTCGCACCCCGTATGTGCCCATTGTACTCATATGAGTACAGCTCATATTTCTTAGAATTAGAATATTTTTGAAATTTTATTTTATTTTATCCTATTCATATATCAATAAAGAACTCAGAAAATATAACAAAAATTTAAAATACTAATTTTTTAGCACCTTGGGCGGTAATGGGTTAAAGTAGAAATGCTTCAAATTGAATAAGTCGACGAATTTTCAACAAATTTCAATTAAATAAAACTTGCTGGATTTAGAATTAGCTAGGATTTTTATTGCTATGACATAACGGGGCATTTAATACAGAATATGTCCACAAATTGATCTTAAACAGAAAAAACATGAAAAATTTAAAAAAATTTTCATCATACAGGTGAAGGATTGCGCTTGATACAATTTTTGAAAGAATAAGTTAATTTAGATCTAATTTCTGGAAGAAAAATTGGAACGACTAGATATGGTACAACCATTGATGCTATGTTTTCACGATTACCATGAACCTAATATTACAGTATTTAATAATGACGTTACTATTAATGAGTTCATCAATTTACCTAATAGCGAATTTATGTAATAAATATATTTTAAAATTTATACAAAAGTATACAATTTTACTAATATAAGAGATGCCTTTCTTCACCCCCTTTAACTTTAATATACATCTCAAGTCCAAAGGTAATCGATCTAGAGGAGTAAACTCCAGTCGCGCGTCGGAGCTGACACGCACACTTCTTTTTTGGCAGGGTATCGAAGTATGTGCTTTCAAAGCAATGTATTAAACAATAAATTGCTTAGGTGAATTAACGTAGCTGCAGCTATGTCAGCAAACAGCAGCCAGGACAGCAGCTTGAATCAGTTGGTAGAGCGATAGACTGACACCAAACGTTCCAGGGTGCGATCCGCACGGCAGGCAAAGAAATTTTCGTTTCTTTTTTTTTTTTTCTTTTTGTTGATGAAATGTAATAAAATTTACTGGTGTGAATATTAACGTGTGTTTTTTAATTTGCTTTATAATATTTTTGAATTTAAAAGTGGTTTTATTAAAAAAAAACCATTAAATTATCAAATCTATCCGTCTCTCGTGTGTCTAATGATGCAGCTGTGTTTTTTTTTGCAGAAAATAGCTCAAAATTATGCTTAAAAGCCATCGATGCCAATCGGTTTTTAATTTTATATTTTTGGATTTTGGGCTTTGGTGAATTAAATATTTTTTTTTTGGCAAGTTATCGAAGTATGTGCTTTCAAGGCAATGTGTTAAACAATAAATTGCTTAGGTGAATAAGCATAAGTTCATAATTCCCATACAATTGTCTTTACTCAAGCCGACTTAGGTGATTTACCTATTGTTTTTTTCTCGGTGTAGCCTTCTTTTCTTTAGCTTTCAGCCTAATTTGTGAAGTGAGTTCTTAAAAAAAAAATGAAGAATTATAATTTTGTTCCAGCACTTGATTTTTGAATAAGCAAAGATTCCCGAAACTCAAGCCATATTTCGGTTGTATTTATTGAGTGAGTCAGTGTAGGCTTTATTGAAAATTTAAGTTGTAAGCTTAAAGGTTTTGGTGTGACGGACTGGGATCTAAAATTTAATTTGATAAATTAAAACATCATTGGCTCTCCTACCTCACACCATTATACCATTATACACCATTATCTCACCTCAGGAAACCTCTTTGGCAGGTTTCCGTCTCCTTGATAAGGAAAAGGTTTTAGTTAAATTGACCCAACACAAACTGTCAAAAACGATATTTATTAGATGAAATTCAAGTTTGCAGTATTCAGCAAAAATCCATGCGTATCCATCGTTATTCGTTTTTTAATAACTTATAAAAAGAGATATGGATGAGAGCCAAATCACTAAATGATGGGTTCAAAACCATCAATACAGCGAAGATCTTCAAGATTTGTATTTCTGAAAAAAGGTTGGGGTGATGGATGTTTTCCATCTTATATCTTATATATATATTAATATATCTTAAATCGCATGAAGCCAGGGATAATATTATTTAGTAATCTTTACTTGACAGAATTAATTTCTCTGAACTTATTGTATATATTCCTATATATATATATATTAAGGTGGATTAGCTTTGTTTAGGGCATAAAAAACATTTTTTTTCGACATTCATATTCTGAATTCTGGATTCAAGATGATCTTACATACAAAAGGGTATCGAAATCGGTTTGACCGTCTGCCAGCGGTTTTGATTTAAAAAAAATTCCTTTTTCGCCAAAAATCAACGGTCTTTTCGGCGTAAGTTTTTATCAATCTAAAATAACTGCCCAAAAGTAGGGTGCAAACGAAAGGCATCTAGGACCCCAAAGTTGTGAATAGGAAAATTGTTAGATTCGAGAATTTTTTAGTGCAATAGTGTTCAGAAACTGTCAAAATTTTGGGTATTTTTCACAATAAGCGCTATAAATCTGCAATTTTTAGGTAAATTTTAGAAAATTTAGTATTCTTAAAAAAGACACCGATATATGTAAGTATTTCACAAAACATAAAACAATGTTTTATTGCCTAAAATTTTCTGAGTTTTTTGGAAATTACGTTTTTGAACTTCGTAGTCCTTTTTCTCCAGTTCTACTAAACCAATTTTAATGAAACCAAGTGCAATCGATGCAGAATTGTCGAATTTCTGAAATTGCATGCTCAAATTTTTAATTCCAATTTTTTTTTATGCATAAAAATAACTTCAAACTTAAACGAGCTTATCTCGAAACCACGTTTTTCGAGCTTGCAGCCCAGATTGTGCCCGTAGTTCTAAACTAAATCGACGCAGAATTGTCACCATTCTGGTCCCTACCTCAATCACAATTTTAAACAATTTTTTACTATTTTTTTTTACACTAAGCTACAAAAAAAAAAAAAAATGCCCAAAATCGATTTTACATTTTTCAATGACCGCCATTTTGTAAAAAATAATCGCAAAATTATGATTGAGGTAAGGACTAGAATTACATCTGTACTGAATCTAACGCCGTTTACTTTTTCCATTTCAGATGATCCGAAGTCAAGTTATCCGGACCGCAAGCAGCAGGGCCGTAGCTAGCGAAATATCGGCCGCAAGACTTACAAATTTTTTTCAAAATTAGAAAACACTAAAATAATAATAAAAATGGAAACTTTAAGGGGGGGAGGGGGGTTTTGAACTAAATTTTTTTTAAAAATTATTTTTGTGATCATTCAACAAAAATTATGTCTATTAAACTCTTCGTAAAATCATAAAAAAAATTTTGACGACATTCGGGAAAGCATATTTATCAATAATTTATAAAAAAATTTATAAAAAAAAATTTTTTTTTGATATATACAAAATTACCCAAAATCACCCCTTAAAATAATTTTAGAAAAAAATTTAACTCAAAAAGCCCCCCGAAAAGTTTTCATTTTAATTATTATTTTACCGTTTTCTAATTTTGAAAAAAATTTGTTAGTTCTACAAGCAACATTTTTCTAGCTACGGCCCTGGCAAGCAGTATACCTTTTTTTTCGACGTCCTACCTTGAAGGCCGACAACTTTTTGAACAACCCTCGTACAAAGGAAAAAAAAAATTTTTTATTTAACCTTATATGTTCTTAATACAATAAAAAACAGAATTTAAATAACTCTTTGCGTTTTCAAATGAGAAATTTTTCAAAAAGGGTCCAAAAACAGCCTTCCAACCAGGAATGCTCCCTTAAGTAACACATGGGTAGGAGCAGCAGCTTTCTTGCAATTTTTTGCAAGATTTATTTTAATTAAAATAAAAACTAAAATTTATTTAAAGGCAAAAAAATTGTGCTGCTTGAAATGAACAAATTAACGATTATGATTGGTTAATTTTTTTCCCATATTGTGCCTTTTGAGCATTTATACCGAAATATTTATCTTGGAGTTTTGCTGCAAGAAAAAATGCTAATATAATAAAAAATAATGTCATTATGTTGTAGCTATCAGTATCTCCACTAAGCCAACAAAATTATAACAACATAACAATATTATACTTTTTCTCACATCATCACATTTTATCTTAGTTTTTTTTATTTTTTTTTTTTTTGTGTCTCTATCACATCAAAAATGAAGCTGTTTCTTACATATATTTTTGCTAATTTGACATCTTAAGTCAATTCGTTTCAAGCTTATCAGTTGACAGCCATCTACAATGAACAAACAACAGCAAAAACAACAACAACAAAGACAACAAAAATGGAGTAAATCTACACCAAAGCATGTTCACAACAAGTTAAGGACACGAAAATGTGGCAACATTTAAAAGCCACTGCAAAATCAAGTGCCGCGGTAGCCAGTTATGATTATGTTAGCTCATTTTTTAAAAAAAAAACTGTTTGTAACTTGTAAGAAAAAAAAAAAATTTAACTCGTGTTATTTTATATCCAGATATAATTTGTGTGAGCCGTTTATTTTATTGGCTTTGTGTCGGTTTACCAGAGTTCGGCAACAGATAAGCATCAACAATTGAAAACATAAATTTTTTAAGGGCCATCAAAGTTTTTGAATATTTAAATACATAATTTTTTTTTTTTTTTAAGTTTTCTCTTGTACAAATACATTTCACCTTAAGGGGGTCTTCTCATTGAGCAACTTTTTTTTTCAACTTTTTTTTTTTGCATTTATTTATAGCTTGGGTAGTTGTGAATATGCCCCTAAAAGGATTTTTAGAAATTTGAAATACTTTAGAAGATACAGCCTTTTTTGTGAAGCAAGGTCTGATGGACAAGAAGGTGATGGAGGTAATAAAACCAGCTTACGAAGCGCTGTCGGCAGATAATTTGCTTGAAAGATGCCTTGGATCTGAAACTCAGAATTCCAATGAGTCCTACAATTCTGTTCTTTGGTCACTTTCGCCCAAACACATCAACTCAGGCGCACGCACCATCGAAGTGGCCAATTTCATTGCAACGTGCCTCTTCAACGACGGTTTTATACCCATACTTAAAATTATGGGTTTGATGGGTATTGCGATTGGCAAAAACGCATACGAATACGCACTATCTCGCAATGAAGACAGATTGAACCGATCAGAGACTCGAGCTGCGGCATCATCAAAAGCTGGCAGAACGGCTCGCAGAGCAGAGAGGGCAGCAGAAAGCAGTTTCTACGAAAAAGAGGAAGGTGGCCTGTATGGAGCTGGCATCGCCGACTAATATTTGTAAGTAAAAATTGTCAGCTCTTTAAAACTGCACTTAAACATTTTTGATTTTGTTTTTTTTTCCCAAAAAAGTTACTTCAAACTTTAAACGCGTTTATCTCGAACCCACGTTTTTCGAACTGGCGGCCATGATATCTCCAGTTCAACTGAACCGATTTTCATGAAACAAAATGGAATCGACGCAGAATTGTCACCATTCTCGGGTGAACCTCGACCATAATTTTAAAAAATTTTTTACTATTTTTTTTTTACACTAAGCTACAAAAAAAAAAACCCGAAATTGAAATTTTTTTTTTGAATGGCCGCCATTTTGTCAAAAAAAATCACAAAATTAAGCTTGAGGTTGACCCGAGAATTACATCTATACTGATTATAACCCCGTTTTTTTTTTTCATTTCAGACGCTCCGGAGACCCGGAATCGTGGCCGCCATGACGACACCTTTTTTTTTCACCACCAACTTTGAAGTCTCATTACTTTTTGAACAGCCCACGTATCGATGCAAAAAAAAATTTTTTATTTACTTTGAACCTTTTGTAATACAATAAATAAAAAAAGTTTTCAATTATTCTTTGGGTTTTCAAATAAGAATTTTTTTAAAAAGGGTCCAAAAAACGGGTTTTGAATGAGAAGACCGCCTTAAGCTATAAAAACTATACTTTTTTACTGATGTATACATAACCAATATAAGCGGGCCACATATTCCAAAAAATGTGGCAACTTCGCCACATACTGCCACCAATCCTGTAACATCACCATCCTTATCGCCAACTTTAATCAGCAAGTTATCGCATTTATGGCGCGCATTTTAGCAGCTCAGCCTCAGTGAGCTGAAACTGTGTTCAGTTCCCGGCACACATGACTGAGCGTCAAATGGACGGATGAATGGCATGGCTGGACAGACATCTTCTGATTGCATTTCACTGTGTGTTTTTTTTTTTCATTATTGCTCTTGATCTTTAAACTTTTGTTGCTGCAATACTTTTTTTTACAGCTTTTCCCACAAGCCTTAGTATAAAGTTTTTTGTTTACCATTCATTCCACTCTGGTGCTTTTTCACTCATTTGCTGCAACACTGCTGATAAAGCTTGTAATGATTGTTATCTCAGATACGATTATTATTTTATAATTTTTTTTTTTTTTTTTCTTAACCAATTCTTGTAACTTGTGCAAAATCAAGGTTATGCAGCTTATAATAGACAGGCATCTTTTTTTTTGTCCTCGGAAATTCTTAGTCTTTAGTCTGTATATATTATGGTCTGGAATTTTAATTATGAACTCTGTTGACGCATAATTTTTATGCGTTAGTTTTTATGTTGTGCTGACTTTGCTGATAAGAAATTCTTGGAACAAACAATGTAATTGTTGCAATTTTTAATCTGAGAAGCGGTAATGAGCACATTTGCATAAATTCTTTCTTAGATCTTTGATTAGTTTTAATGTGATTGAGTTGGTTGTCTGATGCAAATTAATTTGTATTTAAAATTCAAACTAATTACATGCATCAACATTAAGATTGGTTTATTTAAATTGAAATATTACATTAAAAATCAGGCACCTATCATAGGGGCGGTATTTTTTCTGGGTACAAGCCCACGCATAGAATCCAGAAATTAAAGCCTAAAATAATGCAAATGAGCGTTAATGGATCGCTTTTAAACTGCAATATTGATGAATTTTTTGCTCATTCCGGCGATCTTTAGAAGATGAAGTAAGTAAGTAAGTAAGTAATTTTATTGAGACTTCAATCTATAACAAGGTTTTTATACAAGAGTTAACATTGAAGAAAAAAACATAGAAAAGGGAAATAAGTATTCTATTACAATAAATATGAGAATGTGTAAATAGCACTAGTAAGTTAATTAAAGAAAAAAACTAATGCTTGCTCATGGCATTATAAAAAATTACTGTGATGAATATCAAAAAGATTAAGAACTAATATGTAAGAAAAAGGAAAAAACAAACAAAACAAATATATACATTTATACATATATAAACACTTAATTAATATATTTTATTAAGAGTTAATTAGCCTCTATAAATACCCGGGCTAGTTTAAGTGAAAAATTCCGGTAAGAGTGATATGGCTGATGTATTATCTGTCTCATAATTTAAATTTTCATTTACAATACCAACTGGTGAAATATAATTAGTATTTGACCAACTATGATTTTTTTGAGTATCATAAACAAGGTTCACTAAATTATTTTCTATAAAACTAAGTTTGTTAACACATTTTTTCAAGTGTATTAACAAATATTTGCATAGAGGTATAACTCGTGCTTGGCTATAAACATAAGTATTAGAAAACCTCTTATTGATGGACTCAAAGTTGCGGTCAATACACAATCTTAAAACTTTTCGTTCAAGCTTTTCAAGAAGCTGCGCCGTAGTGGGTGAAATTGTAAACCCATACATAATTACCGAACGGATACTGATTTTGTAAATGAGCAATTTAGTATTTTTTGGCAGATATTTATTCCTCAAAAGATTGGAAAAAATACCTAGAATCTTTCTAGCCTTTTTTAAAACTATATCCGCATGTATATTAAATTTTAAGCGATTATGAAAAGAAATTCCTAAATATTTAATCACATTTTTAGATGGTATGTTCGTATTATTGAGGGACAATGTTAATAATTTACTTTGCGGTACAGGGTCATTATGACATTTACCAGAAGGATTTCGTATACATATGGCTTCCGATTTCGCTGCGTTTATCTTAATACCCCAATCAATATAATATGTATTAATTTTTTCCAAATGAGTCTTAACAAGACTAAGAGCCTCCAAGGGAGTTTTGCCATGAGCGTATGCAAGTGAATCATCTGCATAAAGTATACCTGTTGAACCGTTGTGTAAATGCGGAAAATCATAAACAAAAATACTATATAGATGAGTAGCCAATATAGCTCCTTGAGGAACACCGCTTCCAATAAGACCATATTCAGAGGAAACATTGTTAATATTGACAAAAAACTTCCGATTATTAAGAAAATTATGCAGTATTTTGATGAAAGAAGGATTGAAACCTATCTGCATGAGTTTATACACAATTCCATCATGATAAGCCTTGTCAAAGGCTTTTTCAACATCCAGAGATACCGCCACAGTGCATCGTCGTTCTCGCAGATTGAGAATCAAGTCATTTTCAAATTTCAACAGAGCATGAACCGTGGAATGCTGTTTTTTAAAACCAAATTGAAAATCACTAATATACTGGGCATCAATTCCAATGTCCATTTTTTCCCTTATAACACGTTCCAAAAGCTTGCCAAGATTTGACAACAGAGAAATTGGTCTAAAGTTGTTGACTTCAAAGCATTTTGGTTTTTTTTTGAATTGGAATAATTTTTGCAACTTTCCAGGAGATAGGAAAATAGCCGTTGTTGATGCAATTATTATATATTATTATTAAATAATTTAAGACAGCTTTAGGTAATTTTTTTATTATAAAATTAGAAATGTTATCAGGTCCAGCCGATTTTTTTGCATTAAGATCCTGGATATATGAACATAAATTATCAGAATTAATGAAGTGTGAAGTATCTGAGTTTGATAAAGAGTTAAAATTTTCATTGAAGTTGTAAATCGTGGACGGATAAGATTCAAGTTTATTACTGATGTGGGATTCAATTTCTCTAATATCTGATCTAGATGGAACTAATTTTTCATAAACATGTTCAAATTGACTTCTAAGTATTTCAACCTTCTCAATATCATCAGTAAAAATAGTATTATTAAAAGAAATCTTTGTACAAAATTTGCCATCCTTTTTTTAATTAAACTAAAAATTTCTTTATAGGCTGAAGGGCCAGGTTTAATTAATTTCAATTTTTTACTAAATTCATGGCATTGATGCAATTTCACTTGTTCTTTAATAATTATTTTCAAAACAGAAATTTGTTTATTCAGAATTTTATACTCTGGAGATGCCCTATTGAAGCTAGAAATAAACATTTTCCTCAATCTTCTTTGCCATCTATTTTTAATTTTGAATAAGTTGTTGACAGAATCTGGAAGAAATGTGGAATACCTTCTTTTAACTTCAATCTTTTCAGAGAAGGAGTCTGAAGTTGTATTAATGGCTGTCGTAAAAAATTCTATATAGGAGTCAATTGTAGAATTTTCCAAGTTAACATTACTAGGTGGAGAACTATCTTCTACTAAAGTGGTCAACTGAATACGAAAATCATTCCAATTGGTGTTTTTAAATGAGGTGTAAAAGCGCGGCTGATTAACAGTAAAAATAATATCTTTTAAATCTAGCTTGAAAAGAAGTGGAAGATGATCTCAATAGGATAAAAGACTTGAAACCTGATAGTTGAAATTTATACTGTCTATTAAATTTGTTGAAATAATAAAGTGATCAAGAAAAGAAGCACTATTCGGAAAGGACGGAAATGTGTCACAAATTCTGACATAATCGACAGGATTGTTTTGTAACCAATTGAAGAATGTTTTTCCATTAAGATTATTGAAATTATCATTCCATGAAACATGTCTTGAATTGAAGTCACCACCAATTATTAGTCCATCAAATTTAGAAGCACATTTAGCTATGTCATCCATCCAATCCATCATAAAAATTATCAGGCACTAAGTTACAAGGGATGTAAACAGAACCTACTAATAATTTTTTTTTTACACCATTAGTAGAAACACAAATGTCGATGAAAATATGTAGAAAACGCACATTCGAAAAAGTTACAATAGAATATTTGAATTTAGATCTTAAAGCGATGGCTACTCCTTGCGAGCTATCGTCTCGTATGAAATTATAATTATTGAGCCGCACATATTTGGACCTAGGTAAATGTGTTTCCTGAAGAAAACATATGTCTACGGAACTGAAATCTAATGTTTTCTGTAATTCAATTGCTCTACTGGCATCAACCAGAGATCTGACATTATAACTTAAAAAATTTTTAAAATTACGGTCCATATTTCTCCTGAACCTCTTTTAGCAGTGAGATACACTCTATTTTGACTTCATCTTTTGATAGATAATTTAAGTTTCGAAGAACATTTTCCAATCTATGCTCTAGCGAAGGCTGCTCTGGCTCAAAGATATTTTTCGCAACTCTTAAAAATTGTTCAACAATAGATGGTTTATTAACATTGCCGAATTGATTTATATTCGAAGAGTAAAACTGACTGGCATAAGATGCGCCATTTTTGACAAAAGACCGTTTGTTGACGCCATTTCGGACGTTTAAAAAGGTCTTTTCTTTTCTTTCCTTGGCTTCATTAATGAATATTTTTTTTTATTTAATATAGTCTTTGAAGGAGGAACAACCTCTCCAATTCGCGGGGTGACCAAATTCACCGCAATTAATGCAAAACGGTTTTTCAGAAGTATCTTTATTTAAACAACAATCTCCTGGTTCATGACCTTTGTCACACTTTACACAACGGTAAGATTTGTTACAGTTTTTAGCTATATGTCCCCATTGCTGACATCTTTTGCACTGAACCTCCTGCTTCCTAGATTTAGGAGCCTCCCATGAAATTATCTGATGTAACAAATTCTTAATTTTTGATACTTCATTAAATTTTTTACCCTTTAAAAGTGTGACAATAAAGAGACCTGTTTCAATCTTGTTTTTAATAGACAAAGGTGTAGCGAATTTTTCCACTTTTTGCACTATATTTGGAGCAATCATGTCTAATTCTGTTTTAATTTCATTTATGTCCGATAAATAGTGAAAACCCCGTAAAACAAGACTGACTTGCCTACAGTGTTTTGGCGTAAAAGAAAATGAATCAATTTTTTGTTCCCTTAGAAGGGCCATCATTTCATCATGTATTGAAGGATCTTTAAAATATATCTTTCTTTTAGTAGCGGATTTATTGATTATTTTAAATTTAATTTTTGGATTTTTTAAGTTTAGCTGATCCACTAAGGATTTTATACTGACTTTGTATAAAATAATAGGCGGACAGAATTTTATATTTTTTTTTTATATTATCAGCCATATCACCCTTATCGGAACTTACCACTTTTTTTTGCAGCTGTGCCTGCTCGATAGAAATGTCAGCTAGAGCAGCAAAACGATTTGTGTTGTTTTGGACTGGAAAACTTGAAACATCCAATTGATTAATTCCTTCAGGGTTAATTATTCTTGCACGTTTTCGAACTGTGGTGAGCTCTGAATAGTCATTTTGATCTGAGGTTTGAAGAATGTTATGGTGATGTGAACATGTTCTTTCATTCGAAGGAACAACATTTTGAAAGTTGTCAGTGTCATTAACAGAACTATTACTCAGCATGGTAAGCTGCTGAGCCGCAAAGATGGTGCCAGGTGAACTTTGAATGTTAAGAATTGTTGAAGGTTCGCTTATTGGCGAACTGCTGGCCTGTCTCAATGAGCTGCCGTCAAAGATGTCCATCTTATTCTCGGAGAATGAATCGTAAAGGATTGTGTTGCTCTCAGTGCGAAGAGGTGTTTGTTGAGAACTCATGGATCGACAGGAGTTTGATGATTTGTCGTTTGCAGTTAAGGTAGCAGCAGCACCTTCACCAGGTTCGATGTGAAATTTAGTTTTATTAATGAAACTCATCCTTGTGAAGAACTTATATGGATACCTATATTTCTTCTTTTTTAATTTTTTTATGAATTTTATTATATTTTTTAATTTTAAGAAGAAAAATTTTTAATTTTTTTTTTTAATATAGAAAAAATTAGAACGCTTACAAACACGTCTACTTCGCTCGACGAAAATTCGAGAACCGTTAGAAGATGAAATATGGTTGAAATATGAGGCTTGCTTTGAAAAAACATTAAAGTGAAGCAAAAACTTTTGAAACTTGTAAAAAAATGCCAAATGTTTTTTTATCGTTCCGAAGCAACGACGCATTTTAATTTTTTTATTTAATAAAAAAAAGTTTAACAACGATACTTCGCAACATATCGCTGGGGAGCCGTTTTGTCGAATCAATCAAATGATTTAAGGACTTCTCTTGGCGATACGTTTGCAACTCTTCCCAGAGAATCGCTTAAGATCTATTTCGGCAATTCTTTCGCAACTCTTCTGTTTGCGAATCGCTAAGGACCCTTTTTGGCGATTTATTTTTGACCCCAGCGAATTGCTTAAGGCCCCCACGGCGATTCGTTCGCGAATCTTCCCGGTGTATCGCTTTTATGGCTTCAGCTGCTTACAGTCGGCGATACTATCAAATGAGCTCACTGGCGATTAACTCATCTTCCAAGCGATTCTCTAGCGATTCTGAGGCGATAGAAAGTGTTTGCAGTGAAGTATCATTTTCAACTACAACTTGCAATGATCCAAAGGTCTCTAACCCCGCAAACATTTGGTAGACAAGCTGGTTTTGCGATGCACTTTCAACTCGCCCAAGGGTTCTTCAGAAGATGGAACGCTTTTCGATCGTCAAGGCGATGAATGCGCGATTCAAGAAACATTTTCAAAATCTTCTTTCGCTCCTTCCGGCAATCGTTGGAAGATGGATCGCTTTTCGATCGTCAAAGCGATGAATCGCTTTTGACAAGATGAATCGAGTTGAAGGGAATAGATTTTTTTATGGAAGATAGTATTGCTTTTCGTGTCTTGTCTTGGGAACAGGGGGCGAACTTCCACATGACAACGTCTGACTGCCTCAATTTTCCAGGCAAAGCCAGCATTATCCATCTCAAAATCGTCCCAAGTCGACTTAAACCTCCCCGTGGTGTTCCCTGGGCAATGGCAAACTGGCATCCGTCAGTTTGACGGCTAATTTGAGCAGCGGGTCGCTCCGTGGGCCTCAAACATTGAACGTGCGCAGGGTTTGGGTCCCGCCACACTACTACTGCCCAATGAAAACTAAACCAGCCTCGGATATGAACCCCAATCACTTTGACGACTACCGCAAACGAAAAACGGACAATGATTTACGCATATGCACCTGGAATGTCCGGACCCTTTATGGGAAGGTGCCACTATCCAACTGGCGGAAGCTCTCAAAACAATAAACGCAGACAGACATCTCCGCCATCCAGGAAATGCGATGGAAAGGGCAAGGCTGCTGTTAAAAACCACAATGCGGTATCTACTACAGTTGCTATACGGAGAGGCGCGAATTCGGATGTGGGTTCGTCGTTAGCCGGAAACTATGCCACCTTGTCTCCCGGTTCACACCTGTGAGCGAAAGATTGGCCACGATCCTCATCAAGGCAGCAGTTTTCTTCATCAGCCTTATTTGCGCGCACGCCCCGACGGAGGAAAAGGACGAAGCCGTCAAGGACGCTTTCTACGCTAGTCTTGAGGACGTATATGACCACCTTCCGGTCCATGACGCGAAAATAGTCCTCGGCTATTTTAATGCGAAGGTCGGAAGGGAAGGAAAGGCATCTTTGGCCCCACTGTCGTGACTGTTCAGTCTTCATGAGATCTCCACGAACAACTGTCTAAGACTGATCGACTTCGACGCGGCTTGAGACATGGTAGTTAGTAGCACCAGATTTAAGCACTACGACATTCACAAGGCCCCCTGGTTGTCCCCGGATCAAAAAACGCGAGACCAAATTGATCATGTTGTAATAGACGAAAGGCATGCCCCTAGTGTTATAGATGTGCGTACATTTTGAAGGGTAAACATTGACTCCGACTACTATCTTGTTGCATCCAAGATTCGCACGCGATTATACAATGCGAAGAACATACGCACAGGAATGCAATGAAAGCTAGATGTTGCTAAGCTGCAATTACAACGGACTGCCGTGGCCTACTCCGCTCAACTCTCGTTAAGGCTCAACCAACCAAACTCTGGACCCGACGACGCCGGCGGACTTTGGGCGCATATATCCCACTCCATGCGAGCTGCCTCTGAAGAAGTCATTGGTTTCCGGCGCTAGCAACCTCGGAACCAATCGTGCGATCAGAAGTGTCGCATCGCAACAGCAGTATAAAACGCCGCTTACAGAAAAACGCTGAAGTCAGCTTCAATGTGAGCCATGCGAGAAAACAACCGCAAAAGAGGAGGGAAGAGAAGCGCCTTTTCAGACGCAAGAAAAGAGAGCAGGACGCAAGAAAGAGAGCGTGAGGAACTAGAGGTATACCAGGGCAAGAACGATGCACGGAAATTCTATCAACAGGTTAAGCGTCTAACCCAAGGTTTCAAGCTCGGAGTATTCACTTGTAGAGACTGAAGTGGAGATCTAAATACGGATACACGGTGTGTGCTAAGATTGTGGAGACAGCACTTCTCCAATTTAATTACAGGCGACGATTTCACCAATGCCGTCCATAGAGAGCGCAGTTCAGTGCCACCAATCAACGATGACGGAGTGCAAGTACCACCACCTAGCCATGAAGAGGTTAGAGTTGCTATCCAACGACTCAAAAACAATAAAGCAGCGGGTGCTGACGGCCTGTCAGCTGAATTGTTTAAAACCAGCGGAGATGAATTGACAAGGCGCATGCATCAGCTCATCAGGAAAATATGGCTAGCGGAAAGCATGCCCGACGATTAGGATATCAGCGAACTTTGCCCTATACATAAGAAAGGAGACCCAACAATCTGCACCAACTATCGAGGTATCAGTCCTATTTGCATCGCATATAAGGTTCTCTCAAGCGTACTGTGTGAAAGATTAAAGCCGATTACACAAACACTGATTGGACCTTATCAGTGTGGCTTTCGACCTGGTAAGTCCACCATAGACCAGATTTTCACGCTACGACAAATCCTGGAAAAAAGGTTGCAAGGTTGATTATACTTTGCAGGATGACGTTGAGCAACACATGCAGCTCCGTCAAGCTAGGAAGTGACCTCTCCGAAACCTTTAATACCGAAAGAGGTTTCAGACAAGGCGATCCACTGTCTTGCAATCTCTTCAACATCATCATGGAGGGGATCGTACGAAAGGCCGGTGTGCATGATATTGATATTGATGATATCTGATGACTGATGATATTGATATTGTCGGCAGAACCAAAAGAGATGTTACCGCTGCTTTCACCGCTATCGAAAAGGAATCAGCTAAAGTGGGTTTGACGATAAATGAGGGTAAAACAAAGTATATGCTGTCTACAAACAAGGGAGCGTGGCGTCTTGACTCCCACTTTTCATCCGGCAGCTATAACTTTAAAGTAGTCAAGGAGTGCGTATACCTTGGCACCGCCATTAACAACAACAACGAAGTCAGCTTGGAGATAAAGTGAATAACAATAATTGCTAATAGGTGCTACTACGGGTTCAGTAAGCAACTAAGTTCCAGAGCCCCCTCTCGATCGACAAAACTAACACTCTATAAGACGCTCGTTCTACCTGTGCTTCTTTATGGCGCTGAGGCATGGGTAGTTTCGCAAACTGACGCAGCTGCTCTAGGGGTGTTCGAGAGAAAAGTTCTTCGCAAAATCTTTGGCCCTGTTCGAGTCGGCGATGACTATCGCATCCGAATGAACCACGAGCTGTATGAGCTCTACGAAGACATCGACGTAAAACTTTGCAACGGCGACGCTGGCTGGGTCATGTCCATCGGACATGGACGCCTGGAGAAGGCACGCGCAAAGCAGAGGCGTCTGGCGAAAGCTGAAGAGGTCGGCCGAAACCCGAACACGGGCTATTATGGCCACCTAAGAGTAAGTAAGCTTAATAATTAAATTCAGTTTTTACTCATATCAACTCATACTCGTTCAAGCACGGCACACATGCCTGATCATGGCTTATGACTTAAGTATACTAATTTCACTAATACTCATTGCAGATCTCTGGCTGAGATCTGGTGGATAAGTTCTAGAATAGAATATTTGACGCAAATGACTTTTGGAGCAAAAAAAAAATTGTCTTTTCGAGACAAGAACATCGATAGATATGACGAAAAATTTAAAAAAGCGACCCCTACGTTCGGTGAAAAAATTAAAAACCTTTTTAAACTAGTTCTATTGAAATCATCGAAGCACTTCGTTAGCAAAAGTTTAATGATTCAATTTCTGACTTAAGAGTGTTATATTAGGATGGTAAGAACTGAGATCTAGTAGATAAATACTAGAACAGGATACTTGAGGTCAAGGACTTTTGAAGAAAAAAAAAAAACTAAAAAAATGAGTCTCTTTGGCACAAAAACATCGATATATAATATTTTAAGATCGGACTGTAAATGTCGTAGATATAACGAACAATCTAAAAGAATGTCCTCTAAGTTCGGTCAAAAAAAAAGACATTTTTTCATTCCTTTAAACGAAATCTGTAATTTTGAAAAAAGTTGAAAATTGCCCTTTAGAGTAATTTGCCAAAGTTGGCATTACTTAAAGTGACACAAAATTTAAAACCCCTTCATAGGAAATGTTTTTATTAATCACGTGTACAACTGCTGTTTATCGACAAAAGTAGCAACAACAACAACATCTACAACTCACCCACGCAAACAGCAACAATGTTTGCAAACAAATAGCAGGAAAATAAATAAATCCTTCAAAGCATGCCATATGTTGGCGCTATAAAAGAAATGATAAACAAGCAAATTCTACGCATATCACGCCTCATGTAAACAAAACTAATGAAGTTCAAGACACAGCAATAATAAAAACACAAATAAACTACAAAACAGTGCTAAAAAGTTATTGTAGCTTGCGTTGAAAGACAAACGAAAAATGGTGGCAACATCAATTATGTCAAATAATCAATTGATGCGTGTTGCTGGTGCTTAAAAAAAAATAAAAAAAAAAAAAACAAAATCAAAGTGGGTGTGAGAGAAATACTTATTTAATGGTGAATTGAATAAATTCCGACATTTATCAAAGCGGCACTTGGAAAGTGGATAGGAAAAGGATATTTTGAATAAAAGATGTTGACGGGAAGAATGGAAGAATTTTAAAGAAGATCTAGGCAAGGAAAATATGCAGTTATTGATTAAAATTGATGTTATAAAATAAATAGGCATAGATACTACACTCTAAAAAATAAATACAAATTTACTATAACTATAATAGTAATTTTTGGTTTAAAATTCAACTGGGGTGTAATTTCACTGCACGTTTCATTGTAAATTTTTAATGTTTAACCCTCCGATGAGTGAGAAGGTCCCTAGGGACCTTTTGCCTTTTCAAACTGAAATTACTCCTACTTCGGCCACTACAACCCCCTAAAGTTACTCTGTATTCCAAGAGTATTTTGTTGCGCATATTTTGGAAAAAAAATCAAGCCGATCGGATCATTACTTTAGGAGTTATTGAGGTTTTAGTGAGAATAGTACACGGACGTGTGAATAGGTCCGTATGGTCCTTGTACTGAATTTCACTAATAAATGCATGTTTTTGGGCATCATTATAATTTTTTTATTGTTTCAACACATAATTTACTTGTTCTGAACACAAAGACCTAAACTCAAAGACATTAGGGATGATGGTAAAAACAAAAAATTCGAAGAAAAATTCGAAGTCATGAACTTTATTGCTTTCAAGGAAAGGCACAATATTCTAATTTTATACTACTAGCAATAAACTCACAGAGTTATTATCCTGTGAAGGGAATGGTATATTCTGGAAAACTGCCAAACCAACAACGGGAGATAAACCAAGGGAAGAACGTAGTGCTGGATCTTGTGGAAAAATATTTAGATGCTGGCCGTACTATATACGCGGATAATTTCTTTACCACTCTTGACTTGGCGCGTATTTTGTTGAGGAGGAAGACCGCATATGTTGGTACAGTGCGCTACAACAAAACATTCATTCCACAGGAGTTCAAGAAGAACCCGAAGCGCACCATCAATAGTACATTATTTGGGTTCAACGAAGGGGATATAGCGTTATGCTCATACGTGCCGAAAAAAATAAAGTGGTGAACGTGCTCTCCACAATGCACTACACCTGCCTCGTTGACGAGCAAACCGAGAAGCGGAAGCCCTATGCCATATTAGATTACAACGCCAACAAATGCGGCGTTGATACCATGGATCAAATGCTAGGCACTTACAGCTGCAAAAGAGCAACACAACGATGGCCGTTGGCCATGTTTTATAATATGCTGGACGTCGCTGCATTTGCTGCTTTTACGATTTACAACGAAATGAAGCCTATAAAAAGGAGTGACAGACGGCGGTCGTTCTTGTTACTGCTAACGAAACAATTGGCCACACCAAATATCGAAGAACGTGCCCTGAACAACCATATAACCTCATATCCAAGGATACGCAATGCGTTGGAAGCATTCGATGTCAGGGTAAGAAAAACATCTTCAAATTCAAGAATAGAATATATATTTATTTGTTTTTTATTTTTCTTTTCATTTCAGGTACTCGTATTACCAAGACCGATGGAAGGAAATGCACCGTCGTTTGCGGCTAGGTCAAGTAGACCGTCATGTCGCCTTTGCCGTTCTGAGTACGGGCGGCAGCGGAAAACGCGGGCACACTGCTTCGGCTGCGGCAACGCTGTTTGCGGAGAACATAGCACACTTTTACATCGCTGTAACACTTGCGCACAGGGCGGGGGACAAGAAGTACACGCTCAACAACTCAAACAATAATTTTTAAACTTTTTTATAATAGTCTTAAGAAAATGTAAGCAAAAAAAAAAAAAAATTAAAAAAATTGAAAAAATTATTTTTGTCTGTAGAATTTAGTTATAAACAATAAAAACAAAAAAATATTAAAAAAAAAAATTTTTTTATATGAAAAAAACATGATTTACAAAAAAAGTCCGTAGGGACCTTTTCACACGGCCGTGAAGTTCAGAACTGTCACTCATCGGAGGGTTAAAATTATATCAACCTTTAGTAAAATCAAGCAACATATGTTTAATTTTGCTGCAATATTAATATTAAACTTTTTTTTCATCATAAATTTCATTGCCAATAGATATATGTATGTGTGTTGAATTTTCAACACTAATTGTATAATTGCATCATATTCTCATTCACGTTTGGTTATGAGCAAGTAAGCAGCTTATTATTCAGTCCGATATCCGCTTCTCTAACTACAAAAATTGTGTTATATTTAACACATATTTATATTTGACGCTTAAGGTTATTACGTGTTAAAATTAAAACGCTAAGATTGTAAATATTTTTTGCTTTGTAGTGTACTCAATATTTATATAGGAATGTGAGTGTGAGAAGTGCCTAATAAATTTTTAAAAGATGATTCTAAAATGCTTTGTTTTATTTCTGTTTTATTTCTATAACTCTAACGACAAATTGATATAGCTTCTTGGTGCAACGGACTTGAAAGTTTTTCTTTTTTTTTAATCAGATTTGTGTGTTTTATTAAAATTAAATCATTAAAAAACTTAGTTGAAGCTTACTTCAGTTTTAATTGCCAAACACATGTTAAATATTAGTAAATAGCAGTAGTAATTTTATATTACTACATTATTGTAGTAAAAGTAAACAAAAGTTCTTGAATATTATTCATATAAAGGTAATAATTTTGCAATAGTAATACAAACATGATAACAACATTAAACAACTAATGTTTAAGTTTACTTCAATACATATATTAACGCTTAAATTTTACCACATATTTTAAGCAAAATTAAACACCAACTGTTGAATTTTACTACAAAAAAAATGTAAACAACAAATGTTGAACTTTATAAAGGTGTGTAAATTTACTACAGTTATAGTAGCTAAACTGTTGCCTACAACTTATTGCAGTAAATTTCAACAAAAACTTTTTAGAGTGTAGACAGAGAAATTCTAATTAAGTAAAATGAATTCAAAGGAATTATGTCCACTTGAACAATAAAGTGAACCTAGCTGTTTAATCAAATCATAATTTATATGCCACAAAAAGAGTTCATAAATCGCAATAAGCTTGCAACTCAAGTCAACGCTCTATACAGGTTTTTTGGTTTTATAGATATCATATTAATATACTTTTATAAAAAGTGTCGTTAATTGTCACTACATGACAGCACACTACAATTTCATGCTATGAATTTGTATACAAGGCAGAATAAGTAGTAAAAAACTATTGGCATCATTTTGTTTTCAATTAAATAAACATGTCCGCCACTTTGTCGCCTAGCGGGATATTTCTTAAGCATAGCTAAATATCTACACATTTTTACACACACAAATATATATTTAAATTTTCTCATAAGTAACAATTTTGGTATTCAAATTGAGACAACATGAAATATAAAGTGTAACATTTAAGCCAAAACCAAATAAAGACATTCAATACAAGTGTATTAAATAAACTAATGAAGTTTGACGGCAGGATATGACCAAGAAATGAAAATTTCCCAATATTAAATTAAGTAGAATATTTTGAAATTTATAAAAATATCTGTATTTCTTAAGTATTCGATATGTTAGTTGATTCAATGCTTTTTTTGGAATTCAACTAAAATCGGATAAGAAACTACTCTACTAATTTTTGGCATGCGTAAATTTTAGAATCTATCAAAATTTCTTGTTTTGAACCATAAGCAAAGAGAAAATTTCTATTTGAGGAAAAGAGTTCCTTGCGAGACTTCTGGGAAGATAGCCCAAAAGCTTCAGCCCAACTTTTTGCTCAATTCGCCGCAAAATATATCAAAATTTTGAATTCGCCGCAAATACAAGAAAAGGATTTTAATAAAATTTTAACTTCAAAAACTAAATATATATGCTAAATTTGTTCCTTTCTAAATTAACTATCAATCGTATATCATACAGTTAACGACCTAGAAGTGAAATACTCGGTTCAGCAAAACTTTTTTTTTTCAGTAGAAACCAAAAAAAAGGATAGAAATTGCCTAAAAATCAACAATTATGCAGAAAATCGACTGAAGGTATTCAAAAGCTCCAGTCTACGTCCTTGGTACCGAAATCCTAGCCGAATTGCAAAAAAAAAGTGTTTTATATATGAAAATCAGATTTACACACCCCAAAATTTACCCCAAAACAACAGTTCTCATCCTGAATTTTTTTACAAAAATCAATCTTTATATGGAAATCGACTGGTGATATTCTCAAGCCCGGGTCTATCGTCATTGGTACCGAAATTTTGGACCAAACTGCGAAAAAAAGGGATTTTCGTATGAAAATCAGAAATCAACACCCAAAATCATACCCCAAAACAAAAGTTCTCATACTGGATTTTTGTTCAAAAATCAATCTATATCTGGTAAATCGATTTGTGGTATGCTCAAGTGCGGGTCTATCGTCCTTGGTACCGAAATTCGGGCCGAAGTGTTTTGTGTCTTGTTCCCTAAATTGCTATCAATTGCCCTTCATACCGTAAAACAACCTAGAAGTAAAATACTCAGTTCAGCAAAATTTGTTTTTTACAGTATAAACCAAAAAAAAGAATAGAACATGAAAAGTTCTCATCCTGAATTTTTGCCTAAAAATCAACAATTATGCCTATCGACCAAGTACGATAGACGTGGGCTTGAACATATCACCAGTCGATTTTCCATATAAAGATTGATTTTTGATCAAAAATTCAGGATGAATTTGGCCATTTTACGGTATGACGGATATTTGATTGAAGATATTGGCGAAGAATGATAAAATTAATTGTTTATTTTTGGAAATATCCTCATAGAAATCAACTTTGCACTTTCAAAGCACAGTTAGCAGTTTTATCTTATATTTATTTTATATTATCTATATTATGCTGCGTCTTAAGTTGCTTATCATGGAACTTACAAAAATATAATTTATATATATTCATTCATATATTTAAAGGATGATTGTAAGTATCTATTAAAAGTACATTATTTTGTTGTTTTTGCCATTTTGAACATTTGCGGCGAATTGAGACTTTTTGGATTGAATGTTACGGCGAATTCAAAAGTTGGGCTGAGTTAAAAATTTGGTATGAAGATTTTGGGCTAACTTCACACCGGTCCTTGCGACTCAACTCAAACTTTTTAATTTATCATGGAACTTTAAAACCAGCTTAGAAAACAAATTTTCATGATTTATTTAAAAAAAATCAATGTTATTATAATAATTTTAATAAAAATATTTATTTAAATTTTTGTTTTTAAATTATTATTACTCTTATCTTATTTTTTGACGAAAATAATGCTCTTCGCTTTCTTCTTTTTTTTATTTTTCTTCTTTGATCTTGACTTATTCTTGAGCTACAATCCTTCAAAGTTTTCAATTTAACATGTCAGCTGTTTATGCTCTACTAAATTTCAATGTCTACAATCACTGTCTACTGTCTCTGTCAAATGTCAAGTGTTGATATATTTATGTTATATGCATCAGCTTGTTAAATCTGTTGTATCTGTGATTTATGTCAACTGTATAAAGCATGTCTTAGACTTAATTAACTCAAGTTTCCACTTTTGAATTTGTCATAAGTGGTACTTCTTTTATTTCTTCTTCGTCTTAGTCTTCTTGCTCTTAAGCTCAATTTAAAATAACATTTATAATGTTAAATTAGCTCAATTAATCATGCTGCGATATCAGATGAGTTGTTATTTGTGTCATTTGGGGTGGACAAAAATTTTTTGAAATTTGATCAATTAAATTAGCACAAAATTTATATGGAGATGGAAAAAAAGATGGAAGAAAATGTTTCTTTGAAAAATCTTCTTTTTATTTGTCACAATATTATTTTTCTTCGAATTTTGATCAAAGAATCTAAATGAGGCAATTAATTTGAAAAAGGATTAAAAAAAAATCGAAATGTCCATTTCAGCCCTTAAGATACATACCTTTGACTGAGCTTCTTATGAACAATTGTGTTGTGAAATGTTTGAACACTGTAAATAATAGAGAACTGATCCTACGAGCCTAATGCCAACTTCGAACGGCTTATGGTGTCAAGAAGCTTTTCAGGGCAATTTTTAGTCTCTCTGAGGTTTGCAGAGAGGTGACGCCCAAACAGAAAAATTAATTCAATTTTTAAAACATTCTGTGTCAGATATGTTTTGAACCTGGGTTCTATCGCATACAAGCCACGCACCTCAATCAGTACGCCACGTCTGCCACGATATATGAGAGACATAGAGCCAATTTTATGCCATGTTTATATATTTTTCAGATACCCTACAAAAAGCAGAGTTTTTTTTAGTGAAATATAAGGGAAGGTGAGAAAAATTCCTATGATAATTTTTCTATATAAAGTTAGGTTAGGTTAATATGGTGGAGGGTCACATAGACCATTTTGGTCCTTAGCGGTGACGGGTGTAGGAAGTAAGTTAAATTCAGTACCGATTTGTGTTGAGATTACAAATCTTAGGAGGGTTTCCAGAAAGGTCTTGGATTTCCTTTGGAGAGAGTAACTTAAACGTCGGTCAGTCTAGGTATTTCAGTCTCGATTTAAATAGGGCGGGGCAAGTGCATAATAGGTGTTCCAGGGTCTCAGCAGTGCTGGTTCCTTACACTGTCTACAGTTGTCATCCGTGGTGATGCTCATATTCTTCACGCGAGCCGCCGCAATGCAGTGACCAGTGAGGCTACCAACTATTGTCGGTCGTGCCAGGATGAATAGAGCCCGTTTTTTGCATTGTATATCGCACATGATTTTTGAGATATTGCATGTTGTCATACCTCTCCGAATACGAATCACTGCTTGTGCGGCCCTTTTTTCGAGGTTTCTGCACAGCTTTTGTAGCGTGGTAGGTACATGTTGTCCTTTGCTAATCCATCCGCCTTCTCAATTACATCGATGCACCGGTGGCTTGAAGTCTAGTCCAGTACTCTCTTTAGTACATCTAGTGCTTCTTTGCTTACCAGGGGATTCGCTTGGGATCCGCTTACCAGCATGTGCTTCATGGGTGCCGACCACTGTCCTAAACATGCTGAAGGTGACGTGCTGTACCACAAATATTGCTTTTTAAAATCGATTTTATTAAACTACTTTTTGTGTTTACCAGGAAACAAAAATTTGCTCTTTAAGTTAATATAATATTATTGATATAGATAGACATATATTTCATTAAATTGTCTTAAATGGTCAATAAAAGTACTTAAAAAAAATAATTTCAGCATCACCGTTAACTGGGAATTTATACTTTTAACCTTTTAATCTAACCACCTAGCCCTTGAGGCCCTATGCTCCGCCTAGGAGCTCAAGGAAGCGATAATGATGATGATGATGACCTAGCCATGTAGAGGTTCGAGTTGCTATCCAACGACTCAAAAACAATAAAGCAGCGGGTGCTGATGGCCTGTCAGCTAAATTGTTAAAAACCGGCAGCGATGAATTGATAAGGCGCATGCATCAGCTCATCAGCAAAATATGGCTAGCGGAAAGCATGCCCGACGATTGGAATCTCAGCGTACTTTGCCCTATACATAAGAAAGGAGACCCTACAATCTGCACCAACTATCGAGGTATCAGTCTTATTTCCATCACATAAAATGTTCTCTCAAGCTTACTGTGTGAAAGATTAAAGTTGATTACAAAAACACTGAATGGACCTTATCAGTGTGGCTTTCGACCTGGAAAGTCCACCATAGACCAGATTTTCACGCTACGACAAGTCCTGGAGAAAACCTATTAAAATCAAATTGACACACATCATCTCTTTGTCGATTTTAAGCTGCGTTCGATAGCCCGAGAAGGGATTGCCTATACGCAACAATGTCTGAGTTCGGTATACCTGCAAAGTTGATTAGACTTTGCAGAATGACTTTGAGCAACACACGCAGCTCCGTCAAGGTAGGAAATGACCTCTCCGAAACCTTCAATACCGAAAGAGGTTTCAGGCAAGGCGATCCACTGTCTTGCGATCTCTTTAACATCATCATGGAGGGGATCGTACGAAAGGCCGGTGTGCATCGTAATGGCACCATTTTCTAGAAAGGTGTCCAGCTCCTTGCGTACGCTGATGATATTGATATTGTCGGCAGAACCAAGAGAGATGTTACCGCTGCTTTCACCGCTATTGAAAAGGAAACAGCCAAAGTGGGTTTCACGATAAGTGAGGGTAAAACAAAGTACGAACAAGAGAGCGCGGCGTTTAGACTCCCACGTTTCATCCGGCAGCTGTAACTTTGAAGTAGTCAAGGAGTTCGTATACCTTGGCACCGCCATTAATAACAACAACGAAGTCAGCCTGGAGATAAAGCGAATAACAATAATTGCTAATAGGTGCTACTACGGGTTCAGTAAGCAACTAAGTTAAAGAGCCCTCTGTCGATCGACAAAACTAACACTCTACAAGACACTCGTTCTAATGAACCACGAGCTGTATGAGCTCTACGAAGACATTGACGTAGTTCGGTGTATAACTGTGACTAAACTGGCTGGGTCATGTTCATCGTATCAACGAAGAAGCTCCGGCGAAAAAGGTGAATGTGGCTCGTCAACGTCGACGAGGGAGACCATGCCTCTGATGGATGGAGCTGGGCGAGGAAGCCCTTACCGCACTTGGTGTATCCAACTGGAGAAGGCGCGCGCAAAGCAAAGACGCCTGACGAGAGCTGATGAGGTCGGCCGAAACCCGGACACGGGCTGTTGCGGCCACCTAAGTAAGTAAGTAATCTTTTTATCTATATTTTTATGGTTTTAATCTATATTTTTAATCTTTTAATCTATATTTTGAATCTTTTAATAAAAAAAAACTTAATTCAAAATTGCATCTTCAGCTCCCTTTCCAATGACATTGATCTTTACGAAAATTTTTCTAAAGTGAGTAAAAATTACCATTATATCGGAATAAAATAAAGAACTTAAAAATATAGTTTTGCAAACTATTAGGGAACGTAAACAAAAATTACGATTTTCCAAACTTTTTCTAATAAACTTAATTTTTATGGTCAGCTCATTATTTAATTCTTTTTCTCAATCCTCAGCTTAGGCATTTTCCTGCTCTTTTACCCTTTTACTCTCGCAAAACAATCAGCAGTTGACAGCTGTCACTTGTGGTTTAAGTTTTCTGTCATCTTGAGTATAAGGCATCGTTAATTGAATTAAACTCATTCGCTTAAAGCGATCTTGAGCGGTAAAAACTTTGTTTGAGATATTAAGTCACCGCCAGCCTCAATAAGCTTAAGTTAACAATAATTAGTTTCATTTCTGTGATCAATCATTTGAAACATGCAATAAACGATTAAAAAGATATAAAGTTTTTTCGCGATGTGGATCGTGCTTTAAGCTGCGATTTCTGACACTTTAGCGAAGTTGTTAATTAAGATTTTGATAACAAATTGATAAACCAGAAACATGATCGATCAAGCAGTTGTGACAGTACAATGTGAGAGATTTACTTGGATTGAAAAATACAAAAAAAGAATTGCAAAAGAAAATTCTTTCGAAAAATTCAAATTCGAGAACAAGACCCACTGACATGAGAGTTTACTCCAAATTTAATAATAATAAACAATATTTGAACAGATGAAACTTAGAAAAAAATTACAAAATTTTACAAATTTTCTAAAAATTATTACAGAGATACAATATTTTTATATAAATCAAAATGTTTTTCAGTACCTTCGCAACTTTTAAAACCGTTAATTAATTCGTAATTTAAAGTTGCGGTATTTTTAAGAACTTTTAACCGTTTTTAATATCCACTACTGCCATTTATTGATGGTCAGCTAGTTGTCAAATGTCTGGCTTACTTGTCAACATGTTGCTGACAGTTGAGCAGCAACATGCCGCCAGCGTGCCTGAAACAATTTGTAGCGCAAACATATGCCAAAAAAAAAAAACGCCAATTGTCAAATATAAAAAAGCATAAATGGCAATAACAAAAAAATATGGCGTCACAAAATGTCAAACTACCAAAAATGGGCTTCCGTTTCAGCCATGTTAGTTTGAGATTTGTTTATTTTTTGTTGCAAATAAATTAGCCCAACTTGCAAACAGTTGACGTAACAACTTATTCTCCCCACCCCCCTCCCCCTCCACGCAATACACTACAACAACTTTGCTAACATTTTATTTTGTTTTATTCTGTTTTGTTGTGTGTTTCTTCAAGCAACAATTTTCCTTTGGTAATTGCTTCATTAATCGTTACCAAAAATGGCTACCACAACCAACGGAAACGTTGCAATACCAAAGAAATAATCATTCATACAAATGTTTGACAAGCGCCGCAATTATTTTAATAGGCATTTTATTTGTTGCTGTATATATGTATTTATATATTTTTGTTTTGTTTTTTGTATTGCTTAGCTTTTTCCCTGACTGATTTGCATATAATTGCTGGCACTGCCAAAAATTTTACAAACTTAGAAAATTCTTTGAGCATGCTGAGCTCTAACGTCATCGCGGCGGTATTTCCAGACATTTAAAACGTGATTTCATTTTACATTTAATGATTTACCAAATACGCTTGCATTGCCAAAGTTTAGTTGCCAAAATTTGTGTCTAAGCAAAAACTAAGATGTCTCCTATGGTTGTAGTTTTTCGGTGCTCCCCTTTTAGCACTGGCAGCATTCGCTGATTCTGTTGAAATTTATTAGGCAGGACTTTCTTACGAGATGCATGGCATCTGACTATTGGTGGCTGTGCTGCGCATGCGCACATGTTGTCTTGCGTGTCGTCAGTGCTTTCGTGTTAAGCTACCGTAACAACGTACATTAAAACTTGCGTAATAATTACAGTTTAATTTTAGTTAATTAATTTAATGGAAAAGCGTTGTTTTATGTCTGTTAAGCTTAACATTTTAATACTAAATTAAAAGATATGGATAAGTTGGGAAATGTTAGGTGACGAGAATAAGATTGTATGTAGTTTTTTTAGCATTCATATTGACAATAGTTTCTATTTAAGTACTTTCGTCACTATTGATGAAAATAAACTACTGTATTTGAATTTTCAATGCTAAATACTGAATTTTAATTTTAAATTCTGAATTTTGAATTAGAGTTTTGAAATTCAAATTGTATATTACGAATTTTAAAAATCTGAGTTTTGAATTTAATATTTAAATTTGTTTTTATTTTATATTATTAACAGGCCAGTACATTCCCCGAGGAAGCTTTTCATAAAAAAAAACTGTAAGTCCAGTAAAGTATTAAAAACAGGGTTATAGAAATTTTTTCAAGTAAAATGGTTTATTTTTAGAATTATTCTTTAATGTGCCTTTGCTTAAATAACCAAAAAAGAGATCGCCAGGGTTTATTGACATTTTTAAAGAATTAATATTGCAAACTAAATTTTTTTTTTGCCTCTAATTTTTTTTAAAAAATTGTAAAATTGGGAATTTTTGAATGTCTTTCCAAAAATATAATTTCGAAAATTAACATAAAAATTTATCGCACAAAATTTCACTTATAAAAAACTGTCATATAAATTTAAATCTTTCACAATACATAAAATTTAAAAGAAAAACAATAAAACAGAAAAAGGTAATTCAAAATTTTGTTTAGCTAAAGAAATATCTTGCTTTTTTAAAAGTTTATCTTAGTTTATTAAAACCAAAGCTAAAATTAATAATAAAAACTTACATTTTTTTTTTAAGTTGTTCACCGGTTAAAGCTAATATTTTTTTATTTACCGTAAGGTTTGCTAGAGCTTTCTTTATGTTCCTTGCACACTGCAATGGATGGAACAACAAAAACTTTGTAAATATTTCGAACAACTCTTTCTCTGAGCTCTTTCTTTAAAACACGTAAAAATATTGAGCAATGTGTAAATATTTTTGACTACCTCTGTATATAAGACCGTACCACCTTTCAGACAAATAAAAGTACATCATCAAATCCAACTCAGGCAATTTCGAAAATTTTGTTTTTGTTTTGGTCGAACATAGGGTCTCCCATATACATTTTTCATAATATCTTGAGTATTTACAGATCGATCTAAAAGTTTGATGTACTAATGCTGACCCAAGATTGCCAGTTATGTGGGAAAAATCCCATTCGTGGTAATTTTTAATTGCCCTTGGAAATGTTGGGTATTACCATGGTATTTTTTAATTAGCGTGGGAATTCAGAGTGGTATTTTTTAATTGCCGTGGGAATTTGGGATTTTTTTTCAAATGTTTTTTTTTCACATTTATTAAGCAAAACCTTCATATGCAATCATTGCTATAATACGCATTAAACACTCTGTTTACACCACGATTTTATGTCGTAAATTACCTTTGTAAAATACCTTACATATTTGTTGTTGCAAAATACGCTTCTGTGAATATATCGCTCTTATGCTATGAGCATCATAAATGCGGCGTTCATTGAATACCACTATTATGACTTTGGTTTTTTAGTTGTAAAGGGTTAGAGTAAACGAAGTGTTACAACCTTGTTCGTGCGTTTTCTATTTCTTATTACAAAATGCTTTCTCAATCTCCAGATTATCCGAAAATTTGGATTTGTTGTGGTATTTTTTAATGCGTATGAGATTTTTTTTGGGATTTTTAAATGCATACAGGATTTTTGTGGTAATTTTTAATGATCTTGGGATTTTTTGTGGTATTTTTTAATTGCGGTGGGGATTTTTTTGTTTATTTTGACCGTGGTAGTTTTGGTGGTATTTAATTTAGTGTACGGTGGGAAAAAGGTAATTTCCGTGGGAATTGTTCCGAATTTCGAGTGACAACCTTGTGCTGCCCTCACGTACCCCGTTCTAGTACTTACCCATCGGATCTCAGTTTTTACCATTCTAATGTATTAACCTAAAGTAAGAAAATTAAAGCTTGCAAAATATCACTAAACTTTTTCTAAAAATCTATTTTAATATTATTCTTTCACCTGAATACACCCTGAAAATCACATCATAATCACTTTAATATTCTTAGTATTCGTTTTTAAATATACTATTTTTAAATAATATTATTCTCTGCAGACGCAACAAGAATCTGCCAAGAAACTTACAACAAGAAGCTGGCATAGAAAAAACAATATACAGAGCCGGCAACGCAAGCAGTTACAAACACACAAACCTATAACATTCAAAGCAGGCTTGACAAATATCAGTGCTCACAAGTCATAACAGCCCATGAAACAATTAACAAGGTGGTAGTGAAAGTAGGCTATATTTACACAAAGGGCGATCATAGGTGGTTATTTGCCTGTGTAATTTTACTTTTTATTTTTATCTACTTCGTTTTCTACTTTGTACCATTTTTGTGAACCAAAATGTTCGCCAAAAGAGTTGTCACTGCCACCTTGTTAGTTGCATCATGATTACAGCCTAACTCAATATACGTATATCGTAAAAAAACGATCAGATATTTGTGCAAAATTAAGGGACATTTAAGTATCTATTAGTTCCATGTTCGATTGTTCCGTTGACTATCTTCGTATCTACAAGTTCTATGTTCGATTGTTTCATTAACTTCAGACGATGTAAGGAAAATAAAACATCCTGTATTTAAGATATTTTGAGTTAGACTGTTATAACTTGTGAGCACAGATATACAGAATTTGACAATACAGAAAACAAAAAAAAAAAAACTTACATACAAACACACGAACATATAACATACCGGGCAGGCGTAACTAAACATCAAGTATATTGTAATGGGTGCCGATTTGATAATAAAATTCATAACAAGTTCTTTACTGCAAATAAAGAAATAGCTACTACAAAGCCAGCTTAAACAGCGTTCTTTATAGGTAAATCGGACAGGGCTCATGGTATTGTGCATTGCACTGGCTTTGGTGTGAATCAGTTGCTGATCTTCCATCAAAGGCTCGTCGCAGACCAGTGCACGGACTTGAAAAAATTTTAGTGGTAAATTGGACTCAAAAAGTGTGGTAGATTGAAATAAAATGTGACAGATTTGATATTCCATATAAGAAATATATATGTATTTTATTAAAAAGAAATATAAACATAACACTGTTTACAATAACAAAAATAGTATATATTCAATATTTTGTTTAAGCAAAAGTAGGATAACGTTAGACAAACGATCAATGTTTCAGTCAATAAAACAAAAAACAAAACAGTATGGAAGAAATCTAGTTTAGGGGCAGGAGCCTAACTTCAATTAAAATATGTGTTTTTGCCCCCTTAAGGCTGAATTTCTTCACAGCCCGAAAAGTTACCGACTCGGTAAACTCACAACTCAGGCCTAAGAAGCGTCCATTAACAAATGTTGTTCACTTATGGTTTTCGAGATCATATTCAACAAAGTTTGAAAAGGGTAAAAGAACGGACACTAACAGTTTGCAAACCATTTCGTTTTACAGATTTAGGCCTCTTTATGAATTACAACTCAACTAAGCTTACTAGTTTCAACTAAATTTTTTTTTTGTGTAACGTATTACATACATTTCAGTTGAACCATGTAGCTTGAAAGTTACAAAAGATTAAGGCAAACTACATCGTTCAACTGAAATGTATGTAATTCGTTATACGGAAAAAATTAAGTTGAATCTAGTCAATTTAGCTGAGTTGTAATTCATAATAGGGGCCTTAATATTAACAGATAAAAGTCTACGTCAAAATACCATGTCATTCACAATAACAAGCCTATTTCAAAATCTAATGATATTTATAATTAAGCTTTCTAGTTCTTATGTGCTTATTCAAAATATTTCATAGAGAACAAAGTCATCAGAAAATTTTATGATGATGGAAATAGTGGTAAGTTTTTAGCCTTCGGCGGTAAAATTGGTAAATATTAAAATTTTAAAAAAATGTGGTAGATCAACCACAATAGTGGTAAAGTCCATGCCCTGACGCAGGCCTTTTAAAGCATTTCTGCTAACTGGGACGTCTGGTGCTAATCAGCAGCTGCACGGTTAGAAATTTTGGAATAAATTTTAATACAAATAGGCTTACATATATCACCACACCAGTATTGTATTCAATTTTATTACTTACCGAATATTACATTTGATTTCTAATAAAAATTTGTATTAGAATTTAATGCTCAGTTCGTATTAAATTTTAAAGCTGTTATGGCTTAAATTTTAATATTAATATGTTAAAAAGTTAGTACTCAATTTTATTTAAAAATGAAAGGAGTAAACGTTGCTTGTGTGCCAGAATCAAATAAAAAACGCTACACAAAAAATGTATTTTAAAGCTTTGTTAACCGAAAAAGTAACTCTGAATCATAAGACTTTTGAATCTTAACAATCTTAAAATTAAGACGGAAAGTATTGAAATATAATACAGTATGGCATAAAATTAAATGTAATATTCACGATAATATCAAATTTATTCCAAAGGGTATAAAATATCATTGTAATTAGAATTGCATTAAAATTCAATACAAAATTGATTTCTAAATTTCTTAATTTATTTCGAAATTTGTTTCTAAATTTTGTAATCTATTGAATAGTATTAAATGTAATACTTTTTGAATTAAAAATCGTTGTAATACTTCGCTTGTATTAAAATACATTCCAGGATTTAGTTGCTGATTTTTCCACCAAGGTCTCCGCCTTAGGTGCGAATCAGCTGTTGATCCTTCCACCAAGGTATCTGCCTTGGGTGCGAATCAGTGACGGTTCTTCCACCATGTTTTATTATTTGTATTGCTACACAATGCACTGACTTGATGCGAATCAGCTGCTTGTTCTTTCTTCAAAGTGTCTCCAAATTTTCTCTGCCACTGCTGACTGTATTATTGTATTGCGGTATTGACTATGGTGCAAGCCAGTTACTAGTTCTCCCAACAAAATCTCTGTGCCCACTGACTATCTGCCTTCTAGCATTTTTTCTAGAGTTTTTCTAGCGCTTCTAGCGATGTATCAGATTTTGACTACCCGAATCATCACACCCACTACCTAAGTAGTCATACCAAATCAACAGCTACAGTCGCTAGATTTAACCGTCAGTACAACACACCCGACGTCAGACCACCACCCAGACTCGTTCATACCCAGTCACCACTGATAAGAGGCTGCTTTAAGACCTTGCGCTGCAGAAATAGTATTATTATAATTATACTAAGAATCAATAAGTTGTCAATAAGACTTTAAGATTTGAATTGAAAACTACTGCGTGTTTTTATTTAGTAAAGGTAAAGTGGATCCTTTTTTTGATCCTGGGTTGGTCGAGCTACCACAGTTTTCGATAAAACCATCCTCGCATATTAGACACAATTTTTTTTTTTTGGGAAATTTGATAAATTATTCAGTTATGGTTTTTATGAAATCTTGATACTGACTAAAAAAAAAAAAAATCAGTCGTTTTTAAAAATATTTTTGAGCTAAGAAATCTTTTTCAGAAAAAATTATGTTTAGATAAGAGGTGAAATCACCAATCACGGACATAAGAGTCCGTATTTAGGTAAAACAGACTTCGCACAGGACCAAATATTTGTATACAAGTTTGAGAGTTTAGAGCTCTAACTCCATGTGCATAAAATTGGATGCGGATCCGTTTCGAACCCGTTATGAATTCGCCAGCGCGAAATTCACTTATTTATGTTTCGACGGACTCGTTTCGATTCCATTGCAAATCCCTCGAAACAATGGTCCCAATGTTAACACTAAACATTTTTTTAGCACTTTATTATTTTAAGTTTCCATTTCATAATTCATATTTCATTAAAACTAAAATAATATTTTAATAAAAAAATGTAAATAAGAAAATCACATACTTACTTTCAATTTAACATAAACCTTAATGTTCCGTCTTCAATGCGTACTATTTTGAAAAAACAAGTCGCTTGATTCGCATTATTTTTTAAAAAACAAGAGTCCGTCTCGAATCGAAAAAAGTGCTCGAAACGTATTCGTATATAAAGTCAGTTCCGAGTTCGAGACGAATCCGAAAAAGCGGAAAAAGCGTTTTGCGTTTTTGAGAGGAATTTCATATGAAAACTTATCAGTTTTGGATAAAATATACGAAGAAGTAAGTTCATCCCGAATTCGAGAAGGATCCGTATGGCACACTGGGAACGTGCCAAAAATGTATGTTCGAATGGATAAAATTTTTAGTTGTCTGCCTCACGAGAAATATTCCATAATTTTTTAATCTCGTAGAATATGTATTTTCTTTCAAAATTTAAAAAAAAAGATTACATTTAAACGAGCAATTTTTTAAACGGATTGAAATCCAATAAGCTTGGAAATTGCCTGCAAAATGTCAGCCTAATGCTCTACATTTTATAAAATTATATTCGTTCATATATTTGTATATTTTTTTTCTGATAACAGACTTCTTGAACATTGAAAGTTGAAAATGGTGCTTGTACTTTACATACAAACTTCTTAATGTTTATTCAAGTATTATAATTGTGACCTTTATAAGCAAAATTCAATATTCCTTTGGCTAAACAATCTTTAATCGCTTCATCGAATTTTCTGTTTTTTTTATTTTCTACTGAAAATCATAACTTTTGCTCTTCAAATAAATTTACATCATTATCTTAATTTTTTCTTTAAAAGAAATACATATATCAAGTTTCAAATTTTATCAGATTTTTAAATTGATCACTCAAAGACATAACGAGGAGATAATAAATAATGGGTAAAATTGAAAGATGAATCCTTTTTTTTTGTCATGAGCATAAAGCAAACATAACAGTGGCAGCTGTTCGATTTGTGTTATCGCCCACATAATTTCACTTTCTACTCACATATCTGGCGAAGAGATTTTGTTCCCACCAAATATGTTGTGATATTGACAGCTCTTTAAGATATGTCAACTATACAATATTGCTTTTGAATTACATTCAATTGTTGCAGTTCGTGTTGATTCGATCGAGCACTATGTTGTCTGCATGTCACATTTTGACATATGTTGAAATGTTGAGTTATGCAACTGTCACATTGACAGCTACAAAGAAAGAGTGTGACTAATTTGCATGCTTGAAATGTTTGGACGTATTTTTTTTTTCATTTTTTTTTCATTCAAATTAACATATTGTGGGAACAAATAAATTCCAAAACTGTCAAAATTTCAAATTAAGGCCTTGATTGATGTATTTATTTTGGTCATTATTTAGGTAGTATTTAGACGCTCCTTCTATGAGTCAGAATTTTCAAAATCAATACCCAGCGGCAAATGGGCAATACACTTCATAGATGAAAGGCAATACACTCGTAGGCGGTAATGTACACATGTTCGTATCCACTTTCAACTTACTTTTAGAAGACAATGTCCGCTTTGTAGGCAGACGGGCGACATTTTCGATTACAGAATATGCCAACGAGTAGTCAAGCTTCCTAGTCAAGCACAGAGGCAACATTTTGGATTACAAAGTATGCAAACAAGTAGTCGAGCTTCCTTTTTCCATATACAACTTCACGTTCAAATTCATATATGAATAACATAACACAAGTGCACTGCCTTTCTTATATGAAATTTAGGAGTACTCCGTTAATTTGCCGCTGGGTACAAGTAGTTTTTTGTCTCTTGATAAATTCAGTTTCCGCTCAGTATTGTTTTTTTAACAATTCCGACTCACCGTTCTCAGTCATGCACACTCCCAGTGGTAAATAGAGACCTTACCAAACCTACTGTTACTGAAATTCAATAGTGGTATTCACACCGTACTCGTTAGTTTTTTAGTTGTTACTCGTTTTTCTTTTTTTGTCATGCACTTTGTTTTTGTTCGATAATTTTACAAAAACAAAGTGCATGTAAAGAAATAACAAGTAACAACGAACAAACTAACGAGTCCTGTGTGAATACCCTGAATATAACTGTGAGGACTCCAATGCTTGTTTACAATTCTCTATTATATTTGCTCGGACATGGCCACTTAAACACTGATGACATAGTAAGTGGGTAACGAAGTAGGTGATAAAATATAAAATATATAAAATAAAATATTGATAGTAATTTGTGTCCACGATACGGTTGTAATAAGTATTAACGACATTGAATCAGTTAAGAAAAAAATGTCTTTTTTCTGCTTAAGCAATTTTTATTATTGCACAACTAATCTTCACTTACAACCTTATGAATACAGATTACAGCTTTTGAATCTTCCTTTTTTAAACCATCGGAGAAGTATGCTTAATGTAAGTTGGATGTTAAGTTTTTACATGGATATGCATATACTTCGTATTTACTGCGTAAAATTTACTTTAATATTCCTCATCATGCTAGAAGATCTTTTGAGTTACTTTACATGAACAAACTGCTAGCCAAATTAACCACTGACAAGCACTTGTGGTGACTTTAATTTTGTTTCAGGTGTTATTTCTTGAAATGAATCCATAAGATCTATCCATAAGATAACATAAGATAAGAAAATAAGATTCTGTATTATCTCCAATACTACTGCTGATTTGAATCATGCTTTCCTAACGATAAATAATATTTTTCGGGCAATGTTTGGCAATACATTTTACTGGCAAGCTGTTAAAAATTCCAGATCGAGACCACGTTTGTCTCGCCTGGTGTATGCGCTGCTATAATTCTTATTTACATAAATCTAGACACAATAGAATGCAACTGGATTATACAGATCCATTTTTTAAATCTCCACCCCAAACTACATAGACAAAATATTATGAGAAATCAGTTTTCGAGATAAGCCCAATATTTGTACACAAGTTTTTTCTATCAAATTTGTTCAGTTATGGTTACTCAAGCACTGATGACATGTACCTTACACAGTAAGCGACCATGAGAGTAAGTGTTGCTTACTGTTGCTTACGGTGCACAAGATAAGAGAAAACATAAAAACTAAGCGGAATTCTTCTCTTTGCCAAAAACACAAGGAAAGCAACACATTGAAAAGAAAAAACGAAAGCAAGACACGCCACAGAATATTATTATTAACATTTCTACAATTTAATGAAAGAACGTCTGGACTTTTTCTCAAGCATTTCAGAAAAATAGGCATATTTTCAGGATTTTTTTTTTTGGTTAAATGAAAAAGTCTATTTTGGTCTATAAGTCTAAAATTTGTAAAGTACTAAGTAATAAGTATTGATACACAAAATGTAATTTTTTTAAATGAATTTCTATACAAAATGGTGGCTGTGCAGCATTTGTTTGAAGGCGCCTATTTTTTGAAGGGGTCCATGGCCGGACACCTAATGTCCTTAATTTTTGATCTGGAACAAAAAACAAAATTTGGTCAGTTTTTATACGTCAATAGCTATCAACACACGTAGGATTTTTTCAATATATTGATATTTTGTGAAATGATGCGTGATCGAACAAAACAGTTACAATTTTCACAAAAAAAAAAGTCACAAAATTGTTGATTAAAGAAAAAGTAAGCAATATAAAAAACGTAAATCCTACGTGTGTCGATGAATAAAAGTAATGTGAATATACATTCAAAATTTCAAAACAATCAAAGATTTGCTCTAGTTATGTACCTGGCCGAGTGGTTTCAATAAAAACGCGTTTAAAGTTTTATCGCGCTCGGGACATATCGGGGAAACGTCGCGCAGAATGAAATATTTGGTGATTTAAACACTTTTGCTGGATTCTATCTCTTAATATATTATTTTTAAGACCCTATTACATCTGTTAAGCAAAAACTTTTTTAAAAATATTAACCCCCTTAATAATTTATGTTTAATAAATTCTGAAGTGATTAAAAAACTAGTGGTCTAATCTTTGCGAAACATTTGGTTTGTATTAAGACTTAAACATAAACAATAATAACTTAAAAAAATACACCCCACTGGAAAATTCTCTATTAGAAACTACGGTATAGCTATCAGAGCTGTAAAAGAATGCAATCATTTGTGATTTAAAATCATTGATTGAGACTTGCAATTTGAAATCACAATCAATGATTTGAAAAACTGATAGCATTAATTTTTTCAAATGCGATAGCAATTGATAGCAGTTATTTAAATCAATTGATTGCGATTTGAAATGTTAAGTTCCAATCAATGATATGAAAAAATGAATGCAATAAATTTTTTAAATCATTGATTGTGATTTGAAATTTCAAGTCTCAATCAATGATTTGAAAAAATGAATGCATTCATTTTGAATATAAATCACATGATTTAAAATCACAAATGATTGCATTCTTTTACAGCTCTGATAGCTACACAGATGAAATAAGTCAAACTGAAAGTAAACTATCGATCCTTAACAATGTATAACAGTTTTTGTGGCATTCCGCTTACAGTTGCACATTACAATATCAGCACCGACAAGGTTTTTTTAGCGAGAATTGGAAGAAATGACGCCTCAAATTATTTTCACAATAATTTGTACGGCTTAACGAAGGGATTTTTTTTTGTTTTTTTTTTGCTTCATATTAGAATTAATGCATTTCAGAATTGATGTTTGATAAATGCTTTACTATTTTGTATATCAATTCCGTATATTCCGTTACAAACATAACACGCAAAAAATTGCACAAAAACAATGCACTACAAAACTTTTTGTTAAAAAATATTATGTAGCTACACAAATGAATAAAATAAAACTTTTGCGTTAACAATGAAAATAAACCATCGACCCTTAACAAAGCAACACAGTTTTTGTCTTATCACGCTTATAGTTATGCATTACAATATTATTACCGACAAATTTTTACCAACGGGATTCTATGAAAAATACAACGAAAACAAAAGAGAACACACAGAAACAAAATAAAACAACGTAATAAATTACTTTTACGATAATTTCTTCAAATTACTAAATGAAATGTTTTCCTTTTTGACCGCCTATATTTTATATTAGGGGTATTTTGTATGTCTAGTATATTGCCACCATACATGAAATACATTCGGAGCGCAGACAAAGATTTACCAGCGGGTTGTTTCTTCATAGATTTTTATACCCCAACGCGTACTGCGTTCATATTAACTTTGTCATTCCGTTTGTAACGCCAAGAAGGAGGCGTGGCAGGTATAGAAAAATATATACATATTTTTGATCAGCATCATCTCCTGAGTCGATTTCCGTGTGTCCGTCTGTCTGTCCGTCTGTCGACACGATTACAGCCGCAATTTTAAAGCTATCGCGATGAAATTCAAAATATAAGCTTATATTTAAAAAAAGAAGATCAAGTTCGAAAATGGGCCAAATCGGATGAAAGCCACGCCTACCTCCCATACAATGTGACTTTATATTAACCGAAAAAATGTCTTTAAAATCCACATAAATTAAAGAAATGGCTTGAAATTTGGCAGGTGAGCCTTGCTCTTCAATCTTAATCCTGGTTATGAAATTTGGAAAAATCGGATGAAAACCACGCCTACCTCTGATACAAAGTGGCTTTATTTTAAAAGTAAAATCTCTCAAAAATGTGCTCAAATGAAAGAAATGTCTTGAAATTTTGCATATAGGCTTTGAAATATATCATAAACCACCACTATGATATTTGGCAAAATCGACTGAAAACCACGCCTACCTCCCATAGAAATTGGCTTTATTTTAAAAGTTAAATCTCTCAAAAATCCACAAATATTAAAGAAATGTCTTGAAATTTTGTAATTTAGCTTTGATATATAATATGAATTATCTCTATGATATATGGCAAAATCGGATCAATACCACGCCTACTTCCCATACAAAGTGACGCGATCAAAATAGGAAACCTTTCGTTAATATATAAAACTGAATGTCATCGTGTATGTCGTGGCTAAAGACTTCGAATATACTTCAATATGGCCGCGGGGGGTGGGGTATTTTAGCTTCGGTACCCTGCCGAAGCTCCACCCTTAGTAGTTTAAATTGACTTTTTGACGCCAATATACGAACAAAATAAAGCTCTCTTAAACAACATGATTTCTTTTACTTTAACTTAAAAATGCTTAAGTCACAGAGTAAAACATACTCAAATTTCAAATGAAAATGTAGATACAAGTGTGCACAAGAGTGATTTTCAGATTTCATATCAGATTTTCCTTAAAGATAAAACAAAAACTCAAAAATGTTTGTCAAAAAATCTTTCTATTTAAATTTTTAAAAAACAAAAAATTCCACTAACCTGTTGCAAATCCAGCGTTATAGTAACATATTCATAGTGTCGTCCATACTGCAGAGTGGGTGATTGCCACCAGCGTTCATCGTAGCCCGTTTGTCCGATAACCGATGCGATGGGTCGCTGTTTGCCCACATCGGAGGACTGAGAATTACAAATGCCGCATTGCGTGGCCCACTTTTTATGTGGATACGCATCGACCAGCTTACAATATTCCTCGCGACCATTTTGACCACATGTGGCATTAACTGAAATTATGGCGCGTGGTGCTACATTAAAGAGTGGCGGAAATAGACCAGCATCGGATTGACTGCCACCCGCACTAGTGACCACCTCCTGCGATAAGGAATCCAACGGACTGTTGAGCAAGCGGAGAGCTATAAAGTAGACAAAGTTGACAGTCATATATTAGTTAACAGTTATGACAGTTTAATGTTAAAAATGTTTAAATTAATATAACTTCAATATAAATCAAAAAATTTGCTAATGATTTAAATATCAATAAAAAAAGAAATAAAATGTTGCGAATTGTCTCAATGCTAAGTTTGAAAGCAAATGTCAAATTTGACAGTTTTGCATGCAAATAATTTTTAATTGCACTGCTGGATATCTTAGACAGACGGCTGTACAAAAAAAAAAAAAAAAAATTACTTAAAAAACCCGACTACTTCAGAATTTTCATGGCATTTTTTCTAGTTTGTTTGATAAGTTTCTCTATTTGCTTGACTAGTTTTGTTAAAAAATTGGCAATAGCTGCCATATTGCTGTAATTGGTTAAACATGCAGCTTTAATGCTGTTACCCAGTATTTGTTGTCAGCAATAAATCAGTTTGAAATCTAAGTCAAATGCTTGAAATCAACTGCAATTGAGTTCAAACACGCGTTAAATGTTAATGTTGCCAACATGTACCAAAAATGTGGTTAGTTAAATTTGCATAAATGTTATTTATTTTACTTTTTTAGTTATTTGTAGTTAACATTTGAATTATTTTTTACTAACTGACCAAAGTTTTTCTCATACTGAAAATTATTGTCACAAAACTGTGGCGGTCGCAAATGCGGGAACACGCATTTGACTAGCATTGACAATATCAGGGCTTTGTCCAATACCAAAATTTTTGGCATTTAAAAAAGAAATACACGAATGCTGGGACTAATCCCAGGATTTTGTTTTATAGTATTAGATGCCCCAAATATATTCCAATTATGAAATTAGGCAAATTTCTAGATATCAGATATTTAATACTGTGTAAGTTTTATAAGTTTAAAACACTTCTTTTGATAAAAAAAACCTAAAGTGAAAAATTTTAGTTTTTAAATTACATTGTTTTTGTAAAGTGCGTGAAGATTAATTCGTAAATCCGACGCTAACTTGGCAAAGACATAAACCCATATTTGCTAAAAGTACGAATTTAAAATTCGTACTATTAAAAAGTACGAATTTAACTTAGCGTACGAATTTAACTTTAAGTACGAATTGATATAAAAAAAAAATACGAATTTAACTTCGTTTGATAAGAAATTCCTTTAATATCAATCAGGAAACTTAAAATTCAAAACATTTATAATATATAATAAAATTAAGGAAAAAATACAAAATGAATTCAGTACTGAAAATTCCATGCATAATTGATTAAACTACCGATTCACTTCATCAGAAATTTTTTAAAAAGTCACGAATTATATGTTTATGATAATAAATTTGAAATAAAGGATTGTAATATCTACATTTAAAATTTTTATTTTTTATATACCAATGGACAGGTAATTAAAGCACCTTTAAAGCGTATTAAAGCGTAAATGACTAATTGTGCCGGTCTAAAGATTTTCGCCAGAGGAAATGAAGTGATCGATCGATTCATAGAACTCACTTTGAATTAAGGGGTTACATGACATTGGCAGTTTTTTGAAATCGATAATTCTTTTTTTTAATAATTTTGTATTTTAGTAAATTTTCTTAGGAATCTAAGAAAAAATATTTCATGGAAAAATTCATACGGGTTTAAAAGTTACAGTCGGATTAGTGAGAGGGCATTTTTAATTTTTGCGCTACCTACGTACGGCAGCTGGTATATAGTTGTTTTACTTCCCTATAGGAACAAACTAACTTGTTTTTAAAAACAACTAATTAAAAAACTAATTTAAAAAAAACTAGTATATTAACTACTTTGAATTATATTAACGCGGCAACTACTCTGATTTTGACATGTTTTAATTGCAAATTTTTATTAGATTACAAGTTTATATATTTAACCATGTTATTTCATCAATTATTTTGTACTTTAGGCCATCAGTAATAGTTTTCAATTGTGTATTTTGAAGTAATTAAAAACATAATTTAAATATAACTAATTTAACAAGTAGTTGAAAATATATGCAGACGAAAGTCAATTGACTTATTTAGCGGACATCACCATACAAAATATGTTAGTTCGTTCTATGGAAAAAAGTAAGAATTTCAACAAGTTGTGGTTGACAAAAAACTACTTTATCAACTACTTTTAAATTAGTTGATTTTCCTGCAGGGTTGCTACCTGACTTTTGGTGGTTGTTATTTCGTACCAACTTGAAGGGTAAAGGGTGAAGCCTGATTTGCTAAACGATTGCAAAAAACTATAAGAAACAGCACAACACAAAATAACGAAAGCATACAGTGCGAAGCAGGCATGACAGATTGAAGTTAACTTTTTATTTCTTTGTTCACAAACTTTGAACGCGTTTATCTCGAAACCATGTTTTTCGTACTGGTTGCGGCACTAGTGGGTTCATTTTTTGACGAAATTTTTTTTTGTATGTTTTTAAACTTGATTCGCTATCGTATGACACGAGCTTTTTTTTTTTAAATTATTTTTCGATTTTTTATGAATTTTTAGTCAATATTTTTTTCGAAAAAACACTCTTTCAAATTTGGAACATCACCAAAAATTGAAAAAAAATTAAAAAAAAAAGGTCGTGCCATACGATAACCAATTTTGTTAAGATTTGAAAAAGTCATTTTCTTTCCAGATCGGACAATTTTTGCAACTCCCAGCGCTGCAACCACGAGGCCCCGTTTTTTTCTCTGCCGCCAGTTTGGAGCTCTATAAAACCATGTTGGAGTGAAAAATATATTTTTTTCTTGCAATTTGTTCAATTCTCTACAATAATAAAAAAAAATTTTGGAAAAATGTTTGTTTTTGACTGAGTTATGAATTTTTCAAAGAAGGTCCGTTTTCTCTGCCGCGAATGTCATGTCCCGCCTTAAAAAATCTCAATACCTACTTGTACGATTTTAATATTTTGTATTTTAATAGAGAGGTAATTAAATCAGATTCAAAGTGAGTACTATGAATCGAACTATGCAGTTCTTTTCACTGCTCGAGGTTTATTTTGTATAAAGTTTTTCTAAAAAATAGAAATGATTTGTAAAAAAAGAACGATTTTGCTTGGAAGAAAAATATGTTTAACGATCCAGAGCTCTTTTTTGGCTCTTGTGCACAAGAGCAAAAAGCGCAACAAACACCCCATACATAGACCTAGCGATTGAAGTTGAGTTTAGTCAGCTGTGTTTTGTTTATTCAATGTATATTTTTTTCAAAAAGATTTACATTCAAAGTTAAAAATAGTGCCGATGATTAATTACAGTTGCTGCCACTAAAATTCTCTGCATGAAAGGTATGAAAAGGTGTAGCTTTCATTACAAGAGATTTGTTTTAATACAAACATTTTCAGAAATTGCAAGTTAAGCTGACCACAATTATGGTAATGATGTCGACGAGATTTTGAATGAGCTAAGTGAGGATCTTGTGTGAGTGTTGGTTCTTAGTCGTAGTGTAACAGGTCATTCAATAAGCCCGTAGGATAAGTAAGAAAAAAAATAAAATTTTGATAAAACTCGATTATATTATTCAACATAGTTGCCTTCGAGAACGATACAACGAGTATAGCGATTTTCCAAATTTTCAATACCACTTCTATAGTACGATTTCACTTTCTCGTCAAAATAGGTCTCGGTTTCAGCTATTACTTCATCAGTGGACTAAAATTTCTTTCCAGCAAGCATTCTCTTGAGATCTAAAAACAGGAAAATGTCGCTGCGGGCTAAATCTGGAGAATACGGTGGGCGGGTAAGCAATTCGAAGCCCAATTCATTAAATTTTGCAATCGTTTTCATCGATTTGTGACAGGTGCATTGTCTTGGTGAAACAACACTTTTTTCTTTTGCAAATGTGGACGTTTCTTGGCGATTCCAGCCTTCAATCGATCCAAAAGTGCACAGTAATTGTCGCTGTTGATGGTGGTTCCTTTTTGGAGATAGTCGATGAATATTATTCCTTTCGCATCTCAAAATCCAGACGTCATCACCTTATAAGGCGACTGTTGGGTCTTTGCTCGCTTTGGATTCGGTTCGTCGACTGCTGTCCACTCAGCGGACTGTCTTTTGGATTCTGGTGCGTTATAGTGAAGCCATATTTCATCCATTGTCACATATCGACGATATAATTCGATTTTATTGCGGTTTAACAGCGCCAAACACTCCTCTGAAGCATCAATTCGTTGTTGTTTTTGGTCGAATGTGAGCTTACGCAGCACCCACTTTGCACAGAGCTTTCGCATACCCAAATGTTCGTGTAAAATAGTAAAAACTCTACCATCTGATATCTTTACAATGTCAGCTAACTTGTGAAACTCCAGTTTGCGATCGTTCAAAAGCAATTTGTGGATTTTTTGATGTTTTGTGGAATAACAGTCTGATTCGGGCGTCCACTACGCTCTGCATCATTTGTGCTGGTACGACCACGTTTAAATTCAGCAATCAACTTTTCTACCATTTATCTCGATGGAGCAGAGTCCGGACAATGTTTATCAAGTCATTGTTTGGTGTCCACTGTATATTTTTTCTTAAAAAAGCAATGCTTTATCGAAACTCGAAATTCACTTTTTTCCATTTTTTTTTTTCAATAACAATAGTTGTACCGAAAATGCTATAACTCACGATTCAATTGTCAGATTATTGTCAAATTGTAATACGTATCGTTTGAAGGTTGGTATCATATGGAAACAAATCTAGTAACGCCATCTATGTGTCATACTATGGACTTTTTTAACGTACTGTTAAAAATGTGATATAATACTAAAATACTTTTGACAAATAGAAGTAATAAAAACTTGTTTTATATTTTTTTTTTGTGCTAAAAAATTAAAAACTTTCATTTAATAGTTTCATTTGCTTTCCTTTTTTATTATGGGCCTTATATAAATAACATTTATTAAAAATTTAACTATCTTTAGCTTGATATAACTATCGTTTAGATCGACTTAAAAATTGAATATTAAACTAATGTTTCTTTTTTAAACCTATAGCTTAACATATATGTAAATAACATAAAGGTAACAACATATATAGCATAAATGTAATAATTTAACATATATGTAAAATTATCTCTTTGAATCATTCACGTGTGCTTGGCTGGGTCTCGTCTTTCACAGCCTGTCTGTCTAACGCGGGACTTGTTAGTGCAGGAAATCTATATTTGGCTCTAGGAATTATAATATTGTTGCATAGTTGTCTGGTGCAATTTTGCATTTTAATTGCGGGCGTAACATTAAATTGCATTACGTTGTGTTATGTTTTATAACGTTACGCATTAGCTCGTTGTTGACATATTATGTTGATGTGGCTCAAACTTATTTATATGTGACTGAATGTTTATGCGTGTGACTCTCGTTGCCTGTCTGCCTTCGAATATTTCCACTGTCTCCGGCCGTATTTTGGACATTTCCGAGGGCGTTGCTTATGCTTAGTTAAGGATTATTTTTTGTGTGATATTAATAAATATGCTGCATGTATTATAAATCAAAGTAATATGCGTCATGCTGCAGACTTTGCCGATTTTCACTGCATGCATAAAAATTGTGCACACAATTTTTTTCCTCCCAAAAATGTTCTTTATTTTTATTAATAACCAAGCAAGCAACAATTTTGCTATAACTTAAATAATTACAAAGTCAGACATATTTTGACAAATATTCAACAAATTTGCATATTTTCAAAAATTAAATGTTGGTGACTTGCATGAAAAAAAACTACATGCTTTACGTGGGTGCAAAATGCAGTCATGTTATTTTTTCTAAAGAGTGGCGCTTGCCTGTTTATCATCATGTGCCGACAGCATATGTTTTAGTGGAAAAAAAAATGTATATTTTACAAGTTCTTGCATATTAAATGACTGATAATTGTTCATGTTTTGCATATGATTTGATAAGCTTATTTGTTGTAGTTTTTGTTGTTGTCGTTTTGTTTAACGTAGTCTCTGTGCCGCTTATGTTTTTCTATTCTTGCTGTTTTTATGTGTAGTTTCATTTCATTATAATTTCTATAATAGCTATAAAAAAGTGTCATGCGATATTTGGCGTTAGTTTTACATGTTTCTGAAAATAACTCAAAAACAGACTTGCTTCGATGCAAACGTGCAGAAAAAAGTGCGAATATAAATAGTGCAGTTTCACAAAAACATGCTTTAGAAGTTATTTCTTGGAAGTAGTATTGAATAGCAAAATAAGCCCACAATCATTTAAATTGTTGTGTAAAAACTTTGTTGATTATTGAGAACTGTAAAATATCGATTAAAACTTTATATTCTCTTTAGTATTTTTAGTTAAAAAAGAAGCGTTTAATTTATCGATAGTTAAAAACACCTTCATTTAATCATCATAAAATGTATACCGCATTTATGTTTAAATTAATCGAAGCAATTTATCGCATAGTTATTTACATAAATGTGTGTATATCTGGAAAGTGACTGATGAGGAGCGCTCAAGAACAAAGGTACCAACAGTGCAATTAATTCATCGCTGCGGGAAGATATTCAAGCGGTATGCAGTAGATAAAAGAAAAACATAAAATAAGCTGCTGATTTTAGCTTTTCAAAAGTGGACACAAATGTAAATAAGTATCTGTGAAGTTTGCGCTTAGAGTTCACTGCTTTCAAACAAGCCGCACAAGCTTAAACAATTAACCACGTCCGATATTTTACTTAATAAACATTGTATTTTTAATTTAAACATTCAAAATTAATTTCGTAAGGAACGCATTACACCAAAAAATATGCATAGAAATTAAAAAAAAAAAAAGAGAAAAAATACCATTAAAACAAAAATTATAAAAAATTACTACTACCTTTTTAACAGAACTTCAGAAAACCATCAAATGTAATCAGAATTTATTTAGAGAAAAAACAAATTCAGTCAAAAAATAAAAATTAAGTTCAGAATATTTACATAAAAATATCAGGTTGGCAACTAAGTAATTGCGGATTTTTTTTTTGGAAAATAAAAGAAAATTTTTCATGGAATGAAATAATTTTATTCTGTAATGTATTGCAACCTTTTGCCATCTTTCAGGCAGCATCATAATTCCACGTTCATAAAATTTCTGGTTTTTATCAGCAAAAAACTGAACCAGCTACGATTTGACATCGTCATTATTATTGAAATTTTTACCATTCAAGGAGTTTTGCAAAGATCGAAATAAAAAGTAATCAGATGGTGCAAGGTCAGGGACTATGTGGTGGATGTGGCAAAACATCCCAACCAAGCTACAATAATTTTTGCCGAGTGACCAAAGATGTGTGTGGCCTTGCATTGTCATGGTGGAATACAACACCTTTTCGATTTGTCAATTCGGGCCGCTTTTCTTCAACTGCATTGTTTAATTTTGTTAGTTGTTCAATGTAGACATCTGAATTGATAGTTCGGTTGGGTGGTAGAAGTTCAAAGTAGACAATTCCTTTGTAATCCCACCAAACTGATAACATAACTTTCTTTTGATGAATATCAGTTTTTGATGTTGTTTGAGCTGGTTCACCTGGCTTGCTCCATGATTTTTTCCGATTGACATTGTTGTAAACAACCCATTTTTCATCACCAGTTATCAATCGTTTTTAAAATTACTCATTTTTATTACGTTTCTTTAACAAATCGCAGATGTTAATGCGTTGTGTTAAATGATATTATTTCAGTTCATGAGGAACCCATATATCGAGTTTTCGTACATAGCAAAGTTGTTTTAAGCGATTTTCAACGCATGTATGTGATACATGAAGCTTTTCTGCAATCTCACGTGTTGTACTGTGACGATCCGAATCGATTATTGCTTTGATTTGGTCGTCATCAACTTCAACTGGACGACCAGAGCGTTTTTCATCTTTGAGTGAAAAATCACCAGAACGAAATTTGGCAAACCAATTTTGACACTGCCGTTCTTTTAAAGCTTCGTCACCATAAACAGCACATAACTTTTTGTGAGCTTGCGATGCGTTTTTTCCTTTCCGGAAACAAAAAAGCAAAATATGATGAAAATGTTCGTTTTGATTTTCCATTTTTCAACAGACGCCAAACAAAAACTACACAACCGATTTTTTTTACTGATTGACAGTTGAAGTACCAACTATCAAATAACAAAATATGTTTGACATTTCGATTACGTCAGCAAACCTAAAAATTTAACTAAAGCCATCTATGAGTGAAATCCGCAATTATTTAGTTGCCAACCCAATATTTGATTGGAATTTCTGTAAGAATCGTTTAAAAATTGCATAAAAAGTCGTTTTGCTTTTAGTAGTACTTAGTATTCGATCAATGGGCATAGCCGAACCCAAGAACCTGAAATGCTTCATTCAAAATTTTAATTTCGGGTCGATTTTTTTCATCTGTAAAGTTAATATTAAAGTTTCCACTTAGTATTATAGGTACATCGTCAAATTTTTTGGTATTTTAGAACCGTCTTCTGAATAAATCATTAAAATTTCGAATAAAAATAAAATCTCTCCCGAATTGACCCTTCCATTGGTCCAATATATGAGCTGGCTCCATTATTTTTTTTTTTTGCCTTCAACATTTCTTCTGAACTCACCAACCCTATATATGTTACCCTTTTGGGGGTTGCCGTACACAAAACCCAAAAACTGTCGATTATAGTTCATATCTCTCCTGACTTGGTCTCTAGAAAGATCAAATATGTGAGCTAGTCCTATTATCTTTTGCCTATCAACATTTCTTCTGAATGCAGCTATAACCTATATGCCACCCTTCTGTAGGTCACCATACAGGAAAAACAAAAAAAATGTTGATTATAGCTTAAATCTCTACCGGACTGGCCTCTAGAGAGGTCAAATATATAAGTTGGTGCTATTATTTTTTTCCCCTCAACATTTATTCTGAACACACCTACTCCCTTTCTGCTACCCTTCCTAGGGTTCCAATTCAAAAAACGAAAAACTGTCGATTATAGTTCATATCTCTCCGGAACTGACTTTTAGAAAGGTAAATATATGAGGTAGTCATATTTTTTCCCTTCAAAATTTCGTCACAAAACACCTCCTCTATCTGCTACCCTTCTGGAGTTTGCCGTATAAAAAAACAGAAACGTTTCCCTGTTTTCTGCTTGCATGGTAGCTGAATCAGAAATACAGATGTAAACAGTGCAAGCTTTAACATTGCTTACGTTAACAGTAATGACATTAACAGTGGTGACGATATAATAAAGCTGATGTTGACATTGCTGACGCGAGTTCATAAATTTTACGAACTCGAAAAAACGATTTAGCCATTTCAGCCCCCTTCAATGGACTTTGACCGGGCTTCTTAAGATCAATTATGTTTTGCGTATTGTTTAAATGTTTAAACACAAATTATCGATAACTGGAGCTACATAAAGCATATTAAGAATATTGCGCTAGTTCAGTCGTGCGCCGAGCGTACCTTATATCGACGTTGTAAAAACTATACGAGATGAGCTGTCAGAGCGCAATACCTTCTAATTTTACTTCTGAGTTAGTCCCAATGAACTGATAAAAAAACGAATGTTTTCATTTTTGAAAGAGTTGACAATTTATTTTTAGTTCCTATTATATAAGGAACTATGAATTAAAAAAAAAAACAAATGGCCATTTCAGCCTTTGAAAGGACTTTGACCGAATTGCTCATGATCAAATTGTGTTGTGCGTGATGTGAAATGTTTGAACACAAATGATCGAGAGCTGGACCTACAAATGTTATGTCGTCTCCGAACGGCGTATGTTCTCAATAAGCTTTTCATGGCAGTTTTTTTACTCTCTGAAGTTTGCCATTGTCTGCAGAGTGGTGACGGCCGAACAGAAGAATTAATTAAATTAAAAAAACTTTCTGTGTCAGGTGGGAATTGAACCGGAGTTCTCTGCCGTATGAGACACATACTCTACCCACTAGCTACGGCAGCCATCTAAAATAAAATACAGTTTCAAAAAAAAATTTATAAAAACTTTTTTCTGCGAAAATCTCCCGGAGGCCCTTAATATAGTCGCTGTGTTTTTTTTTAATGTCCAGTTAATATTAAATATTAACACATTCAAGCTTGCTTAGTTAGCGTCTAATTAGAGGTTTTTTTATGTAATAATTGTTAAAATATCTAAAAAGATTAAATAGTTTAAGCTAATACCAACTAATATGAATTATTAGAGATGTTTTATTATTTAAATGGTGCAAAGTGGTTAGGCAAATTATGGTCTACATAGCTTGAATATTGGAATAATATTTGAAAAGTGACAAAATAAACTTAAAAAAATTTAGAATTAAATAAAATTTAAAATTTTTCATTAGCTCATAAAATATATTTCGACAAAAACTGAAGAAGTAAAGACGAAGTGATAAATCACTCACACCTGAGTGAGGGGCTAGAGTTTTCTTCAAGCAAATTCAGCAATTTTTCTCAATAGCTGCAGCTGAAGACAGCTTATCGGCAGCTCCAGTCAAAACAACAAAATGATTCATTTATGGCGCAAGTGTGCGCGCCAAGACCAACTTGATCATGATCATCATCATCGTCATGCATATGATCGATATCAGGCTTAATTGTATGCCTGTCTATGGTCAATAAATATTGTACAAATGTTGAATAAATATTTATTATTTATATACCTCTGTGGTACTTGGCAACAACAACCCGTTAAATGTTATGATTGTGCATCGATAATTTATTTGCACCGATATGGTTAGCAGCAATAACAGCGAAATGCTTTCATCAGCACATGCATCAGCAAAGGTAAATACTTTCTTACCACCATCACAACTGCAACATCGATGATCGTAGCCCTCTGGCAGCAGCCAACCCCCCATCATTTCCTCTTCCTCACGCGCACTTCCTATGCTGCCATCTTTCTGCACTGTCAGTAGTTTATAATTAATCAGCGTCAGCTTAACTCAAGGAATGAACATAACAAAAAATGTGTTAAAAGACTTGCACAAAAGATGTGGATGTGTTTTGATTTATTAACTCACTGCAGTGAGCCGTTAAAACATTGCATACACTTCAATGAAAATGAGTCACGGCTTGACGTACTTAATTTTCTATATCTTATTTGATTAAACATTTGATTTTTTGAAACTGAATCAGTGCTTTGATCGAATTTATTTGAGTAGGTGAAAGGTAGAGTGGTACAGGAAGACACGCATTGAAAAATCTAGATTATGTTGTCCAATACGTCTAATGAGATAATATTTTTTGAAAAAATCTTTTCGCTAAGCTGTGTTCATTATTTTAACTTTAATAACTGTTAAATTTTTCGTAATACGAGTGGTGATGTTGTACTGCCATTCTTTCCTTATATAGGTTCGATAAATTTCCAAATATTCTGCATGAGAATTTTGTTAGATACAAAAAATTTGATGAATTTAGAGAACAATATATTATTGGCCTTTCGTATATTATATTTTGGCAAAAAAAGGTTGTTCCGATCAAAAATAACGTCAAATATTTTCAAACCTTTGTCCGACCGAATTCGGGTTCAGCCAGTTTAGAGTCTTTTTGTCAGCCTGGTTTTCACTATATCAGTTTTATGATAACATAAAAGTAAATCAAAAAAAAAATCACCTAAATAAAATTATTCTACATATTCTGTATAGCTCAATTCAATAATTCAGATGTTTTTAATTTTTCAAGATGCCAACGTATTGTTATTTTGAACCGACTTCATTCATTTGATTGACAGCAACTTTGACTGACCATTGAAAATGACATAGTGAGAACCAAGCATTACGGCTGTTCGGCCTCAATATGCCCGGGAATGAAACTGGGTATATATATGAAAATAAAAGTTTTTAAATATTTTTTTTTTTTTTATATTCAAAGTCAGAACTAAATAAATTTCAATAAAAATTACACTTTATTTGAATATGAATGTTCAAATTTAATATAACAAATAACCAGTTATTTTTTTTATTAAGCGTATGTATCTCATTTCAAGGCCCGACTAAAATATGGTCATTCATATAGCTTTTACACTGAACCAAATATTTTTCTTCAAATTAATAATTTTGATTCAATAAACGAAATTCAAGAACACATTTTTTGGATAAAAAAAGTTTTTATATATCATTTGTTTTCAATGTACTGTTTTGATTGTTTGTAAAAAATATGCTTTTATTGAAATTTGAAAGAAGAGGTTTCTTAAAATATAAGAACTTGTTCTAACGGCGTTTTGAAATATCGCCCAAAAGAAAATTCGGAAAAAAATTTTAAATCTCCCAATATTTTTAAATATTAATTTGGTTGATTTTTCATATGAAGAAGAATTGGGCAATTTTGCATATTTGCTGGGTGAAATTTCGATTTTTGCTTTTGGTTGATTTTTCATATAAAAAATATTTTAGGCAAAATTGCACCTGTTGTTTTTGGATGATTTACCATCTTTTGGCTGATTTTTTGGTTTCTTGTACGAATTGTTTTTATTAATATTTAGCATGATTAATGGAACTTAAACAGACTTAAGAAATAAAAAAAAAAAAAAATGGAAAAAAATGGACCTTGAAAATTCTGGTCATTTGGTACAAAAATGTACTGAGAATAATGCATAAAAATTGGGCGATATTGCATTTTTTTTTTGTGAATTTTCTTTTTTTTTTTGCTGTTTTTTGAAAAATTTTTGGTAATTTTTTCCTATTTGTTTGGTGAAATTTCTTTTATTTAATTTGGGCCATTTTCGTTCAGTGTTAGATCCTTTTTCATTTGGGCGATTTTTCTTTTGGGCGATATTTCGTAGCTCCGTTCTGACTTCCAAAAAACGCTTTCTTTAATAAATTTAAGAGAATACATTTCGTTTTTGTACATTCAGGGTATGCCCATTTTTAAATTCGAAAGCATTGTGTTGATTCGGAAGATGGGCGACAATTAGTTGAAGGGGGAATGTATTTGCATGAAATAAATGAACCTGTTCTTTGAAAGTTCTTTGATTTGCAGAATCGATTCTTTGGTTGTAAGAAAAATTTAAAAAATCAAAGACCGGCATTCATTGTTGTAATGAACAGAGATTTATTGAAATTATGAACTCGTACATTGGAGAAATTCATAGAGACAAAAAACTTTAATTTCATGTACGTTTTTGGGTCAGAGTACACGGGGAAAAAAAGCTATAGATAAATCACCTAAGTCGGCTTGGGTGAAGAGAATTGTATGAGAATTATAAACTTATGCTTATTCACCTAAGCAATTTATTGCTTAATACATTGCTTTGAAAGCACATACTTCGATACCCAGCCAAAAAAAAATATTTGATTCACAGATGTTAACAGATGCTGTGTGTCGCAGTATTCTATTGATAGCTGCAGAAAAGCTTCAGTTGTAATTAATATTGAATAAATCACTCCACGTAACGAAGTAGTTTGGCTCAATGCGTAGCGTAGTGTCTTCATACACAGTGGTATCGGTTGGTGTGGGCTCGAATCTCAACGGCATGCGAAGGTAAAATTTTTGTATTTGATATTTAATTTAATTAAATGTTCTTTTTATAATAGACGTCAATTAGCAAGAAAAGCCGAGAAGTCATTAATTTCTAAGAAAAAAACGGTGGTTAAAAGAAAATTTTGTGTCACTGCCGATTTCAGTCAAGCAAAACACAGAACGAGAGGCGGCAGTTTCAAAAAAAGGAAAGTAAAAAAAATTATACAAGGTTTTTTTTCAATGTAACATAAGCTTTTTTCTCGGTGTAGTTATTGAGATATTCAGTTTCGGTTACAGTTTTGATTTTCAAATTTTAACAAAAAGACCCGAATCTCTGTTTCAGCCGGATACTAGCTCTTACGAATTGTTTAAAAAAGATTTTTTTAGAGTTCAACAAACTCTTGTTATATGGGCCTATAGTCAATTAATAAAAAGTTTAAATTTGACTTTTTTAACACTTCCGCCTACAATTCACACACTCAGAAAAAAATCACCTATGTTTTTGTGATAAAAAATTTCTTTATTTTCAATAGAAGCAATTTTATCTATTTCAAATAAAATTTTCTGCAATTAGAATAAATTTTAACATATTCGATGAAATTTTTTCTTCACTTTAGGGAAATGAAAATATTTAATGTCTCTAATAATGATAAGTATTTTTCTTGCACTAAAAAATTCTCATTTTTAGAGAAAAATTTAGAGATAATGAAAAATTTTTTCTATTTTTGATAAATAATTCACAAAGCAAAATATGTTCTGCAATAAAGACAAATCCTTTCTGAAAAATAAAAAAAGGTCTTCTTCTCTGAAAACGATATATTTTTCTGATATTGAATTAGGTACGGAAAAAGAAATAGAAAGTGTGAGAGCGAGTGAATGATGTTGTAAGAAGCAATATTTGCATATTCTACATATTATGACGATTTTTCCTTCAAAGGGATTTTTGTTGAAGTTGTTTATAGTCACACGGTCAAAAATCTTGGACTAAATTTTAATAAATCCTGTACTGTATATATGACGACACCGATATTGTATTAAAATTTAAGCCACGCCAAATACTAAAACTAAATTTTATTCCCGCATGGGCTTAATTTGCAATACCCGATGTTGCATAAAAACCTTATTACAAGTTGTATTCGATTTTAAACCATAGCGTACTAAAAAAAATACTGGTTTTGTTGACACAATGTACTTCTTTTCTTTTATACTTTAATTTTTAAATTAATTTCTATTGCAGGTTTCGAACTCACGTCATCATTGAAATGAAAGTAGTAAACGTTGCATATGCGCCATAAGCAACTAAAAAATCTTTCAAAAAAATTGTATTATAAAGCTTTGCTAACTGAAAAAGTAACTCTGAATCATAAGACTTTTGAATCTTAACAATCCGAAAATTAAGACGGAAAGTCTTGAAATATAATACAGCATGGCTTAAAATGTGGCGGCCGTGGCGTAGTGAGTAGAGTGTGTGACTCTTATGCCAGAGAACCCAGGTTCGAATCCTCCATCCGACACAGAAATTTTTTTTCGTTGAACTAATTTTTCTGTTCGACCGTCACCTCTCTGCAGACAATGGCAAACCTCAGAGAGTAAAAACTGCCATGAAAAGCTTCTTGAGAACATAAGCCGTTCGGAGTCGGCGTAAAACATGTAGGTCCAGTTCTCGATCATTTGTGTGCACACATTTCACATCACACACAACACAATTGATCATAAGAAGCTCGGTCAAAGTCCTTTCAAGGGCTGAAATGGCCATTTCGTTTTTTTTTTTTTTTTTGCTGAAAATGTAATACATCTTGTATTAAATCTAATATCATGACTTCTTAATTCAAAATCTATTCCAATTGCACAAGTTTTTGAAACCGATTGTATTACTTTTTAGTTATTTTGTATTTAATTTTAAACCATAGGTACTAAAGTTCTAATTTTATTCCAACTTTAATAAATTTGAGTTCAGCTTTGACTAAAAAAATTTGTAGTATTTTAAAAAGAATTAATTCTCATAAAAAATGGTTTAAAAGATACTTTATTCCAACCATTGGTTTTAAAATGACTCCAAGATTCTTAACCGTGCACTGATTCTTTGGATGCATTTATAAAATCGTTTTTCACAAGAAATTTCTGGGAAATTTATAAGGAGTCCTGTATAAAACGCCTTTTTTTATTCTATCTGTACCTCTTAACATATATTTAACTAATTTTTTTACAACCGAATCACAATACAATTTTAATACAATTACTTTGCGTAGAACTGAGTTAAAGCAAACGTTTCACAAAAAGATAAAAGTAGTGCAACATCATTAAATCAGAGATTGTAAATAATAATTATTTTTTAATTTTCAAATCAACATAGTGAAAAAATTTGTCGTACCGCTCTTTGGAAGGTATCATTAGAACCTATCTTATTGTAGAAGATCAGAAAAATTTTGCATCTTATTTTTGTCTATAATAAAATAAAAAAAATAATTAAATTTGAAAGCCAATAGATTCTTACTATTATTTTTTACATTTTATTACGAAATGCATACTCGATACGGTCTCAATATAGATTAAATAAATTTATAATCGTAGTTCCAGATATTCGTCTCTTGCACGCTGAAAAATAATAGGCTTTCCCAAACATAACTTGCGAGAAGTATGTTTCTGCTTGTTTCTTGGAAACAAGTAATTATAATTGGTTCCACATATAATATGATTAATTAATGCAATTTTTCTTTATATATATATATATATATACATATTTGCATCTTAACATTATTTAATTGTACCTTAGCACTTGTTGTTTGAATTTAAAAACAATATAATTTGTTTTAAAGAAAATATGTTTTCATATAAATATATTGTAATTATAAATGGACTGGGAACACTTTTAGTCTATTACTATGTGTTTGCTTGGAAATATAATTTAGTCAAGAATAACATTAAATATTCACAGACAAATATATGTTAATTGGAGAATACATAATTAAATTGCAGTCAAGCAATTATTTTCAAAACGATAATTAAGAACATCATAATATATTTACCGATGATTACACTATATTTATTTGGAAACATATTTTGGCAAAAGAAATGCCAAAAGTTTTTCACTGTGATTACAAAATATCTGCTTAGAAGTCATTGTTGGTTTAAAGCAAACAAAATATGTTTAGAAAACAGTAAATAAGTTTGTTTCGGATTTAATTATGTTGAAAAGAAACCATATTATTTTTATCTGACTTTGCCAGCGAAGCACCCGCTTTATCAGCAAAGTTGCTTGAAAACTCACCTATTTTTACTGCTGAACCACCTTTTTTTTCTTTTATTTTGTTTTTTATTTTATTAATTTGAAAGCACAGACACTTTTAATTTAAACAAACATTTTCAGAAACACTTCTCACAAGAGCTTAACTTTTCAACACGTTTGGCGCGGCTGCTTGAAACTTAAAATGACACCAAGACTTGGCAACTGTTAAAAGCAAGCGCATAAAGCAACAAGGTTTCCGCTATTTTTCGTGCAAGTGCAAAAGAAACTGATATATATATGTCTAGGCGAAACACATAAAAGAAAGGAGTTCTGTTTGTTTTAAATTTGCAGAGTTCTGTTCTTTTTGAGTTTAACAGTGATGCAAATATATTTTTATTGGGTAGAAACACACAATCCTATTTTGTCACAAGCATATTAATGTAGACGTTAGTTTTTTAGCTAAGGCAATTATATTAATATTAGACACAACTAATATCATCTTATATCAAAAAAAAAATTGCTATTGAAAGAAAGTTCTTAATCATTAGGTGGTTCCCTCTGAATATTTTGTTTTTGAAAGCAAACATATATAAATATATTTTTCTCTGCGTGTGTTAAAAATGTGTTCTTTTTTTGTGAGAAACTATAAACGTAATTTAAATAAAAGATTTATTAAAATTAAATAAATATTTCTCTGTTTTCGGGAAAAATTGGTGCAATAGTGAAAGTGTTTGAAACTGTTGTTTGAAGGTGTCTTTATTGTTGAGAAAATACTTTCCCTTTTTCATGGAAGTGTTTTACCATTTTTATGGAAATTTTCGGATCACATTTTTCTCTAATATGCATTTTTTCTCATATTACGAGAAACTTTTTTTCTGAGTGCAGATATCTCTTCCAAGCTAAATCGTCCTTAAATGATGAAATATTCCTGAAGACATTTTATTATATGACTTTGATATAACTTTCACATAAGTTAAACCGAAATTTAAATAATTTGATTTTTTTATTTACATTTCGTAAAATTGGTCTATAAAACACAAAATATTTTTAATTCATTCAGAGTTATTGTATCGCCTTCAAAGTAGACCCCTTTCGAAATACAATAATACACCCTGCAGTATATGGTACTAGTACAGAACTACCTATTTCACTAGCCCTTAGGTAACTGGAAATATATTCACTTCAATCTACTTTCTTTGCATTCAATTGGCGAATTTTACGTGAACATATCATAGCCAAGAGTCAATTGCTATCTTTTACATTACCATTCCCTAGCCTCTTCACTAGTTCTATAGTGCTAGCTTATTCGCTAGACAGAAAGAAACAAAAAAAAAACAAAAAAAAAAAAAAACGGTGGCATTGTGAAAGTCATACTCAGATAATAAATTTATACTTTTTTCCTTAGAACTTTTTTAATCCATATTGTTCTATGAAATTGCACCGCCTCGTATATCATATTTTCTTGAAAAAATTACTTTGAACTATATGAGTCATTGTTATAAAATCAAGATGTCAGCAGATGCCATTGGTTCAAACAATAAGCAGTACAAGCTTGAAGTTGATTGAACTGGCTCTTTTATGCATTACCTTGGGTCAAAAAAGCAGCTAGTTCGTTTAGAACTAGAAAAGTAGCTAACCAGAAAGGAGCAATTGGTAACTCTCGATACTGGCGGGCAAATAATCCAATCATCAAAACATTTTTTAAAAGTATTTTCTGGAATCGACTTTAGTTTTCGCCGCGAATTATCTTTTATATCTTATATCAACTTAAAATGAGTGCCTCGAAGTGGTAGTATTAGTTTTGGAAAGAGAAAAAAAGTCAGCTGAAACCATATCAAGTGAATACGTTTGTTCGATGATAACAGGTCATTCAATAAGTCCGTAGGAAAAGTAAGAAAAAAACAAAATTTTGATAAAATTTGATTATATTATTCAACATAGTTTCCTTCGAGAGCGATACAACGAGTATAGCGATTTTCCAACTTTTCGATACCACTTTTATAGTACGATTTCTCTTTCTCGTCAGAATAGGCCTCAGTTTCAGCGATTACTTCATCATTGGACTTGATCTGAAAACAGGAAAAAGTTGTTGGGGGCTAAATTTGGAGAATACGGTTGGTGGGTAAGCAATTCGAAGCGCAATTCATTAAATTTTGCTATCGTTTTCATCGATTTGTGACACGGTGCATTGTCTTGGTGAAACAACACTTTTTATATTTTGCAAATGTGGCCGTTTCTTGGCGATTTTGAGCCTTCAATCGATCCAAAAGTGCACAGTACTAGTCGCTGTTGATGGTGGTTTCTTTTTGGAGATAGTCGTTGCCTATTATTCCTTTCGCATCCCAAAATACAGACGCCAACACCTTACAAGACGACTGTTGGGTCTTTGCTCGCGTTGGATTCGGTTCATCGACTGCTGTCCACTCAGCTGACTGTCTTTTGGATTCTGGTGTGTAATAGTCTTCACTATGTCTCATCCATTGTCCTCTGAAGCATAAATTCGTTGTTGTTTTTGATCAACTGTGAGCACACGCGGCACCCACTTTGCACAGAGCTTTCGCATACCCAAATGTTCGTGTAAAATGGTAAAAACACTACCATCTGATATCTTTACAATGTCAGCTAGCTCATGCACCTTCAATTTGCGATCGTTCAGAACCAATTTGTGGATTTTTTTGATGTTTCGTGGAATAACAGTCTAGTTCGGGCGTCCACTGCGCTCTGCATCATTTTTGCTGGTACGACCACGTTTAAATTTAGCAATCCACTTTTCTGCCATTTGTCTCGATGGAGCAGAGTCCGGATAATGTTTACCAAGCCATTGTTTGGTTTCCAATGTATTTCTTTTTTCATCAAAAAGCAATGCTTTATCAAAACTCGAAATTTACTTTTTTCCATTTTTTTTTCCAATAACAATAGTTGCACACAAAATGCTATAACTCACGAATCATATTTTATTATATTATATAAATAATTATATAATATTTGTATAATATTTATTTTAAAACTTTATTTTTAATATTTATAATATTTTTAGTTATATTTTGAGTTTCTGGCCTGAAATCCGTTCACAATAATAGTCTTATGACCAGTCTTTCGGAACTAGTTGAGCGAACTAGTCGAACGAGTATAATAGCCTCTTAACGTAAAATATAACCTCGTCTAATTAAAAGCGATTGTATTGAGCTCGAATTTTTCCTACTGGGTAATTTGACTGCCACTACAAATTATGGCAAATGCAAATTGCATTTCAGTAGCAAACAGTAAATTTTAAGTATGCATGAATATATTAAAATAAAGCTTAAAATTAAATAGCAATTTAAAAATACGTTCAAAATGTAAACAAATGTTGTAATTTTGGCAGTTACACAGTTTGTTTTTTATTATGTTTTTCGTATTTGTTTTTTTTTTTTTTTGTAATAACATGACAAAGTCTTGACAAATGAGTGATAATGCAAGATTAAAAAAAAGCTTTCAACAACTTTTAACAATTAAGCTGTCAAGTGTGCAGCATACAAATGACAGTCGATTTACTTATGTATACTGGAATATTTTTGAATATGTCTACGTTGATGAAGCGTGAGTCAATGCAATTTGGCAGTTCCATAACTCTTATGACAGCGCATGTTAATGCGTTACGTTGACAGTTGTTGTCATAGTGCTGCACATATAAATCGCAAAATTGTGTGCAAAAAATTTATTAAAAAGAAAAAATAAATGGTAAACTTAACTATATCGGGCTCATTCGACAAAACATCTTCTTTGTGCTGCTATTTTTGTGTGTCTGTCACGGACATTGCCAAAAACAATACATATTTCTTAGTAGAATGTAAACATTTTTTTCTAATTTTTTTTGTTAAAATCTTAAAGACAAAAAGTCTGTCCCTGCCACGTTCAATGTCCTCAGCACTAATTGAGCTGTTTGCCTGTTGGCTTCTTTTGTCTTTCCTCAACACCTTTTTGTTTATATACTGCTTATCTTTAATATTAATATTCTGGTTTCTACTGTCTGCTGTCTACCGTTTGGCTGCCGATGTCTACTTATTTTTTATGCTTGATTTATTTTTGAAGGAATCCGAATTTTGGTGGGTTATTTTATGTTCGATGATTATATGATTTGTTTATTTTTAATGTTTGCCAAAAATTATCTAAAGTGTGCAAAAAATTTATAAAAAGGCTTTATTCGTCATGCATGGCAATATTTCAGAAAAGAATCTGTAAAGAACTTGGAAATATTCTGCTGGAAAACAGCTTTTTTATGAAGTTTTAGAACAAAAGAAAGTACTAATATGATGATATTAAAAAACGTGACTCGAAATTGAGAATATATAACATTATATATCCCATATTAAAAGTTATTAAGTGCGGAGCTTGCAGAAATTTAGTTTTCAAAGAAATTCCTGAGGACTTATTGGGAAATAAACCAGTTTTCAAAGTCGACTAGGTTACAATAGGTTTCTCGTGAGGGAGTCCCGGCTGGAAGCCAATTTCTTATATCAAGCTTCTAATATAAATTGTGTAGGATGAAGTTTGGAATTTTATTGTATGCTTGTCTTATGTGGTGTGTATACATTAAAAACTTTCTAGTTTTGTTAGGTGTTTTTTCAGTCCGTAGTTCCCAGTTGGGAGCCGCTTTTGAGGGTTTTGAAACTATTCTTTAAGCTACCGCGCTATTCCTCGTAGTTCTGTCTTAGTCATCATTCGCCACTTTTTAAAGTGCCCTTTCATCTCTTTCATTATGTGTAACACGTTTTTATTTTCTCTGATAAAAATGTTAAGAAAATTAATTTTTGATTGGTCTTAAAGCCTATCTTTTGCAGTGGCTGATGTGGGGTGATGTGTAACACGTTTTTATTTTCTCTGATAAAAATCTTAAGAAATTGAATTTTTTATTGGTTTTAAGGCCTGTCCTTTGCAGTAGAACCAATTCGAATTAAGTATTTTCATGGCTGTTGAATATTTTGAAAAATGGAAGAAATAGGACAAACATTTCATATATGGTTTTTTTTGGACTTTTTCAAATTGGTGGGGTGATGTGTAACACCAACAAAATGCTAGTTTAAAGACCAGGAACTTAATTTTATGACTTTTTATGTTTATTAAAACAACATATTATGATAAAAACTTAATGAAATCTCCTGAACCTGCAACTGTAAACGTGGCGTTGTTAGAAGACAGCTTTCATTGACTTCCTTTTGATCCGAACACAATTGGATTTTGGTCTGGGCTGAATAGTATGAACTGGGCCGTTCTCACTTTTAAAATCTGAAGAAAGTTTAATTTGAAACGCTATTTGTTGTAAATTGAAAAAAACTTTAACAAAAATTGTTCACTTTAATTAAATTAAATCTGAAATTTTTTGCTTTTTAAGAATTCTAATGAAATGTATGTCTGCCTACTTTCAACACTTATGAAAAACTAGATGCTGTCAAAAGAAGCATATCGCAGTTGATTGAGTGATTTCATTCACTCATATGTTAACATTTTTTACGAAAAATTGCCGTGTTACACATCACCCTATGGTACACATTACCCTACCTCACCCTACTTTTTTTAAATTTAACTTTAAAGTGAACAGAGCTTGCAAAATTTTTCGATTTTGTGTAGATGTCCCTATACTGCTGGGAAATAACATTGAATAACACATTTTTCTGGTAATTTTTTTATTAGTGTTTTAAAATAAAATGTTCGCATTTCCAAATCAAAATTGATATAAATTTATTTAAAAAAAATAAACAAATGTTAGCAATAATTGTAACTAATGCTAAATTCTTCTATTTTCGATGAAAATAAATTATAAAAAATATATAATTGAACACTTGTTGGCAGAGTGTGTACAAAAACTCTTTTAGATTTGTAATAAAACATTTTAAAGAGTTCCTTTGTGGAGACAACAAATAATCCAATTGTTAGTTGCGTGTCTATTGAAGAGTAAACAAAATAAAAATTGGAAAAAATGCTCATACTATAAAAAAAACGAGCTGCGTGGAAATGAGAAGAACAAAAACTGGAATCAACTACAAAGATAGAAGAACAAACACTCACCTTGAAAACCTTGGGTTATCCACTACAACTGGGTACCTGAAAGAATTTATATAGTCTATCGAAAACATGCGAAGCCATTCCTTCAAGAGTTGTGAATGCATCAAACACAAGTGTCAAATATTGACTGCAAGCCGTTGGACAGACAAAATGTACACAAAAGTCGAAGAAGAAGCGGTAGACAGTATTAACTGACCATAACAGTCTAATGCTGATTCTTTTAACAAGTTGTTCTCACAAGGTCTTAAGACGGTTAGAATCTAAGGAAATGCGGAAGTTAAGAGTCACACTCAAGACGTAAGTTGAAAAAAAAAGTTAATGAAAGAACTAAGCACATTAAGTATGCGTTTTGGTCTTTTATCTTAGGATGTTGAGAAAGGTAAGCATTAACTTAACAGCTATTTTTATGATCGTAGGCGTGCCTTTTTGTGTAATGAGCAGTTCAAGTATTTCAAGACCAAAACGAAGTTAATCAGGAGAATATTGAAAAATAAATATTTGTGATGGATGTATAAATGCAAGAGACTGTATGAAACAGGAAATCTGTCTGTTGCATGTGAATATTCGTAGTAAAATAATATTGAAAGAAATCTGAGAACAAAATTTATTCAAAAAAATAAATTCCTATCACTTAAATATCCGAACTAGCACAAACGAAAAATCTCATCAGATAAAGAAAAATTATTTAAATCAGATCATTTTTTAATATATCGCATAACTAACAGAGCTTGGCAGTTTATTTTAACTTACAAATTTACTTGTAATGCTTATCAATTTCCAACAAATTTCCATGCATATAAAATTAACACATTTATGTGCCGCTGTGAGGAAAATTTGATTTTTTTTTTCACCAAGTTGTTGACAAGAAAAACCAAAAAATCAGCCAACAACAACATTGGCAACACTTCTTACAACATGAACACCAATCGAGCTGCCAACTGTAAGGCATTAAAAATAATGAACATTTCATAAAATTTATATAAAAATCTCCATAGTATAGGCCCCGCGGCAAGCGGCGCGAACAACCAGCTTGCTAACTGTCCACCTAGTTAAGTCGACTTAGCGGCGAATGTGTAGATTATTACTGAAAGCGGTCTCAGGCTTTCATGTGGCTTTTTTAATGCCTTGCAGACGCCATTTAAATGCTGAGTTTTGTGGCCAATTAAGATGTTGTTCGATTTTGCCCATTTTTCAATTATCTCCCACCAGAAGCTAATTTCTATTGAGTGTTTTGTTAATAACAAACAATATTTTTTACAGATTTCATAGTTAGCTTTGATTACTCGTTGCGGTAAATAGCATTAGACAAAATGTGCACACTTAGTTTCTTAGAAAACTAAAATTGTTTGCTTTGTATTAGCCAAATAAAATATTATTTATAAGTTAAATTAAGGCAAACAATTTTTTAAACATTTTTGCTTAAAAATATACGAGGAAAAGTTGCTAAAAGAAAAGTTCCCATATAGGGAAATTTTAAAAAGTATTTTAATTAAGACACTTAAATGAAAATAATTAAAATCTGATCAAAAATAAGTGAAAAAATAAAATTTCCCTTTTAGGGAAATTTTTGAAAACAATCAATCTAAGTCATTAAAAACAAAAGAAGTATTTTTTGAGAAAAATATAACAAAGAAATGAAATTTTCCTTCTAGGGAAATTTTTAAAACCTGACGATTTAAGGTTTTTAACACCTTTAAATTTAAATTTTGATAAAAATAGATAGATATTCCTCAATGGATTATCTTAAAGCACTTAAGAGTTATAAAATTGCGGTAAATTGAAATTCGACTTTAACTAGAAATTAGAAATTACAATTAGAAAATTTAAAAAAGTTGAAAGAAAGCTGATTTAAAAAATTACCAGAAAATATTCTCCTAATAGGCATATATTTAAAACAAACATGTATTTAAAATTTCATGCATAGAAAATGACTTGATGAATCAAAAATACATAAAAATTCCCGAAGTGGTATATTTTTTAAAAATTTCCAGAAAAACATTTTATAGCAACGTTGATCTGGCATACATTTACAGATGTACCCTTCAAATATCATTAATGTAGAGCAAACATATGTATAGTAAATGTTTAAAAATATTAAAGAAATTTTAAATCCACTTATTTTCTCATAATAAAAATAATATTTGTAAATTAATTACGACCTTCTTTCATAAGTTTTAAGTTATGTGTTTATATAACTACAATAATTTTTCAATTATTAAAGGTAGTTGTTTTCTTCGGAAAGCAACACTGACCTTGAGCTCGATAAAATATAACCTTTAATAATTGAAAAATTATTGGAGTTATATAAACACATAACTTAAAACTTATGAAAGAAGGTCGTAATTAATTTACAAATAAATTCTATGGCAGAGCCCGACCGTTGAAAATATGATTATTTGTGTGTGTTTACACACAATAAATTAAAAATCTAAGTTTTCAAAAGAAACAAATCTTCATGTCGTCATAGTTTAATATCAGCTAATTGCTGAAGCTAAGATCGACTGTGAAATAGAAGAGCAACAACAACTAGCACAACAAAATCTTTGAGTATTTAGAAAAGCTTTGATCTATCTTCGAATAATAGAACATACTTTCCCTGAAAGTATGCTTCACAAATTAGAAGAACTTTAAGCTGCTTTCATATCATTTGTATTCTCGTACCGCAATTCAGGGTAATTTACTAATTGCATTCGTGAAACAAGTAGAAAATTAAGAGCTTAGTGGATCACAACAAGAATCACGATAAAAGGCTACTGATGAGTTGGTGTAGCGGCCAACGAAACAGCTGTCTAGTCTGCTATGTGATTGATACTCTATGTAGGGTATTGTTGTTGTTAGTTGTTATTCCTTCAGTTGTTTTCTTCGGAAAGCAACACTGACCTTGAGCTCGATAAAATATAACCTTTAATAATTGAAAAATTATTGGAGTTATATAAACACATAACTTAAAACTAATAAAAATAATAAATACCTGATAGTTTTTTGATAAATTTTTATCAAAAGTATAAAAAGGCGTTTTCCAGTGAGTGGTATATTTTAAAAACTTATTTAAGTGACTATTGCTTTAAGGAACATATTTAATAATATATAAAACAAACACCATCATTTTATTACACCATTAAAATTATTGTACAATTACAATAAAGATATATAGGTATAGGTATAGGTTAGAAAAATATTTTCAATCCTTGCGAAGTTCCAAAATGTCCCAAAGTCTGAAATTTTGTATTAATAGTTTATTTTACAAAAAAAATTAATTGTGAGAGTACAATAAACACGTGGATAATTAAACTTTAAAAGATTTTTTTTTAGATTTTTAAAATATTCCCTTGTGGAAATATAAATAAAGAAAGAAATGAAAGAAACGTAAGGATTGAAAAAATGCACAAAAGTGAATCGTTAATGATATTTAATTTAACTTTATTCGCAGTGTAATTAACATGTGGAATAATTGAAAACAGTGTTGAAAATATTTTTATTTTAAAAGATTTTGGTATCAAGGCAAAAACCAAAAACTTAGCTATTAGGGGAATTTCTTAAAATCTTTAATTTTTGGACAAGGAAGCAAATTTTAGTAATATTTTGAAATATTTTTTTAGTGTTAATAAAATTTATAGCAACAATTGAAAAGCGCTCTAGATTAAATTAGATTTGTGCAAGGAGTAAGTTTGTAAGAAAAACATAGAAAATTTAAGTATATTAAGGTAAAGTTAACAAAAGCAAGTGCTATTAAAATGTTTGAAATACGAAAATGGCAGAAACTGAAAATTTCCCTTTTAGGGAAATTTTTCAAAAACTCAATTGGTGTCAAATATTTGGTGAGAAAGCAACTTTTAATAAAAAGGGAAGGAACACTTAAGCTTTTTTAAAGCTGTATATCAAAAATAAACAAACAAAATCCACTCAAAGACAATTTTAGTGTTAAAAGTGAATTTGTTAAAAGCCACAGAAAAGAATAATGTTAAATAAGGCAAAATTAACAAAACTCTGTTTCGAAAATGTTTAAGCGTTTATATATACAAAAATAGCAAACATTTTAAATTTCCCTTTTGGGAAATTTTTTAATAACTCATACTTTGCGACAAATATCTTCCAAGAAAGCATATTTGATTAAAATACATTTTTCTTAGGCTATAAATAAAAAAATAGCGAGTTATGTTTTCTCAGGTTAGATTTTTGTGCAAAACTGAGTTCGTAAAAAGCCACAGCAGAGAATAAGTCAAAAAAAAAATGTCAACTTAGGAGATCTAAAATGTTTTTAATTGAAAATTTATACAGAAATAGGATAAAACTTGGGATTTCCCCCAAAGGGAAATTTTACAAAAACCGACAGTTTGCCTCAAAATTGTGGCAAAGAATGAATCTTTGATAAAAAGGTAAGTAATACTTAATAAATTTTAAGTTATGCTTCAACAAGGGCAAATTAAGTTCTCTCAAAGAGCATTTTTGTGTAAAAAGTGTATTGTGTAAAAAATAAAGGATATATAAGGTTAAAATAACATGAATAACAGTCTAAAAAATATTTTTACATTAAAATATATTAAAAAAAGTTAATATTCTAAATTTCCCTCTTAAAGAAATTTTTCTGAAATTTGGAATTTGCGTAGTATTCTTGAAAAGGAATTAAATTGTGATAAAAAATGCACATAGTTTGCTTTAGCCATATATGTCAGAGAAGTTTTTTTTTTTGTATATAAAATAATGTAAGTTTGTAAAAAACTACAGTGATGAGTAATTTTAAATAAGGCTTAAACGACATGAGGTTAAGTGTAGTTTAACTAAAAAATGTTTGTTCATGAACAATTTTTTCACAAGATCACAACCCAAATCATTTTCCTAAGAAATTATTTACAGCAGCTTGCATAAAAATACATTCCTTTGCCTTCCAAAAATTAACTCAGCAATCGCGAAACTCTCACGTTTAAGCTTGTTTAACATTGAACTGTAATCTTCCCTTTTAAACAAAATCGAAAAAAAAAACAAAAGACAATAAAATAAGACACCTCATCAAGGTCTTGCAGCGATTTTTGACCTCTTGATAAGTAGCAGTTGAAATAAAAACTCCAAAGTTGGCCAATATAAAAAAAAAACCAGCAACAACAGCATCAAATCCCATCACTCAACAACTTAACGGGCGCCAATATGAATAACGTTCCGAATGTCTAACGCTCAAATTCTAAAATATTTATATGTATTTTGTTGTTTATGCTGCAGTGTGATATTTTGAATTACAAATTTTCCTGGAAGCCATAGCCAATGACGAACGAGCGGTAATGAAATTTCCTCAATATTTGTGGTTGTCTGTCTTTGGCTGAACTCTATCTCTACCAACTGCTTCTCTTCGTGTTCGCGCCTTAATTTGATACTGAAGATCACACGAATTTTTAAATTGCAAATTTCCCGTTTGCTAGCCACTGCTGTTTAATATGATGATGATGGTGAATGCCCTGTGTTATGAGGGGGCCAAAGTATGACCATTCAATATGTGGAGGTTAAGAACTGTGGAAACTTGAGAAGTGTGGGTAAAAATGAAGTAGCTGTCGGATGTTGAGTGATACAGACACAAGAATTGGAAAGGTTTTGTTTTTTTAAGGGGCACGCTGCTCGCTCGGTGTTGTATGTGTATATGTTGAAGTGTTGCTTGTGCAACGCGTGCCATTTTTTTTAACGTATGCAAAAAGATTTTTACAGCCTGTTAATTGACTTAAGAAGAGATTTTTTGATTTTTAATGTTGAGTAGGCAAAACAGTCACTACAAGTGTTGAAAATAACTGCAAAATTGCGCAAAATTAATGTGTCATAAAAATTAAAATTTCATTAAGCGATGTGCGTAATAGTTTAACTGTTGGGAAATAATGAAGAAGATAAAAATTAAAGAAAAAAAAAAATTAAAGCAGCTGAATGATTTTTAAAAGAAGAAAATATTTCTTACATAAGAATGCGAAATAATACAAAATTATCTTTATAACGAATTAACTTTAACAACACATTTTCAGATTTAATGAGTAAATTTGTTTGGATTTTAAACCTAAAATTAACACAAAATAAAGCTTTTAGTAAATTTGCCTTACAGGGAAATTTTTTATGTGACGCTATTTGAATTTTTAAATGTGCATATCCAGAAAAAATGGAGAAAGTAGTCATAAAGAAAATTTCCCAAATAGGGAAATTCTTAAAAAGTTTGCAAAATATTTTTTTTCATAATTATTGAATCAAGATAAGCGTTCAAAAGTTCTACCATCAATTTTCCAAGTGGACAAATTTGTTAAGTGCCTGAGTGGACTTATAGATTTGGCCTTTATACGTTGATCTCTCCAAAACACGAAACATTTAGGACATCTTCATAAGTCATCCCTCAGATGGGATACACAATCACTAGTATTAATTCTTATTATTGATGATATAAGTTATTGGCAATATCCCGCAAAGTACACTTTTAAGTTTATCCCCAACAATTAATGGAAATAAGCTGCAAAATAGTTCAACAGGCAAAAACTAGAGAATCATTGTCATATTTAGTGCAATTTCCCTTTTAAGGGAAATTTTTTAAATTAGTATTAAACTTAAAAGGAATGTTTTATTTAATAAATATTAGAGTTTTTGAAAAAATCTTAAAGGGAAATTTATATTTTGTCTTGAAATAGCCAACCAGAAAAAATGTAAAATGCGACCGAACAGTCCGACTGCCTTTAGGACCAAAGCTGGCAGAAACCGAAGCCAAATATTCGTTCGGACACTAATATTAGTGTTTTGATGTCATAATATATATTTGCTTTTCCCAAAGGGACAATTTTTTAATAGCTCTAAGTCTGAGATAAACGCAATCTTCTGTAAGAAGTGAATAAATAAGTTTATGGCATACTATCCTCAAGACTAAGTTGTCGATTGTTTTCACTGAAAATTGTTTAGACAACAGTTAACGCAGCAAAAAAAAGTATATATTGATCAAAAGCCAAAAGTAAGGACTCTGTGTGCTCTTCCGTTTTTTAAATTTCCTTTTTGAGGAAAATTCTTAAAACCATTATTGAGTTATCTGCAAAATGCATCAAGGAGTAGAAACGATTGTTGATGATTTAGTTTTTTTGTCTATTTTATATTTTTTTTCTTAAAATAACTTTTAAATTAGACCTCTAAGGAGAAAATTTTTCATATGAATAAATAGCAGAAATGAGTTTGAGAAAAAACCTTAAATGGTCACTATAAGTATTCGTATATGAAATTACTTATTGCAAATACACTGGAATATGCTTGATTTTCCAAAACATAATGATAATTTATTGAATTTTATACTTCATTTAAAAAATTTCCCTATTTTTGGGAAATTTTAAAAATCGTTTTACCATTCAGTTTAAATAAGTTTTTGGAAAAATATCTCTAAGGAAAAATTTTTAATGTTCACTATGAAATAGCATAAAGTCAAAATCTACATCGAAATGCAGTATTGAAAATAAAAAACAAAACATTTCCTCTTTTTTTCTGTTCTAAAATCTCTTAAGCAGAGAAATTTTTAAAATAGCACTTAAGTTGATTAGCGCGTTTACTTTTATCAATAAAATTGTTTATATGCGTTTTTCACAAAACTTGCCGGAAAGAATTTTTGCTTTCTCAATTTAAAATGGAAAATATATTAATGGAGGTTGTAATTAGTTTATTTTAATATTTTTTGTGCATTTCACAAATTTCCCTTTTTAGGGAAATTTTTAAAATCTTTTTACAACACATTTTAACTTTCAATTCCATGCATAAAACTGTATTAATGTGTTTTTGGAAAAATATCCCAAAGGGAAATTTTTCAATTTGCCCCTTGAATGAGCTCTAAGCCAACAACTAATGCAAATAAACAACAAAATGCATCATTGCTGAGAAATAAACGCAATCATGCAGCATGCCTAACTTACTCAGCCAGCCCAGTCTGCGGTATGTGGAGGCATATGCACCAGATGTTTGCCAGCTTGTTTATTATTACAGTGAGACAGCCAAATGTTAAACAAAAATAAAAAAAAAAAAAATTAAACACGAAGTCAGAAACGCGCTTCTTTGGACATGATGCCGCCGCCGCGGATGGACCACGAGCAGGCCACCAGGCGGCGCACATGGCAGCCAACAAGCTAAACATGAATCAGTAAACGGGTGAGCAAGCAAAAAAGTATGCGCTGTGTGTTATGTGTGGCTGGCGGTAGCGGTGGCGATGGTGGCACCAACTACAACAACGACAACAGCAAATCAGGCAATCATTGACAGCTAAGACAAAAACAACAACAAAAATAGCACTAACGACACTTAAAACTAGTGCCAAATTTTGTTCAAATCAGCGCAAGCTCGCCTCCAACTTCAAACTTTGACATTTAAGTTGAGCTGAAGGAAAAACTTTGCATATTTGTAGGGTCACTTAAGCGGCCAAAGAGCAAGCAAGCGTAACTTAAAAACAGAGAAAAATAAAAGAAAAATGAGGTGAACGATGCGCATGCGTGCATCTAGCGGACTGATAAGATGCTGCCAAAGAAACGCCAAATTTGCAAAAAAAAAAAAAAGACACAAATAAAAACAGCTTTTAATGGCTGCAATGAACTTTTTTGTTTATTCGTTGATTTTATTTTTACATATATATTTTTTTTTTTATTTTAACTCTTCGATATGGTAAATATTTTGACAGCAATTTTCCGACGAGTTCGTGTTAAATAAATATTGACTCATAAGCAATTTTCAATGAGCCAGACCAAAATAAACTCAAACTTTAGTTGCTAGCGCAAATATTAAATGTTTTGTGTTGTTGTATTTTTGCTTATGGAAAATAATTTGGTCAAGTGTTGTTGGCCGCTGCTTTTAGCAGTAACGCACGATTTTCCACGAAATGCCACTTAATTATGGGCTTTTGACACTTTTGACTATTTTCGCGCTCTACTAGCTGAGTCTTGAAAATTGAAAATAAGCCATAGTTTTATTGTTGTTGTTGGTGGAGCTTACCACTCCATGTGTGACCATGTTCATGTATTAGTTTGTTCATATCCTAGCGATTATAAGCTATCGATAAGAAATGTATCGAAGTATCGTGTTTAGATCACATAAATCGTGATCTGTATCGCATTGTTAGGCTAAACTTGGTGGCAATGCTTTTAATAAATATTATTTTTTAACCTCTTAACATGACACAGTCGTGCATCTTGCTCAGATGTAGATCTGCTTCAGAAATAATATAAACCACAATGTTAAATATTATAATTTGGGTCAAGTATGTGCTAAATAATGAATCTAAAATTGCGTTCTGAATAAAAAAATTTTCAACCTTTTAAAAGAACATTCAAAAATGGTTGAAAATGGATAGAAAAATAGTCACTGAACAGATTTTGGTGTAAGGAAAATTGTGTAATTTAACTTGAATAAAATTATATATAAATAAAATACTCGTAAAAAGAATTCCGCTTTTTGGGATTTTGTTTTAAGCTATATTAAAATTTTTTAAATTAATCCTAAGCAATAACGAAATCAAAGAGGCATGGGGTAAATTTCCCATAAAGGGAAGTTTTTAAAATAGCTATAAAAAAGACTAGAACAACGTTTTACTTATAACATGAGCTAAAAATGGGCGAAAAATTTCCCTTATAAGGATATATTTCATTGTTCTATTGCTATAAATTTTTTTTTAGCTATATTATAATTTCTCAACTTAATTTCAAGACATTAACCAAATCAAATGAGGCATGCCGCAAATTTCCCACAAAGGGACATTTTTTAAATAGCTATAAAACAAAAATTTTGAGCAAATTTAAGTTATAACATGTGCGAAAACTTTATACAAAAAATTTCCCCTCGCAAGGAAATTTTTTATTGATCTATACCATAAAATTTGCAAAAATTTTTTTTTAAATTTGCAAAAAATTTAAGGAAAACATTTTTCCTTGAAGACATTTCTTGATATGACAAAGTATACCTACGGCTTGCTAGTTACTCGCAAAAATGCAAACATTTGAACAAATTAAATTTCCCTATAAATGTAGTTTTTAAATAACTAAGCTAAAATTTTTAAACACAATTCATGCAATAAGAAGAGCAAAAGCAGCATGCTGCAAATTTCCCTCACTGGGAAATTTTTTAAATCATTTTAGTTTGGCTTTGCAAAATTGCTAAATTAGTAAAATATAAGTTTAAAGATCATGTGAATAATTTCCCACACAGGGAAATTTTTTTTCTTAGTTATAAACACATTTGTAATGTGGACATGTTTTGCAAAAAGACATTGAATATTTCTTGCAGAAAATATCCCTTAGAGGGAAATTAAAAAAAAATATATACGTACTAGCAGGCCACAGTGGTTCGCGGCTTCGCCACGGAAGAGTTTTTATCAATAAAGAGTGGTAACACGTTTTCTTTTAATTCCAACAAAAACTTTTAAACGCCGTTTAAACAATCACCGTGTGACATCAGCTTTTAAGACAATGCATGTATGTCAAACGAAATAAAAAAATTGTTTTCTCTTGTTTTGTTTTGCAGCTCAGCACTGCATTTGTATGTATCTCTCTTTTCGCCTTAAGCGTGGTTCATCTGTTTTTTATGTTGTGCTGTGCTGGTTGAGCGAAAAAAAAAGAGAGAGTAACGAACAACAGGGAGTTTATTGAAATTCTCGCAACACAAACACGTGGAAAGAAAACGATCAAGCAATTCGTGGCATCATGGATGATTTCTTTAAAAATTGAACACTTAAATTAAACATACTTAAACATTAAAATTTCGAAATAAAAGTACCCCTATATGATATTTTACAACTTATTTCATACAATACAATACAGATATACTGATTTTATTATTTTTTATAAATATCTGATAAAAATTTTGAAAATAGTGTTTCGGCCGTGGCGTAGTGGGTAGAGTGTGTGACTCTTACGCCAGAGAACCCAGGTTCGAATCGTCCATCCGACACAGAAAGTTTTTTTCAATTGAATTCATTTTTCTGTTCGGCCGTCACCTCTCTGCAGACAATGGTAAACCTCAGAGAGTAAAAACTGCCATGAAAAGCTTCTTGAGAACATAAGCCGTTCGGAGTCGGCGTAAAACATGTAGGTCCAGTTCTCGATCATTTGTGTACAAACATTTCACATCACACACAACACAATTGATCATAAGAAGCTCGGTCAAAGTCCTTTCAAGGGCTGAAATGGCCATTTCGTTTTTTTTTTTTTTCGTTGATTTACTAGTTCTTTTAAAGATTTCCAAGTAAAATTATAAGCAAAACTAAGCCTGTAATTAATTTCATTTAAGGTAATTATTTTTAATATACCTATATCTTTATAACTATTTTAATTATATTTTTGTTATTATAATGTTTGCTAAGAAATTTCCCACACAGAGGAGTTCTGTTTCTTCAGCTATTCGACTCTCCACTCTCTATCTTCTTCTCTCTTTTCTTCTCTTCCGCTCTCTTGGCCGAGTTCTGTCACTTTCTAATTTAGCTATTTGTATTTTCAAACAGTTAATTAATTGACTACTAAATGGCAACATTTTTTTATATCAGCTGCTTAAAATTCCTAAAGTGCGTGTCTGAGACCAGCATGTTTTTTCCCAAGCCAACTAGCTGTTTCTATCCTACTTCTCAGCGTACTCTTCCGTGCAGAGCTACTTGCCATTGACATTTTGCTCCAACGGCCTGTCAATCAGTTATTTGGCGCACTTATTATGAGTCTCAATAACTGGTTCATCTATTCGGTCAAAGCTACTAATTTATAAATTCTAGACTGTTTCCACAGGCTGCTCAGCCATTTGTCAATGCTGTCATTTAGCGCATGTTCGAGATGTTGTTGTTGCTGTCGCGGTTGTCGCTGTTGTAGCTGTCAGTGTCATCACGCTTAGTCTATGCGTTGCATTTAAGCTGTCATTGAATATTCAAATGTCAAAACCGCTTTGGTGCAATTTTTGTTTTATATATTTTATTTTTCCGTTCAATAATCTGGCAGCTTCATGCATGTCAGTGAGCAATTTGTTGTTGTGGACAGAGAGTGTTGTCATTTGACGTTAGTCTGCATTTGACAGCCATTTAAATTCCACGCATGCTTGATAATAACCGTGTCACTTTTTTTAAATAGATGGCAAGGCTTTTAAGATTGTTCTGCAGATTTTTTCTAAATACTTATAATTTTTTGATGATAAAATAATTTACAGCAAATATTTAAAAATTTAACCAACTAGACGCTGAAAAAATAACTTTTTGTCAACAAAAACAAAACGCCTAATTTTAGTCATCTGCGTTTTATGCTGCTTGCTAAAAAGTTTACCGTATAATAAATGGCCACCCGCTTGGTGTTGCCATTTTTAATCCCGTCACCTGGCGGCCGCTATAAGCTTTCATGATTTAATGGCTTTCATGCAGTTTTTCATGCAATGCATATATTTAACACGTCATTAAGCTGTGGCCACAATCCGCATTTGCACTGTATCTCTTAAAATGGTGCGCTTAAGCTAAGCAATGGTTGCAGGCTGAATTTTTGAAAAAGTATCCACATTAAATTAAGACAAATTTTAAGCATTTGTAAGTCGCACTTAAGTCGGTCTTATCTACGTTTTTTGTTTCTTTTGAAGCCGAAACATAAGCATTTCTTTTATACTAAGCTGAAGTCAGTCGAGTGATATGCTTTGTGAGTTATTTGTAATATTTTCAGATAATTTGTAATATATTAGGAAACTAATTTTGAAAGATCTTTAAAATTATTTTTGTTTTCTTGACAATACAGAAAAAAGACAAAGAGACAACAATTATTCAGTTGAGTAACGTTTTAGATACCTCGACTTTCTATTATATCATAAACAGTCCTCAGCACTATATTGTATCATAAATTATCCTCTACACTTTATTTTATCATAAATTGTCTTTGGATTTCCTAAACCTGAATTATCAATTAAATTTTCTTCATGAACGAATTGACATAAAAACCTTTTATGTAATATGAGCTTGAAAATCAAACTGTTCTATATTACTTCATCGAGATTTCGTTTTTTGTATTGTTAACGCTAAATTTGACTAAAAAATTAGCTATAAATTTAAGGCTATTTGATGTGATGATACACACACACGTTATCAAGTTTAAAGCCTTACATATGTTTAGGAGCGCCAAAAATGGGCTAAAAAATTTTTTTTAGTAGGGATAACAATAGAAAAGAGGGGAACAGGGGGCGAACCTTCACATGGCAACGTGTCTGAATGCCTCAACCTGGCGAGGCCAGCATTATCCATGTCGAAATCGTCATAGGTTAGGTTAAGGTTAGGTTAAAGTGGTTAAGTCTATAGCCGACTCGACACTTAGGCCAGTGCAGGCCCGTTGAGATACCACATAACCTTCTTTGAACCCTAGAGATTTCCTTCCTCAAACCAGTTCGTGCGAGTGATGAATTTTAGGATATGCCTTATTTCCAGGCATGAAACTTCGGCAAGTCCGTTTAGAAAGGGATGACCCAGAGTTACCATCCTCCTTTTAGCAAGGGCCGGACATTCGCAGAGGAGGTGCTGAACATTTTCTACTTACTCCTCACATCTGCAGCTTCTGCAAAAATCATTTCCTATAAGTCTTAACCGAAGAGCATGCGTTACGATTAGGCAGTGACCCGTGAGGATTCCTATTATTTGTGACAGGCTTACCCTGCATAATTCAATCAGTGAGTTGGTGCGTTTTAAGTCGTAGGAAGGCCACGTCAGCTTAGCAGTCCTACATGTATCAAGGAGCTCCCAGCGTTCTTGTGCAAGACTTAAAGATTTGTTCCTGCACTGGAGTTTGTAGGTGGATATGGGCATACCAATAAGGTCCTTATTTAAGAGACTGTTAGAGGTCGTACCCTTCCTTGCAAATTCGTCTGCCAAGTTATTGCCCTCGATATCCCTGTGTCCAGGTACCTATCTGCGGTCTTACCCTTCCTTGCCAATTCGTCTACCAAGTTATTGCCCTCGATATCCCTTTGTCCAGGTACCAATATGAGGTGGATCCTGGGAAGATGAAAATACTTTTTCCTTCAAGGTCTTTTTGATCCAGACTCTTAGCGGTTTCGTGAATTGCAACCATCTCCGCTTGATAGATACTACAATAATTTGGGAGTCTAAAGGATTCTTACATTTCAAGGTCCTGGGAGTACATACCTCTCCCTACTTGTTCTCGAAGTTTTGATCCATCTGTAAAGATTTTTATGCCGTTTATTTTAAGGTCGCCATAAGTCGACTGAAACATCCTCGTGGTGTTCCCTGGGCAACGGCAAACTGGCATCCGTTAATTTGACGGCTAATTTGAGCGGCAGGCCGCTCCGTGAACCTTAAACATTCAATGTGCGCAGGGTTTGGTTCTCGCCACATTACTACTGCACAATGAAAACTAAACCAGCCTCACATAAGAACCCCAGTTACGTTGACGACCACCGCAAACGAAAAACGGACAATGATGTACGGATATGCACCTGGAATGTCCAGACCCTTTATGGGGAAGGTGCCATTATCCAACTGACGGAAGCCCTCAAAACAATAAACGAGAGATTGGCCACGATCCGCATCAAGGTAAAATTTTTCTTCATAAGCCTTATTTGCACGCACGCCCCGGCGGAGGGAAAGTACGAAACCGTCAAGGACGCATTCTACGCAAGTCTTGAGGACGTTTACGACCACCTTCCGGTCCATGACGTGAAAATAGTCCTCGGCGATTTTAATGCAAAAGTCGGAAGGGAAGGGAAGGGAAGGCATCCTTAGCGCCACTGACGGTCAGTACAGTCTTCATTAGACCTCCACAAACAATGGTCTAAGACTGATCGACTTCGCCGCGAAACATGGAAATAATAGCACCAGATTTAAGCACCTCGACATCCACAAGGCCACCTGGCTGTCCCCGGATCAAAAAACGATGTTGTAATCGACGGAAGGCATGCCTCTCGTGTTCTAGATGTGCGTACATTTCGGGAGGTTAACATTGACTCCGACCACTATTTTGTTGCAGCCAAGATCCGCATGCGATTATGCAATGCGAAGAACATGCGCACAGGAATGCAACGAAAGCTAGATGTCGCTAAGCTGCAATTACAACTCTCGGTTAAGTTCAACCAACCAACCTCTGGACCCGACGACGCTCGCGGACTTTTGGCGCATAAGTCCCACTCCATGCGGATGTGATAAGATCAGGAGTGTCGCATTGCGACAGCAGTAAAAAACACCGCTTATAAAAACGCTGCAGTCAGCTGCAAGGCGAGCCGTGCGAGAAAACTAGCGCAAAAAGAAGAAGGTTCGGTTTACCTGCAAAGTTGATTAGACATTGCAGAATGACGTTGTGCAACACACGCAGCTCCGTCAAGGTAAGAAATTACCTCTCCGGAACCTTCAATACCGAAAGAGGTTTCAGACAAGGCGATCCACTGACTTGCGATCTCTCGTCATCGTCATGGAGGAGATCGTACGAAAGGCCGGTGTGCATCGTAATGGCACCATTTTCGACAAAGGTGTCCAGCTCCTTGCGTACGCTGATGATATTGATATTGTCGGCAGAACCAAAAGAGATGTTACCGCTGCTTGCACCGCTATCAAAAAGGAATCAGCCAAAGTGGGTTTGACGATAAATGAGGATAAAACAAAGTATATGCTGTCTACAAACAAGGGAGCGCGGCGTTTAGACTCCCACGTTTCATCCGGCAGCTATAACTTTGAAGTAGTCAAGGAGTTCGTATACCGTGGCATCGCCATTAATAACAACATCGAAGTCAGCCTGGAGATAAGGCGAAGAACAATAATTGCTAATAGGTGCTACTACGGGCTCAGTAAGCAACTAATTTCCAGAGCCCTCTCTCGATCGACAAAACAAACACTCTACAAGGCGCTCGTTCTACCTGTGCTTCTTTATGGCGCTGAGGCATGGGTAGTTTTGCAAACTGACGCAGCTGCTTTGGGGGTGTTCGAGAGAAAAGTTCTTCGCAAAATCTTCGGTCCTGTTCAAGTCGGCGATGACTATCGCATCCGAATGAACCACGAGCTGTATGAGCTCTACGAAGACATTTACGTAGTTCGGGGTATAACTGTGCAGCGACTACGCTGGCTGGGTCATGTCCATCGTATGGACGACGAAGCTCCAGCGAAAAAGGTGCTCGAGGCGAGGGTTGTTGGTCAACGACGACGAAGGAGACCATGGATGGACCAGGCCGAGGAAGCCTTAACCGAACATGATGTATCCGATTGGAGAAGGTGCTCGCAAAGCAGAGGCGCCTGGCGAGAGGTGATGAGGTCGACTGAAACCCGAACACGGGTTGTTATGGCCACCTAAAAAAACGTTTTGGTATTTAAGATTTATAAAAATTATATTTCGCCAAATTTTTACAGAAATTACTATGTCAAAAATCAGGCGATCAGCAACACTAAGAAAAAAAGTTGATCCAGGGTCGGCATCATATTTTCAGTAAATGTTGATCGATCGCAACATTTAAGAAATTATTGTAAAATAAAGGTGCAGTTATATGTAGTATATCGAGTCGGAATTTTGAAATCTTAGCAATTTATGACAGTTTAAAAAAGTATGCGTTTTACATGATAAATTTTGCACTTTAAGCTCTATTTCTTTATACATACACCCGACGTCACGGTTTTGGTCGTATTAGACTCAAATTTGGTAATTTAGTTCGTATAATTACTGTAGGCAACTGCACCAAAAATGTGCGTGGTCGCACTATATCTATGCCCACTTTTGAGAAGTCATTAATACCCCAAAACTACTGAGCCGATTGAAAATTTGGCAGCAGATTGTTGTCGTGTACGAGATGGCTTTCGGGAAAAATATTTTTGGCACACCCCCTTCTACCGCCCACTAATAAAAATAAACGCTGTATTTAAGATGGTTTTGGTCGTATTAGACTAAAAGTGCTTGTTTACTCATATTTATGTGAGGCAGCTACCTAATGTTCACACACATCACTTGCCTCACTTCAACCTTGAACAATTCAATAAACCAAGAATTGTCTCTCCACAAATCCGGTCTTTTTCGACGCACACCACTACGCAAACGACGCGTTTTCACTTTTCTGAGGCCCAAACGGTCACTCAAAATAGTTTTCACTGATCCTTTCGATAATCCAACAAGGTCAGTAAGGTCTCGGGCTGTCAATCGACAATTTTATGGCGGCCGTGGCGCAGTGTGTATAGTGCGTGGCCCATACGCCAGAGAACTCTGGTTTAAATCCCACCTGCCACGGAAAGTTTTTTCAATTAAATTAATTTTTCTGTTCGGCCTTCACCTCTCTGCAGACAATGGTAAGCCTCAGAGAATAAAAACTGCCATGAATGGCTTCTTCGGCAAAAAGCTTGTAGGTCCAGTTCTCGATCATTTGTGTTTACAACTCCTTTTTTGTGCATAATATAACTCTTTCGCATTTGTGACTTGTTATATTCTCTATGGAGACTTGTCCCAGTTTTTGCGCTACTGATTTTTATCAAGCTTTAATTCTTCTGTTTCCAAAATTATGCATTAAATAATTTTGTAATCCATCAAAGTGAAAATTATCACAACGTTTCTGCAATTTAGGAAATGAACACAGCTCAACAGCAGTTCGTTGTAGATGTAGGTCAACAATGTGGGCTAGCATATAATTTTAATGGCTTAATATCATTTTTTTTTTTATGAGAATCAGCAACTATCTAAATTTTTATGGCACCATCTTCTTCTTGCAGAACTCCTGCAATTGCTTTAAATGCTGATGCTGCTATTGATGTTGCTACTGCGCCAAAACCAGCAACTCCTTGCTTTACAAACAACATCAATAAATCTTGACATGAACTATAAAAGTACAGAAAATAGAAATTATCTCTACTCGCTGTCTGCAACACACTCTTTAACTCTTTCACAAAAGTATGTGCTTTGTGTGTGTTTTCCGCAGTAGCAGTCGTTGTAGTTTTACTACGTTTTCTATAAATTTAACTACTAGTTTTAATGTAGGCATCAATGACTTTGTATGTAGTAGCAGTAAGGATCATCTTGTTGTGAAGTCTTGTTTTGAAGCAGCTGTGTTGTAAGTTGTTATTATAACAGTTTGTGTTGTTGTTTTTATTGCTGTGCAAATATCTGGGATTGAATCCTGTGCTAACTGTATATAATTAACGCTGTGTGGCTGTTAGTGTATAAAATAAAGCTGATCATCATGTTATTAAGTCAGTGGAACAGTATAAATAAAAAAATCAATTTATGTGAAATTTTCAAATTTATTTTAAAAGATGTAGGATGTGGGCAATTTGGGTGGTTCAGATAGCTTGATAACAAGAAATTGTGTGACATTAATCAGAATGTTAAAATTGGCGGAAAAAGTTTTCAAAGAATCGTTTTACTTGCATTTTCTTCACTTTTCAAATTTATCTGAATTCATACCACTTTAAATAACCCCCAAAAATTCAGAAATATTTAAAATACAAATAAGCAAAAGAAATTTTTTATTTATTTATAGTGCTTTTATCAGCAAGTGCTGGGCCTACGCGTACGGCTCTGTAAAATAAGGCCTCAAACAAAATCAAAATAAGACCCCGAAAATGGGGCTTTATTTAATTTTGAAATAACACCCTACTAAATTAGGCCCCAATTCGATGAAATAAAACCCCAACATGCCTTGCCCGTCTTTTTAAACTTTCATTTTTGGATTCAGCCCAATAGCGATCAATGGGGTGAAGCTCTGGGGAGCATTTCCGAGCATTTTCGTCTCTAATATGTCTTAAAGTTGTTTATTATCTTGACTAGTTCCAAGTTGTCTGTCTTTTGCACCCTTTTTTCGACCTAATTTTGATAAATCCCTGACAGTATACTCATTCCCAAACTAAATAATAATTTTTACCGAATCCTCTGACTTCTCCGTAGAGATCCCGTCATGCTAAAAATCTTTAAAGCTTGGCAAGCCATCAAAGATTTCATGAAATGTCATGCAATGTGAGAGAATGAATCTGGTTTCGAATAATTGTATTTTTTTACTCTATTTGCAATTATAGATAATATAATAACTTACATTAATAGCAAAAACTGATGAGTTTGGAAATTTTGAGGCGCTATTTCACCCCAAAAATGAAAAAATACACCAAATGAACATGACATGACACATATGTTATGTTATGTTATGTTGTGTTATGTTATGTTATGTTATGTTATGTTATGTTATGTCATGTTACGTTATGTTATGTTATGTTATGTTATGTTATGTTATGTTATGTTATGTTATGTTATGTTATGTTATGTTATGTTATGTTATGTTATGTTATGTTATGTTATGTTATGTTATGTTATGTTATGTTATGTTATGTTATGTTATGTTATGTTATGTTATGTTATGTTATGTTATGTTATGTTATGTTATGTTATGTTATATGTTACAACAGCAACAACACAAACCGCTTTCGATGGCCAGCACAGTTTCAAACCTGCTTTTATTTCTCTCGCGCTCTTTTCAGTTAAGATTATTAAAACGGAATGCTACAAATGCCATAGAGTGTAAATTATTATCTAGAGATTGCATTTACTCTGCTAAATCTCTGGCATGTGTTTACAGAGTTATTTCTGTTCACCTCTGTTAACACATGCCAGAGATTTAGCAGAGTTGATACAATTTCTAGATAATAATTTATACTCTATGCAAATGCGTTTATTCCCAGCGGCAAATTTACTCCCATATTTCATATATGAAAGGCAGTACACTTGTGTTATGTTATTCGTATATGAATTTTAACGTGAAGTTGTATATGGGAGAAAGAAGCTTGACTACTTATTTGCATACTTTGTAATCAAAAATGAAGCCTCTGTGCTTGACTAGGAAGCTTGACTACTCGTTGGCATATTTTGTAATCGAAAACGTAGCCCGACTGCCTACAAAGCGGCCATTGTCTTCTAAAAGTAAGTTGAAAGTGGATACGACCATGTGTACATTATCGCCTACCAGTGTATTGCCCATTTGCCGCTGGGTTTTTAGCGATTCATATTCTCTGTCAACCGAGTGTTCTCTGTCCGAATGTAAGATGCGATAGTCTTGCTTTAAAACAGGGCTGGGCGCTCCATAGCTCACTGAGCGCTCTCTGAGCGTAACTTTTCACATGTACATAAAGCTCACAACACAAGAGAATATAATTTAGTCGGTCGCTCACAGTGATGCTGTGCTCACCTATGTCGCCTTGCGCTGCAAGTTATATGAGCTCAGTGTGCGCGATTTGAGAGAGCACCAATACTTACAAAACAAAATAAAATTTAACTGTGTTAGAATGCCCAGGCCCGCTTTAAAATGACCTATAGAAGCTTACAATTTTCATTGACGAGTCTATTTTTGAATGCTGTGTGTTCCATTGTTCAATTTAAGGCGAAAATCAATTAAAAGAAGACTATCCAAAAATGCATTGAATTCAGAGTAAAAAACTCAAGGAATTTAATGCTAATTCAAAATCACAGAAACTTCCACAAAAAATATCATTATCGGTTTTTATAATAAGGCGCGTCGTATTTTTGTCGTTTCTGATTTATAGCGTGATGTCGAGATGGACTCTGAAATGATGCTTAAAATAAAGTGGCTTAATATTGGGGGACACTTTCGGTTTCCATCAACTACGCTGAGTCATGAAACAAAATTAGCAATGATGCTGTTTGTGCTTGAGATCGCTAATTAAGTCTTTTAAATTAATAATTATGTCGCGCTGTCTAAATAATCTTTTATTTTTTGCACATTTTTATTGTTTTTCTTTCCGTTTCAAATTTGGTAGAAACTGCTATGCTACACTTTCTTGAAGCTAAAGGAGTGACTTAAGAATTTTTCAAATGTGTTTTTATTTTTTTTTTCAGCTTTTGTAAGTTTTTGTTTTCTTTTATGCTGTTTTATATGTCTTTTTTAGTATTTTTGTGATTTTTTAATATTGTATCTTTGGCCTAAGATCAGTTCTGAATCTTGTCTGCTGTGTGGAAACACCTGCGCCCTGTCTGTGTTTATAACTTTTGTTTTTCTTTTTAACTTTTAATATATTTTTTGCATTTTTTATGGTAGACAGCTGCAAAAATTCATGTGTTCGTAAATTGAGAGAATGGATTTGGTTTCTTTTTTTTTTTGATATTTTATTTGTATGAATATTTTGCCAAAATATTTGTAAGAAACTCCCAAGAAGGCTATTTATATATTATCTTGAACTTGTTCTGAAGTGTTCAAAATGTTTTGAAAACAAACTCTTGTCAGATCATAACTCATAACTCAATAGTCTACACAACTCTCTGCCTTAATATACTACTCCCTTTAATTATGAGCCATATATAATGTAGCCATAATAATGTCAAATTATCATTTGATATTTTATGGACCTATTTGTCAAAATATACAATAAAATGTTGATTTCAAGCATACAACCATTGGTACGCTTTAAATATACTTATGATACCTTATTTAAAAAAAACAACAACTTTTCATTAGAAATTCAAAGAAAAAAACAAAAAACAAAAACCACTTGAAATCATGTATAAGAAACCAAAAAATAAAAAAAAAAAGACGCGCATATGTCAACAGACGGTAGACTTGAGACTGCAGCCTATGAAGTGAAGGGATTTCCGATACACGGTATGAAAATACAAGACGTGTTTCGAATAAATTAAATCATAAACTTATCAGTGCACTCCTTAGTATTGAAAGTGCAACACTCAAAACAAAAAATGATGAATTTAAAAAAATAATTAATCGTTACAAAAATTACAACTGGTTGAGTTTTTCGTCTACGAATGATATTCTATCTTAGAATGTACTTTCTCAACTACTTAGTTAATAATTTTTCCAATTTTTTTCCAACAAAACTATTGGAATAACAATTATTGGAAAAAATTTAAAATTTGTTAAGTAACATTATAATTTTATAGTTTAAGTGGCAAATAATAAAGAAAGTTAACTTTCACTTTGACAAATTTTAAATGATTTGAAAGTGTTAAAATTTTAAACACGTAAATGTGCGCTTCTTTTAGAGTCAAGATAATAAAAAATATCAGAACTCATAATCAATTGCTCAGTCTATATTTTTGACAGTGTATTCCCAACATAGACCATTCAAAAATCAAAACAAGATAAATATGCAAATTAATCGATATGCAGACATATTAAATAACATTTGAGAGAACTACTTGAAAAATGAAGTAGATGAAAAAAGAATGAAAATGTCAGAATATGAGAGGCTAGAGTAAAGAGCAAAAAAAAAAAAAACAAATGGGTATGCATCTATCTAAACAAAAATTTCACCGAATACTGGGTATATGAAATGGAAATGCAAATGCAAATGAAGAACGTTTTCAAACAAAACAAGTAAAACCAAAAAACTTCAACTCATTTTTGTTTATGAACTTAAAATCATAAACAATACAAAATAACACTAAAAAGACAAAAACAACAACAGCAGCAGCAGCATAAAAAAACTATAGCTTATTTCTACCATATAAACATGTAAACATTAACGCATAATAAATATAAACAAACAACAAATCGACGAGTAACAAACACAAAAAAAAACCGCTACAACAGGCTACAACAAATCGACAAAGAATTTCAGCTGCATTCTTATGCAGATTTTTCTAGAATTAAAGACCGACCATTGGATGAAGCAGTAGTAGCGTCTGTCACTTAATGATAAAGTGCCTAAAGCTGAAGTTTATAAAAAGTAGTAATATTTTACAAATTTTATTCGACAAATAAAGTCAGTCCGATAGACTGCTTGTAGCGTTAAGAGCAGCAATAAAAGTTTTGATAAAACTGAATTTTCTTTGATATTCGTTTGAAGTTTCATCGGCAGTAAATTAGGTAAAAATGTAGATTATGGATAAGAGATTGAAAACAACAATAATAACCAACATTATTGATATCGCATCTTTATTACTGACTCTTTTGTTTAGCTTTATATTAAGCAGTTTCAGCAATCATGGGCCATCAATATTGGTCCATTGTTTATGGTACTGTTGTGACACATTCATCAAATTTCAATTAACTTATATTGTTTTGAATTTTTCCATTTGTCTCCATTGTTAATGTTCATTTTAATTTTATGCTAAGTCATTCATTTTACCAATCTTATCTACTTAAGAGCACCATATATCTTTCTAGGTTTGTTGAGGCTACGTCAATAACTGTTTTGCTGAGTTTTGTTTTTACGGTGACAAAGACATGCATTCGATTCAATTAGCAACGCACGCATATTCGATTTCGGAAACTTTGCTGGAAAAAGCGTGGCTATCTTCATCAAAAGTGCGACGAGCAACGATTTTAAGCTCACCAAAGGATGACACAGTACGAGGATTGCAACATATATTTCGGGAATAAATATAAAGGCCGTTTTTTTCATTAAAAATAGTTTTGTTGTTTTTTGAAATATTTCTCATTATAATTAACACATTTATACATTTATTTCATTCTGCTTGAGACACCTCCAAAACATAGTTTTTGAACGCATCAACGGTTTCTTCAGGAGTCGAAAAACATTGTACACACAGTGTGTCCTTGATGTTCGGGAGCAAAAAGAGGTCACATGTGTACCAAATCTGGACTGTACGGCGGATGACCCATTAATTGGATGTTTTGAGTGCTCAAAAACGCCACTGTTTGAGCCGATTGTGGGAGGTCGCTTTGTCTTGATGAAATATGATTCTTTCACAATTATTTGATTTCTTTAATTTACAGTGCTTAGAGATGAAATGATACCAGCAACGGTATGAATAGTTAGTTAGTTAAGTGAGGATGGTGCAAGTCACCTAGTTACTGCGGCCTCAAAGGCCTATTGTAACAAACCTCTATTATAGTTATAGTTCATCCTTAATCGTTAATCGTTAAGTGCGTTAGGAACCGAGCGATGTCCTTGGGTGAAGTATCCGCTATTAGATTCGGTTCTAGGTACAATGCACCTAAGTAACGAAGACGGGTCCTGATTAGACCGTTACAGTGACACAAGTTGTGCTCTGCTGTTTCTTTATCTTCATTACATAATCTACACAGATCTTTCTGGACTATACTTATCATTGATAAGTGTTTATTTACCTTACAATGTCCAGTTAGGAAACCTGTGACAAATCTGATAGATCTTCCACTTAGAGTCAGGAATTGTTTCGTTCTTTGGAGCGAAGTGGTTGGCATGAATATTCTAGCCTGTCTGTTACCTTCAGTTTCCCTCCAGTAATGAAGTGCCTCTCTGTTTAGCCGCATTTTAATGTTATGGCGCATAGTGCCCTATGGTATCCCGCAGAATGGTTCTGGGCCTATGAAGGACTTTGCAGCCCCTTTCATGGCTAGTTCGTCCGCGATCTCGTTACCTAAATAGCCGCTATGACCTGGTACCCAAATGAGATGAACTCTGTTATTGGTAGATACCTGGATAAGTAGCTGTAGGCAATCCCATTCGAGTACGCTAAGTGCAAGTAGAGCTGCTTTACTATCAGAGTGAATGGACATGTTTTTGTTCTTAGTGGGACTGTTTACATACTCTCTTAGGCAAATCTCAATGGCGTGGACTTCAGCTTGGAAGACTGAATTACCTGTGCCCATGCTAGCATATATAGATTTTTCCTGCCTTAAGCCAAAAACACCAGCTCCCACCCCTTCATCTGTCTTTGAGCCAACAATATACCAGGCTTGAAAGTCACCAGTGAACCGTGGCCTCTCTTTTTTCCCATGTGGTTCTTTTTGGGAAGGAGACTTGGACGTTTTTGTATAAGTTGAATTTTGGAAGGCAGAGATCGCAGGGTAATAACCTTAGATTCTCGTCCGTGGTTATTTAGTCTAACAGCGCTGAGTGCGTATTACTTGGTATAATCAAATTGTTGTCAATGATGAGCCTGACTGTGGAGAGCAGTGCTTCTTTCTTAACAAGAAGCAGTTGAAGCAGAACGCATCGCTCGTCTGATACATACACAAGCTAGTGGTTGCAATTTGCTGAGCTTGGCTTGAGCTGTTTTTTGGATCGTTTTACTCTATCATACTGGTGCGGCATATAAGACGATAGGTCTCGTGATGGAAGTATACATGCACATGGCTAGTTTGGGACTTAGGTCCCAGTTTTTACCTACAAAGCTTCTGCTGACCTATAATGAGGCCCTTGCTTTGTTTACGGTGTTGTATAGGTGTGGGTTCCATGTGAGTTTATCATCAAGCGTCACACCTAAGTATTTGACTTCTTTTGAGAAGTTTATAGTTTCACCGAGAAGAGTAGGTTCAGTCAGATTTTCCCCGACTCTTTTCTTGGTGAAGACGATGATGTTGGTTTTCTTAGGGTTGACGTTGAGCCCTGTTTCCCTGCACCATTTAGCTACTATGTTGAGTGCTCTCTGAAGGAGATACGTTAAGTTATCCTCGTATTTTTCTCTGATAAGGATCACGATGTCATTAGCGTAACCCTGTACATCGAATCCATTTGATCTAAGAAGCTCTAAGAGTTCATCAACCACAATGGGGCACAGTATTGGAGAGAGAACTCCTCCTTGTGGACAACCTTTAGCGGCGAGTACTCTTAGTTCTACCGTGCCCAATGTTGATTTCATATTCCTGACTTTCAGCACGTTATGCACCCAAGCCCTTGTTGTTCCATCAACACCTTTGCGCTGAATGCATTCGCTTATATGAGCGTATTCGGTGTTGTCAAAAGCACCTTCAATATCTAGGAAGCACCCGATTGCATATTCTTTGTTCCCCAGTGATTTTGCAATCTTGTTTGTAAGGATCTGAAGAGCATGAGTCGTTGATTTCCCTAACGGTATCAATACTTTTATTTTATTTATGATACCGTATCGGTTAGAAAGTATCGCTACTACTCACTATTGTGTAAAAAGAATCGATACTTACTTGGTTCGGTCAATATTTTTTTTAAGGTTTTTGGACCAAAAAAACTTTGTTTACGTTGTTGTTGTTTTTTTGCTTACGAAAAAGAGTCGATTTCTTCGTACTTCCTAGAAATAAAAATTCTTCAAGGTGTTTTCCTGATAAACGGTTTCGTGCAGTAGTAATCGTCGCGCTCGCTTTTGAAAACAATCTCGCTCAAGGCACAGAGGTGGTAACAATATGTAGAAACATTCGCGCCTGTTTATATAATACAGGAAAGAAAGATTTCATATCCTGGTTAGACTTTAACGTGCAGACCGGATTTCCTAATATAAAGACACATCATCACTTGAGACATCAGCAATACGTCGTTTTTAACCAAACTGCAAGTTCTTTGTGATGTTGTCAAAAATCAAAATCTTCTTGGTTTGGGTATCATCATCTGATCCGCTTGTTGTTGAACTTAATAAATCCTCCTTAATAAGAATTTTAATTTTTTTTATCACCCGCCTGCATGCAGGATCTTCAAAGTGAAGATTTTTAAAACGGGGGTCTAGTATACAGTATTGTCCAAAACCTAAGCACCCCTTAGCACATTTTTTTCATATGATAATTTTTTATGAAAACATAATTATTAAATTTTTTGTTTTATTTTTTTATTTATTTATATCTTTATTATTGATAAACACAAACTTACGGAATTCAGAATTTCATATAAAAAAAGTTAAAATTAAAAAACATTTAAAGCCGCAAGTCTAAGTGGACAAAACTAAACCACCCCCTAAAATTGTGTTTGAAAATTATACTACGCTACTGCGTCATTACGGTATTAGTTAACGGTATACTCCAAAAATGCAGCAGCTTTGTATTAAGAAGAAGAAATTGTTAGATTTCATGCGAAAAGTGTAGTTGTTTTAAAGTTTTGGTTGAGATAAGAGCAATGGCACGCACTAAGTACTCAAGTGAATTTAAAATTAGAATTCTAAATGACTGGAGGGGTGGTTTAACAAGACATAAACTAAGTGAAAAATATTCGATCAACAGATCAATTATTTCTAGGCTGATTTCAAAGTTTTTGCAGACTGGTCGTACATCTCCTACTCATTATGGAGGAAGTCTTTGCGACATGAAGACTCCCTAATTAAAAGGACAATCCAAAATGATCCTACAGCATCTTCCAACCAAGTACGAAACCGCTTAGGATTAAAAATTAGCGAACGAACGATCCGCAGACGCGCGGTAGAGGCCGGTTTATTCAGTCGACTACCAGCAAAAAACCTTTCATATCGTCAAAGAATACAAAAGCCAGACTTGAATTCGTCAAGGCCCATCTCAACTGGAGTGTCGAAAAATGGGACACTGTGCTCTTTTCTGACGAATCCAAGTTTAATTTAAAAGATTTCGATGGTATAAGGCGTGTACGCAGACCAAAAGGAGAAAGGTTGAATCCTAAGTATTGCAAAGGCACTGTAAAGCACGGAGGAGGAAACATAATGGTCTGGGGTTGTTTCTCTGGACAAGGGATTGAACCAATTCATAAGATTGATGGAATTATGGATCGTTTCATGTATCGAGACATATTAAAAGACGTGATGTTGCCATGTGCTGATGAAGAGATGCCACTTATATGGACGTTCCAGCAAGATAACGATCCAAAACATACGTCAAAAGTGGTTAAGGAGTGGTTCCAAAACAATGGGGTACAAGTTCTTCGTTGGCCTGCCCAATCCCCCGATCTTAACCCAATTTAGAACTTGTGGGAGATAGTTAACTTGAAAATCAACCGAGAAAATTGCAAAACCAAAGAAAATCTTTTCCAAGCCGCAAAAAGAGCCTGGGATGCAATATCACCGGATATAATTAATAATTTAATATCTTTTATGCCTAAAAGATGTGCGTCTATGAAATTCTGAATTCCTAAAGTTTGTGTTTATCAATAATAAAGATATAAATAAATAAAAAAAACAAAATAAAAATTTTATTAATTATGTTTTCATAAAAAAATTTGCATATGGAAAAAATGTACTGAGGGGGTGCTTAGGTTTTGGCTAATACTGTAGATGCCAGGGCTACATATGTGTTATATTCTATTTGACGATAATTATAATCAAGTTTTGCATTCGGTCAAGAGTGTGACTTGCATTTGCCAGATACATCCAATGGAAGAATGAAAGTTCTGTATCTGCGTTGTGAGGCAATTTATCATTGCAATTATTTTAGACAGGGTGACAAAATTTTGGGCAGAAGACTCTCTAGTAACAAATTCAAATGGGTTTAACAGTAGAATTGTCTGTTTTAAAATTTCAATTTCGTGACGGGAGAGAGCATTTCTGAACTGTTTGTTGTATTGAGTAGAAGCTCAGAAACAATTTTCGAATTTTTGAATATATTTCAAGCATGTAATACACTGAATTCCAACGTGTTTTAACATCTAAAATACATTTTTTTATAATTCATTCCGGAACACCACGGTCTGTCAGTATTTTTCTTTATTTGTTAGAATTTTACATGTAAGTACCGATATTACTCGGTATCGGTGCCCAAATATCGATACCAAAAGTACTTGGATATTTACATTAGAATTACATTGACACGCCCCTTTTCTAATCCCATCCACTTTTGTATGCTTAAAACTTTTCATTATACTTAAGAATATATGTACGAAATTTTCATCTGAAGTTTTCATCCGATTTTGTCAAATATCATAGTAATGGTCTGTATTATATATCAAACCCTATGTGGAAAATTTCAAGACCTTTCTTTCTTCTAAGCAGATTTTTAAGAGATTTTACAGGGGTGGTATCGGCTAAAGTGATAATTGATAATTGATAATCAAAATTGTCGCTTTTGCTCCGTGTAAGATGATTATCAAATTGACTTTTTCACTATCACTTTTTTCCCTATTGATTTCATGCTATAAGTATTTAGGTGTCGTTTTCAAAAACGACAATCAAAACAGCGACTGTCAACTATCACCTTATCCGATTTCACCCCAGTTCATTCAAAACCACTTTGTATGGGGGGTAGGCATGAATTTCTTCCGATTTTTTCAAATTTCACAGTCAGGATTTGTATTGAAGATCCAAGGCATTTCTTTAATTTTTGTGGATTTTTAATAGATTTTACTGTAAAAAATATAGTCACACGGACACAAAGATGGACACACGGAAAGCGACTCAGGAGATGATGCTTATCAAAAATAAATATACTTTTCTATACCTGCCACACCTCCTTATTGGCGTTACAAACGGAATGACAAATTTAATATACCCCTTACGCAGTACGCGTAGGGGTATAAAAATGTTTTAGACATGTGCCTGTAAGCACCTAAATTTGAAATATTAACACTTGAAAAGTAAGATTGATACTAGCAGTAAGGAGATATTTTAAAATTAGTTTTTTTAAATGACTGGCCGGAAAGTAGTTTGTTTTGATGTAAGAGTAAGATTGTTGTTGTATCAATAAATAGTCGGTCGAAAAACATTATCCTGACCCTCAAAGCGACTGAAGTAATGTTTTATAAAGTAAAGAAAATAATAAAAAAAATTGTTTCAAAAAAAAAAAAAAGGAATTGCCAAATACTTTACATATTAGTTTCGCATAGTTTATTCTCCTATCTGTATTAATTCTTTTCTTTTTAATTAACTCTCTTCTGAGATGAATTTCTTCTTCGTATTCATCGTAGATGCTTCGATAAATTTGTATTCCAAGTTCCAAACATAAATTCCTACTTCTAATAAAATTCGTACACAGACTAATATAGACAGACACTGCTTCCACTTGTCAATTTCCAATTTCCAGAAGCTCGGTGACTTGGCGATTGAGACCAAAGCAGCGTACTGAAAAGCAGCGAAAAACTGCGAGGTTATGTTGCTAGAGTTTGTTGATAGAGTTCTACAAATTGTTGATAGAGCACAAACTATCAATACTCTCAGCAATGTTGACGAGAAGCCTTTTATAGACTCTTTTCTATAGAATTCTGAGCTGACGGCTGCCTTGCTTGTTTACTTTTTTTTAACCTCGCAGTTTGTCGCTGCTTTGGTACAATCGCCAAGTCACCGAGTTTCTGGAAATAGGAAAGTGACAAGTGTAAGCAATGTCTGTCTATATTAGTCTGTGATTCGTACTCTACGAAATTAAATTCGGATGAAAAAAAATGGATTTATGTCTTTGCTAAGTTAGCGTCGGACTTAGGAATTTGTCTTTACGCAGTATTTAACCAGATGTTGGGGAATTTTTTGTATTACTGTTATTGGCACAGCTTGTTTATTTGGCGGAATCTATGTTTCTACGGTTAAAACTTAAAAAAAAAAACAAATATTAGTAGCCAAAACTTTGTTTTTTGAGAAATTTACGTTCTCAATAATTACGTTCTCAATAATTATTCAAAAAATAAAGATATTTGGAACTAAACAAGTTTTTTTCGGCGGAAAAACGCAATACTTAATTTCTAACATTTGTAGTACATTTTTTTCTGCGTAAATTTTATACACAGTTAGAAATATGTATCATGTATGATTATACTAAAATTGCCTACTTCACAGATATGTATTACATTTATTTTTAATGTAAGTTTATATTAAAGTTTAATGCTCAGCTTGTATTAGGGAATCTTTCGCATTTTATCTTAAAATACATGCATTTTGGATTTTTTGTAAAGAGTTGTATTTATTATTTACATTAATATCTATATTTAAAGAGCATTGAGGATTTTTTTTTTTATCATTCCATCTGCCTCTTTTAGTGTGGTAAAGGTTACATGTCATTTTTGAGTCCTAATAGGTGACCCGCATATCTCAACTTCTGAAATAGATATTGAAATAAATATTTGCGCTTTAAAACTGTATGGTATATAAAAAAGTATAAGATTGACCACCTTTAGCTCAATAGACCTTGTACATTCTTTTTTGCTAGATTTGCCTTGTTTACCATTCGTTAGGGGGCTCTAGTAAATTGAATTTTTTATTTTAACAGCTTAAGTGATCAATCGTATGAAAAAAGAATTTGATTAAGAGAACTAAGAAAGTTTTACTCCAAACGGAATTATAGTTGTTTTCTCTAAGCAGGTCAATGTTTTCAGAAAGAAGCCTACATGAGTACATGAGTCTTAAGCATATATGTATGCGTATATATATATATATCTATAACTTTTTTATTATTCCGGATATATATGGTGTGGTTATTTATCTTATTAAAAAAAATTTTATTTTAATTTTATTTTATATAAAAAACGACATTTTCGAATAGCGAATTTTTTTATATGAATTTTTTTTTTTATAGAAAATGTTTTTATCAATTTTTTATTTTTTATTTACAAAGTACGACTATAATAACAAGTAAAGTACAATAAGTATAAAAGAATAACTTATAACAAAGTAATAAATGAATGTCAGGACAATAACGATCTAAGATTTTTACTAACACTCTACAGACTTGTTAAAAGATATTTTTATAAAAAAAGTTTTAAATTTCTCAATCAAAGAGATTCCTTAAGTTTTATTTGATATTTAATTACATATGGGTGAATTTAAAAAAAAATATGTATATGACAGAGAAATATTTAAATTTTTCCGAATTTAATATCATTCATCTTTAAACATGGCCGTTGTTGTGAAATGAACGTAGAATCCAAAATCAATGTTACGCTCTTTGGAAAATTCTGTTAATTTTATTTATTAAATTTTTGCAGAAGTGCATACGATTTTTGTCTTGAGTGTTATACCCCTAAAAAGTTTTTAAGTCTATTAAAAATATCCGAATCTTAGCATTTAAAAGTTTTTTTGCCTTACGTTGAAATTTTTATATATAAGAATAAAAATAAAATAAGAAAAAAGTTTAGTAATTCGGCGGCATAGACGTTGGTGTTGAAACAACACTCAGGACTTTTAAAGATTTTTTTAATATTTTTGTTGAAAAAAAAATCCGGCACTTACTTACTTACTTACTTACTTAGTTGGTCGTAACAACCCGTGTCCGGGTTTCAACCGACCTCATCAGCTCTCGCCAGGCGCCTCTGCTTTGCGCGCGCCTTCTCCAATCGGATACACCAAGTGCGGTTAGGGCTTCCTCAGCCTGGTCCATCCATCGGAGGCATGGTCTCCCTCGTCGTCGTTGACCAGCGACCCTCGCCTCGAGCACCTTTTTCGCTGGAGCTTCGTCGTTCATACGATGGACATGACCCAGCCAGCGTAGTCGCTGCACAGTTATACGCCTAACTACGTCAATGTCATCGTAGAGCTCATACAGCTCGTGGTTCATTCGGATGCGATAGTCATCGCCGACTCGAACAGGACCGAAGATTTTGCGAAGAACTTTTCTCTCGAACACCCCCAGAGCGGCTGCGTCAGTTTGCGAAACTACCCATGCCTCAGCGCCATAAAGCAGCACAGGTAGAACGAGCGTCTTGTAGAGTGTTAGTTTTGTCGATCGAGAGAGGGCTCTGGAACTTAGTTGCTTACTGAGCCCGTAGTAGCACCTATTAGCAATTATTGTTCTTCGCTTTATCTCCAGGCTGATTTCGTTTTTGGTATTAATGGCGGTGCCAAGGTAAACGAACTCCTTGACTACTTCAAAGTTATAGCTGCCGGATGAAACGTGGGAGTCTAAACGCCGAGCTCCCTTGTTTGTAGACAGCATATATTTTGTTTTGCCCTCATTTATCGTCAAACCCACTTTGGCTGATTCCTTTTCGATAGCGGCGAAAGCAGCGGTAACATCTCTCTTGGTTCTGCCGACAATATCAATATCATCAGCGTACGCAAGGAGCTGGACGCCTTTGTAGAAAATGGTGCCATTACGATGCACACCGGCCTTTCGTACGATCCCCTCCATGATGATGTTAAAGAGATCGCAAGACAGTGGATCGCCTTGCCTGAAACCTCTTTCGGTATTGAAGGTTTCGGAGAGGTCATTTCCTACCTTGACGGAGCTGCGTGTGTTGCTCAACGTCATTCTGCAAAGTCTAATCAACTTTGCAGGTATACCGAACTCAGACATAGTTGCGTATAGGCAATCCCTTCTCGGGCTATCGAACGCAGCTTTAAAATCGACAAAGAGATGGTGTGTGTCAATTTGATTTTCGTGGGTTTTCTCCAGGATTTGTCGTAGCGTGAAAATCTGGTCTATGGTGGACTTACCAGGTCGAAAGCCACACTGATAAGGTCCAATCAGTGTTTTTGTAATCGGCTTTAATCTTTCACATAGTACGCTTGAGAGAACCTTATATGCGATGGAAATAAGACTGATACCTCTATAACTAGCGCAGATTGTAGGGTCTCCTTTCTTAAGTATAGGGCACAGTACACTGAGGTTCCAATCGTCGGGCATGCTTTCTTCTAGCCATATTTTGCTGATGAGCTGATGCATGCGCCTTATCAATTCATCGCCGCCGGTTTTAAACAATTCAGCTGACAGGCCGTCAGCACCCGCTGCTTTGTTGTTTTTGAGTCGTTGGATAGCAACTCGAACCTCAACTTGGCTAGGTGGTGGTACTTCCACTCCGTCATTGTTGATTGGTAGCTCTGGACTGCGCTCTCCATGGGCGGCATTGGTGAAATCGTCGCCAGTAAGTAAATTGGAGAAGTGCCGTCTCCACAATCTCAGCACACACTGCGTACCCGTATTCAGATCTCCATTTTCGTCTCTACAAGTGGATGCTCCGGGCTTGAAACCTTGGGTTAGACGCTTAACCTGTTGATAGAATTTTCGTGCATCCTTCTTGCCCTGGTATACCTCTAGTTCCTCACGCTCACGCTTTTCCTGCTCTCTTTTCTTGCGTCTGAAAAGGCGCCTCTCTTCCTTCCTCTTTTCGCGGTACTTTTCTCGCACGGCTCGCGTTGCAGCTGACTGCAGCGTTTTTCTATATGCGGCGTTTTTTACTGCAGTCGCAATGCGACACTCCTGATCATACCATTGGTTCCGAGGTTGCGGGCGCCGGAAACCAATGACTTCTTCAGCGGCAGCGCGCATGGAGTGGGATATATGCGCCCAAAGTCCGCCGGCGTCGTCGGGTCCAGAGGTTGGTTGGTTGAGCTTAACCGAGAGTTGAGCGGAATAGGCTTCGGCAGTCCGTTGTAATTGCAGCTTAGCGACATCTAGCTTTCGTTGCATTCCTGTGCGTATGTTCTTCGCATTGCATAATCGTATGCGGATCTTGGCTGCAACAAGATAATGGTCGGAGTCAATGTTGACCCCCCGAAATGTACGCACATCTAGAACACTAGAGGCATGCCTTCCGTCGATTACAACATGATCAATTTGGTTTCGCGTTTTTTGATCCGGGGACAGCCAGGTGGCCTTGTGGATGTCGAGGTGCTTAAATCTGGTGCTACTAACTACCATGTTTCGCGCCGCGGCGAAGTCAATCAGTCTTAGACCGTTGTTCGTGGAGGTCTCATGAAGACTGAACTGACCGACAGTGGGGCCAAAGATGCCTTCCCTTCCGACTTTCGCATTAAAATCGCCGAGGACTATTTTCACGTCATGGACCGGAAGGTGGTCGTATACGTCCTCAAGGCTAGCGTAGAAAGCGTCTTTGACGGCTTCGTCCTTTTCCTCCGTCGGGGCGTGCGCGCAAATAAGGCTGATGGAGAAAAATTTTGCCTTGATGCGGATCGTGGCCAATCTTTCGTTGACAGGTGTGAACCGGGAAACAAGGTGACGTAGTTTCCGGCTAACAACGAATCCACATCCAAATTCGCGCCTCTCCGCATGGCAGCTGTAGTAGATATCACAGTGTGCTTGTTTAGAGCAGCCTTGCCCTTTCCATCGCATTTCCTGGATGGCGGTGATGTCAGCCTTTATCGTTTTGAGGGCTTCCGCCAGTTGGATAATGGCACCTTCCCTATAAAGGGTTCGGACATTCCAGGTGCATATCCGTAAATCATTGTCCGTTTTTCGTTTGCGGTCGTCGTCAACGTAATTGGGGTTCTTATCCGAGGCTGGTTTAGTTTTCATTGGGCAGAAGTAATGTGGCGGGACCCAAACCCTGCGCACATTCCATGTTTAAGGTCTATGGAGTGACCCGCCGCTCAAATTAGCCGTCAAACTGACGGATGCCAGTTTGCCGTTGCCCAGGGAACACCACGTGGAGGTTTGAGTCGACTTGAGACGATTTCGACATGGATAATGCTGGCCTCGCCAGGTTGAGGCGGTCAGACACGTTGCCATGTGAAGGTTCGCCCCCTGTTCCCTAAAATCCGGCACTAGTAACTTAAAATATAGGCAACAACTAAGCAATCAAACACAAACCCGTTTTTTTTATTTTCAATCCTTAAAAACACACAATCATAGACAATAGTCTTGACATATTAATCTCTAATTCTCTGATTAAATTTTAATAAAAATTTTAAAGTGCCATTTATTTAGTAAAACTGCAATCAATAAATAGTGTGTTTTCTTACAGTTATGCACTTGATAGCATATCAGTAATTCAAATAAAGATTATAGCAAATAAAGTAAAACATAACACTCCTGACACAAAGCTGTGACAACACAAATCTGCAAAAAAAATTACTGTTACTTTAACTTTAAAAACTAAAAACACCAGAAACTTCTTCGAATATATACTGGCATTTCAAATCAATGCATATTCCTTATATTTTTCTTTCTTTTCGTTTTCATTTTCTATATTGAATAACTGCACGTAAGAGTGGCAACAAATGTTTTTCTATGAAACATGTAAGTGAGCGGAGAAAATAATCGCTTATAAATATTAAGCTATGAAATTTGCATGAACTTTAAATGTCTTAATTCTTATATGTATATTGTTTTTATTCCAACAGCACTTTTTTTATTTTAGTTCTGTTTCCGTACTCACTTCAAGTAGAGTTCGAGTAAAGTTCGGGTAATAGTTCGAGTAATTTGACTAACTGCCAAGGTGAGAAAATTTGTCAAAAAGTACGGAAACGACTTCAAGTAAACTTCAAGCACAACAGCTATTTTCTGATAATTGAAATGAAATAAACTTTCCGATGAACTGAAAGCATCTGGTAGAAGTATATTCAAAAGTTCAACACTTCCATTTCCGTATATTTTGCATATTTTAACCTTTATTTTATTAATTTGCTCACAAATTGCATAAATTTATTTACAACAAAGCACAACGAGCTGTTTGAAGCTCGAGATTCATGGTCGAAGAAATTTTTCAAGTAAAGTTCGAGTAATAGAGAGTGATATTTTGCTTGTTCTTCTTCTCTCTCGTGCTGGAAAAATGTGTAAAGAAACGACTTCGAGTAACTTCAAGTTACTTAAATTGAGTACTGAAACAGACCTTTTATTTTTCTGCTTATTTTTTGAGAGAAAAGACTGGAAAAAGCAGAGCAGAAAAAAGCCGTTTACTTTGTAATTCACCCATACACGAATGTCATAATGTGGCAGTCGTGACATACTGCTTAAGATGCGTGGCTGGTATGCGAAAGAACCTAGGTTGGATTCCCAACAGGCACAGAATGTTTTTTCAATTTAACTAATTTTTCTGTTCGGCCGTCACCTCGCTGTAGACGATGGCAAACTTCAGAAAGTAATGAAGCTTGCCATTGTATGCAGATTTAAAGCACCTTGAGAACATGAGCCATTCGGAGTCGGCATAAAACTTGTCTGGCATAAGTCCAGTTCTCGATCATTCGTGTTTAAAAACAGAGTTCGTAAATACCTATCATTGAGGAGTAAACTAACCCTCACTCACCTCAATACAACTCAACTCAGTGCATTTCGTTTTGTTTCTTTCATTATAAATGAGAAACAAACGAGCAATCATTCATTAATCTCCGAATGAGCAAGCGAATCGTTTATTTGCATTTCTTTTTCGCTGCTGTTCACAGCATGCGCTTTCTGTTCACAGAGGTGCGCTCACTCTTTTCTTTTCCTCACTCAGATTATTTGAAAATTATGCACTCTTTTCAATGATAGTTATATACAGTGAGAACTGAGCGAGTTTCATTTTGATGTCATCATTTTTTTTTATCATTCGTTTCTTTTGGAGTTTGTTAGTTTACTGTTTTTTTACGAATTCGGTGGTGGTGCGAACACTTGGTAAAAATGAGTCGCTGAATCCGAACATAAATAGAGGGGTCTATGTGCCCCCCATTTATTGTATTTTTAAGGGGAGCCGAAACATGTGTTTGACTTACAATTTGACTTACAGTGGAGAGTTAAACACGTGTCTTGACGCTTCCCGCTCTAAAAATGTGGAAAATGGGGGATGATAGACCCCTCTATTTGTGCGTCTCAGAAATGACCCCTTAGCAAGCGCCAAAAAATGGTTAATTTGTACCCATTTTGCTTTCCCTTCGAGATATGGCACTTTTTCTATTTTTTTGTTATCGAAAGATTTTTCGATATCTTTCGATTTTATGTTGTTCCATATCTCGAAGGGGAAGCAAAATAGGTAAAAACTAACAATTTTTTGGTGGTTACTAAGGGAGAAAGCATTTTTGAGCAACATAAATAGGGGAGTCTACCTGCCCCCTATTCACTATATTTTTAGGGAGGGGCCGAAACCCGTGTTTGACTTACAATTTGACTTAAGTGGACAGTTAAACACGTGTTTCGACGTGCCCTCCTAAAACCCCCTATTTGTGTATCTCGAAAATGCCTCCTCCTTAGAAAGCCCCCAAAAAATGGTTAATTTTTACCTATTTTGCTTCCTCTTCGAGATATGGCACTTTTTGTATTTTTTCGAAGATTTTTCGAGGATTTTTCGAAATCTTTTGATTTTATGTTGTTCCATATCTCGAAGGGGAAGCAAAATAGATAAAAACTAACCATTTTTTGGGGGTTGCCAAGGGAGGAAGCTTTTTTGAGCAACACAAATAGGGGGTCTATCTGTCCCCCATGTCTGTCACTGACTTACAGTGGACAGTTAAACACGTGTTTCCACGTGTTCCCCTAAAAATTTAGAAAAGGGGATGATAGATCCCTCTATTTGAGTGTCTCAAAAGTGCCTGCCCCCTTAGAAACTAACTAAAAATGGTTAATTTTTACCTATTTTGCTTCCCCTTTGAGATATGGCACTTTTTGTACTTTTCGACGATTTTTTGAGGATTTTTCAATATCTTTCGATTTAAAGTTGCTCCATATCTCAAGAGAGAAGCAAATTAGCATTTTTGAGCAACACAAATAGAGGTGTATCTGCCTCCCATTCACCATATTTTTAGGGAGGAGCCGAAACACGTGTCTGACTTACAATTAGACTTGCAGTGGACAGTTTCGACGTGGCCCCCTAAAAATGTAGAATATGGGGGGATAATAAACCCCTCTATTTGTGTGTCTCAAAAAATCATTCTCCCTTTCGAATCCCCAAAAAATAGTTCATTTTTACCTATATTGCCTTTTAATAAGCAAATATCAAATACTTATCATTGATTAATTCAAATGTTTTTCAGCTCAAATACAGACCACATTATTTACAGAACTCGAGGCATGAGAACAGTGATGATGTCCTCACAAAGATGAGCGCTCTTTGTACACGGTCGAATAACCAATTCAAGCGTTTGAAGAGTTTATGCGAGAGCGTAGAGTTCAACGAATTGCTCTGAAAATATTATTCGTTGCTTCTGTTTTTATAAATGATAACTCGAAAAAGCGAAAGCGAGTTTTGAGTGCTCTACGCACTCTGTTCAAACACTTTACAACACGCACAACACAAAGTCTTATAAATTCCTTTAAATCCTATCCTTTCTTTTGTTTTTTTTTTTTATATATACGCACCAAGACTTGGCAACTGTTAAAAGCAAGCGCATAAAGCAACAAGGTTTCCGCTATTTATATGTCTAGGCGAAACACATAAAAGAAAGGAGTTCTGTTTGTGTTAAATTTGCAGAGTTCTGTTCTTTTTGAGTTTAACAGTGATGCAAATATATTTTTATTGGGTAGAAACACACAATCCTATTTTGTCACAAGCATATTAATGTAGACGTTCGTTTTTTAGCTAAGGCAATTATATTAATGTTGGACACAACTAATATTTTCTTACATCGAAAAATAATGCTATTGAAGGAAAGTTCATAATCATTAGGTGGTTCCCTCTGAATATTTTGTTTTTGAAACAATACATATATAAACATATTTTTTCTCTGCGTGCGGATATTGATGACAGTAAATCTTCTTGGATTTTTGTTTTTAATTCTAATTCTGATGGTTAACGTCTGCTGAAAAATAGTCAAAAATAAAGCAGTTTAGGAGTAATAATTATTATAATTATAATTAATTATAATTCATATGATAGCAAAAAAAAAAAAAAAGTTGTTGGAATCAAATATAATTATGACTTTTGGAAATAGCTACGATTTCACAATTTAAAAAAAAAAATTCAAAAGATTATTTCTGTGGGTTAAGGTTGTCCCACTTAAAAAAAGTAAGGAGAAAAAATAAAGCAGTTAATTGAAAAATGCCAAGTCGATATAACTACCCTAGATAGCGTGTGTGTGAAAATTTCAAAACTTTCCCCTCCACTTTACCTATTTTTGGAAGCTTTTTTTGCTGGGTGTGCTTAAGGTTCTGGCAATATATGATAAGAAAAAAAAAAAAAAAGTGTAATATTGATATTGCTACAAAATTGAATATTGCTTGTTTAATTTTACTTAAAGTTGTGTATAATTTGAAGCATCACAAATTTACTATGAAACTTGCAGTTAAATTACACTTTAGTTGAATTTTAAACAAAAACTTGAAATCGTAATTATAGCAGATTTAAACTTTTTTTCCAAAGTGTATAAGCAATACAAAAATTTTAAACAAAATTTGTATAATATAGCTCTCCCAAAAATTTAAAACGTAGCTATTATTATTGAACTAAGCTGACAAAACAGAATGTGTTTTTAAAAATTGGTAAATAATGTAAATATTTGCAAGTCGCATTTTAAGAGTATGTCTGTGTTAATGTGCTGCGACATTTGTGTCTTAAACAGGTATAAAAGCCGTTAGAAATGCTTCGATTTCCTACTTCTTATTCTATCGTCATAGTTGTGAAGGCATAAAAACCAAACACTATGAATTCACTATTCTTATTGTCCTGTCTGGCAACTTTGGCATCTCTGGCTTTTGCAAACGAAAAATACTGCCACCTTACTTGTTTTTATAACGGCCGGTGGAGAGACAATGTTGGTTGCAATAAAAACGTAAGTAATAAATACAAACAATTCTGGCTTAAAAATTTGAAACTTTTTCTTGTCAATCGAACCATTCATATTTATTTGAGTTAATTAGAGTGTTTTGAGCGAGAAAAATTATTATTTAAATATTTTTCCCTCGTGCAGTTTTTTGTAATTGAGAATTATGATAATTCGTATTGTGGCGTATCGTATTGTGAGGACTATTTCGATTCCAACACATAAAGTATCCTTTGAAAGGTTTTCAACAATATCTCACGTGATAAAATCGGACAAAAAATTACTGAGTTATAGTGGAGGAATTTAAGTACCTTTCAAACAATATCCTATTTGTTGGAATTAAAATAGACACAGATCAGTGTAATTGAAGTCTCAATACGAAAACGCATAATTTTCAATTACAGAAAAACTACTCTAGGGGGGGAAAAAAATTAAAATAATTATTTTTCCTACTCAAAAACCTCAAATTTATCCAAATAAATATGAATTGTTCGTTTTGCAATTTCTTTATTAAACAGTATAATTATTGATTTGAATGTTAAAAACATTATTTTAAACGTCTTAACTCTGCAGGATGAACTTGGCAAGCATTGTGCAAACGACACTGAATATAAATTATCTGAAAGCAACCGTAAACTGATTGTTCACCTACACAATGAATATCGCGACATTATAGCTGGTGGCAATGGTGGCGATGGTGGCGATGGTGGCGATGGTGGCGAATTTCCTAAATTTCCAATAGCTGCGCGTATGCTTCCCATGCAATGGGATGATGAGCACGCTAAATTGGCTTTTTATGACGTTAAAGATTGCACGGACAAAACAGATAAATGCCACAAAACGGAAAAATATAATAATCCTGGACAAAATCATTTCTTCACTACTTTTCATCCGTGGAACACTAAGCCAGCACTAGACTATTTAATAAAATTGTCCTTTTCAACATGGAAAAATAAATCGTGAGTTTTCTTGAATTTTCTTACAACAATATAAAAAAAACAAACTTAAATGATTTATTTTTTGTCTTACAGCAACCCAATAGTTTTTGACCAAAATTTTTCTGTTGGTTGTAGCTATGTATATAACTCAAATATATTTCATTTGATCTGCAATTATCCCTTCAAACCTAAAGAGTCACAAAATGAAGATCAGATTTACAAAGTGGGTTCTGCTATCGCTGAGGATTGTTCAGAAAAAAACAAAAGGTATACCAACCTTTGCGTTAAGGCTGATGCCGATAGTGAAATTAAAAATTATTAAAAAACTTAATAGTTTGTCCAAAAAACGTCATCGTTATTGCACAAATTACTTAATTGCATAATTCATCATGTAATAATTAAATTAATGTATTAACTAAACAAATTCTTAAATACATTTAAAAAAGTTTAATTATTAAATTAAGAACTGTTTTTTAAAAATTAAATAAACTCAGAGTATGATAGAATTTTGTTTTATTTAAAACTAGCTGAATTAGCCGGAATTACTCGGAATATATATATATAAATATAAATATATATATATATATATATATAAATACGGAATATAACAAAATATAAATAAATTTTGTTTGATTGAGTGTGAAAATTTCAGAGTCCGATTTAATACGTGAAAAATTATTATAGATGGTATTGTGCTGTTTAGAGCTGTTCAAATTTATAAAAATCAGGTTGAACAATGAGTGAAATAAATAATTTATTAAAGAGGGAAACAAATTTATATCATAGTCAATTTATGGATGGTATATGTAAAAAAAAAATTCTGCTTACATATTTTGTCAGCAGCGCTACTAAGCTATCCTTTCCGCAAATCATTCTAATTGGCGAGCCTTAAAATGCGAATGACACCTGAAGACCTTACTTTTTTTTTAATTTTGTTTTTAGCTCAATTTTGAAATTTTTTTTTTATAAATGGATTAATATGCACATTTTTAATTGATCTAAACGATGTTTTAAACTATGTCTTTTTTTAAACAATGCAAGAAAAAAATTTGAAAATAATTTAATTCATTCTAAAGAAATTTAACCTTATTAGCGCGTGCTGAGTACATGCAACGAGTACATTTTGAAGTGCAACTTCTTTGGCCACGTATTGTTATATACAATAGAGCGAATTAGATGGGGCGTAAAACCGATGTAACGAAAGGTTTCAATAACAAGCTTTCAACAACAGATAAAATGTGATATCTCACTAAGTGAGACCCAGGTGACGGAGGACTCAGATCCACTGGATTTCATATTCCTGGATGTCACTTACTGCCATTGTTTTCTCGCATAGGGGCATCGCCCTTTTTATAACAACAGATGTGGCATACCAGTTCAAGCAGGGACTGAGCGTCGGCGATCCGGAATACAGCAATCCGCAATACATGTGGGTGAGGTTGTAGACCCTTTTCTGACTTCTTATCATGAAAAATATGATGTGAGTGTCAAAGCACCTCTTGGTAATTCGGACCATTGTACCATCTCTGCTGCTTTTTCATATTCTGACCCTCGCACCTCTACACCTAAGGCTCCGAAAAGGACTGCATGGTTTTATGAAGGAGCAAATTGGAATGCGTTAAATAATTTTTATCGCAACTTCAATTGGAAATTATGGTTCGCTGATAGAAATGTGAATGCCGCGGCTGTCATGGTACAAGAAATTATCTTATTGGGTATGCGGTCTTTTATACCCAATAAGTATAAATAAGAATGCTGATACTAATAGACTTCGCATCGAGGCTAGGAATCGCTGTAACGCAATTTTAAAACGCGAAAAGTTTCTTCACGAAACTCGCATTAGAGAACAGGTTCTTCTCTGCCCTAAAGGGAGCAAAAACTTTTGGTCATTTGTTAAAAGAGTTCAAAATCAAACGTCTTCGTCGCTTCCAACTCTTTTAAAAAATGACCAAATCTTCACTGACTCGGTTGATAAAGCGAACCTGTTGGCTGGATTGTTTGTATTTCCATCTTGTTGGAAGGTCGCAAATGTCCAGCCGATACCAAAAAAGGGCGATGCCACGAACCCTGCAAACTACCAACCCATTCCGATATGCTCTACGCTTTCCAAAGTTATGGAGAGCGTAATAAACTTCCACGTAATGAACTATATATTGCTTAGTGAAGGTCAGTATGTGTCTACTGGTGACCTTATGGCGTTCCTTACAGAAAAATGGAACCAATGCGTTCACCTGTTCGGTGAGAGCAGGGCTGTTGCTCTGGATATTTCAAAGGCGTTTGACCGAGGGTGGCATAAAGCATTCGTGTCTAAGCTAATTGCATACGGTGTCGGTGGTATCTTTGCTCGGTGGATCACGTGCCTTCTTAAGGACAGAACTATCCGTATCGTAATCGACGGCATTTCGTCCAGTGAGCACGCCATCAACGCAGGAGTACTGCAGGGTTCAGTTCTATCGCCAACTTTGTTTTTGGTTTTTATAAACGACCTTCAATCGTTGACTCATAACCCAAGTCATTCGTTTGTGGACGACAGCAGCATTTGTCATTCATATTTTTTCAAAAAACGCCTGAGTTCTTTGAAGATTGAGAGTAAGAGGCTAAATATGAATGACACACTTCTTAATGACTTGAAAAAAATCTCCGAGTGGGGTCTTGCTAATAGAGTAGAATTTAATGCAAACAAGACCCAGTGTTGCCTGTTAACCCACAAGCGGATAAACTGTCCTTTAGTTCCCTTGAATATGAATGGTGTCGATCTTTTGGAGTCAGATGCTCTTGACGTTCTGGGCATATCGATACAATCAGACCTTCGTTGGAATGATCATATTTTCCATCTGTCAAAAGAAGCGGCCAAGTGCCTAGGTTTCTTAAAACGGTGCTACGGATCTATACCTCATATACAAGGCCTAAAATGGAGTACAATTTGCACATTTGGGCAGGAGCTTCGAGATCTTATTTTGAGCTTCTGGACCGAATTCAACGCCGTGCGATATATATCATAGGATATGAAAACATTTTATCTCCTCTCATTTCTCTTGGGCATCGGCGCAATGTTGGTTGCCTAAGCCTTTTGTATAGGTTCTACCATGGGAAGTGTTCAAGGGAGGTACATGGCCTGACGCTACCAGTTCATGTATTTCCTGCTGCAGCTTTTCAAGCCCATCCCTTTACCATTGCATCGGTGCCCAATAGAACCTCGTATTACCTAGATAATTGGTTTTTTAGTCGCTCGGTACGATTGTGGAATAATCTCCCTGTGAGCGTGTTCCCCGGCAGTTTTGATCTGTCTAAGTTTAAAGCAAATCTTCACCGTCACTACTCCATCTTTCCACCATCCAACTAACTATCACCCGTCTTCCGATTTAACGCAATGCTTTCGCATCTAAAGGGGGCATCCCTGAGCGTTGGTTTAGTTAACAAAAAAAAAAAAATATGACAAAATTCCCTGCAGCAATTGGCACTAGTACAGAACTACCGATTTCACTAGCTCTAAGAGTATTAGGTCCACTTAAATCTCTTTGCACTCAACTGGCGAATTTTACGTGAAAATGTCATAGGCAGGGATCAATTGCTACCTTTTACTTTACCATTTCACTAGTCACTTCACTAGTGCTACTGGTTCAGCTTGTTCACTAGTCAGAAAGATAAAAAACAAAAAACCGTAGGCATTGTGAAAGCAATCTTCTGTTAAAAAATATATACTTTTTTCGTTTCACATTTTTTCAAACACATTTTATGTCATGTCGTGGGACTTCACTAATTCAATTATTGCATCGAAATTGTTATAGTTTTTTTAAGTATTTTGTCGTCATTACATTTGCATTATATGTTTTTCTAAAAAAATTTTCTTATACAGCTGAAAAAGATCTAAAAAATATAAATTTTTCCCAGCCCTTAACGACTTAGTTGAAAAATCCTGAACAATTTTTCAGTAGACCATTTAGAAAGACGACATTCAAACTTGATTAAAAAAAAAAAGCCTTATCAAATTCCATGCATAGAAACGGAGATATGAAAGTAAGTATGATGGATCATTTCACTGGTCGGATAAACGACCAGCGGTAGAAAACGGGTTAAGTCAAATTAATATTTGCTGCGCCATCAAAATTCACACTCCAGATAAAATCGCTTCAAATCAAGGCAGTATTTTCTGCGATATCAAAATTAGCATTCCAGTCGAAATTTTTTTAATCTCAGTCGATATTTTCTGCGATATTAAGCTTTCCATTCAAGATAAAATTACCTCAAATCAAGCCAATATTTCCTGCGATATTTGAGTGTTGCTGTTGCCAATTTTCTTTTCTATAACTTTTTCAGGCATCTGCCACTCCTTTAGCAAAGCGATTGCCATGTTTTTGTTAAATATAATAAATAATTTTAGAAGTATGTATAATTAACAAAATCTTCTACTACTTACAAAATTTATAAACAAAATGATGCTGCATTTCAAGTAAAGGAATGCACAAAGCAAGGCAGAAAGAAAGTATAGAAATAAGCAAGGTTTGTTTTATTTTTTTCTATGATTTCTTCTCAATTATGTCAAAACAAGAGGTTGTTGTTCTCTCTAACTACTCAGTAAAAACGAAGCAGACAACAGAAAGTAACAAAAAAGTAGAAAATAAAGAAATTAAACAAATCCGATCAAACAAGTAAGCATTAAGCCCGTATGATACTTCATTTATTTTGTCCAATTTTAAAATCTGAAAACAAGTGGCGCGTGGGCAGGACAGACATATTTTGTAAGAAAAGGATAAACGATGGTCCTTTTTTATTTCTGGTGTTTGGAAGAGCAGCTGCATTAAATAAATTTATATTAGCTACACACATCACTTCCAATTTAGCATACATTTACATTAAATAGTTTTGTTAACTCTAAAAATGTAAATCTAATTATTAACAGCACAGTAAATATTTGATCGAAACTTAACGAAGAACGAATTGAAAGAAACGGCAAAAAAAAATGCAAAGAAAATACAGTCCGTCCTACAAATTTTTCTCCAGTTCGTACCATATGCGTACTCACTCACACGAATTGAATCCATGCATTCGTACTATTTAAACTGCTCTAGTTTTCATTTTCAATGACAAAAATTGAGAAAAAAAATGAAGTATCATACAGGCTTTACATACATGTCGCACTTTCACATATATGTACAGCTGCGGTCAAAAAAATAGCTCCTTCCGCCTTGTGCATATATAAAGCAGCGACACTATAAAAACCAAATTTAGGTTTGCCATTTTGAAACTTTAGTATCTATACAATATATCGCCAGTGAGATAACCAAACATATTAATGTAAATAATATTTAATGTAATATTTATTGGCATTTTTATACCCCAACGCGTACTGCGAAAGGGGTATATTAACTTTATCATTCCGTTTGTAACGCTCCGTTTGTAATAAGGATGCGTGGCAGGTATAGAAAAGTATATATTTTTTTGATCAGCATCACCTCCTGAGTTGATTTCCGTGTGTGTGTCCGTCTGTCCGTCTGTCTGTCGGTCGACACGATTACAGCCGTAATTTTAAAGCTATTGCGATGGAATTCAAAAATAAGCTTCTTTTTAAAAAATGAAGATCTTGTTCAAAACTAAACCAATTCGGATGAAACCACACCTACCCCCCATACAAAGTGACTTAATTTTTATTGTACAATCTCTTTAAAATCTATGCACCTAAGCTTTGATCTTCAAAATAAATCCTGACTATGAAATTTGGAAAAATCGGATGAAAACCACGCCTACCTCCCATACGAAGCGGCTTTATTTAAAACGTAAAATCGCTTAAAAATCCACAAAAATTAAAGAAATGTTTTGAAATTTTGCACATGAGTTTTAATATATAGTATGAACCATCTATATGATATTTGGCAAAATCGGACCATAAAAAGTGACGTCATCATATTAGAAAAACTTTCGTTTTCTAAATTCCACCCACATCGTTTATCCAACACATACCACATTTTGCACATATATTCTATATACACATATGGTGTAATGTGACATCCTTAGACTTGGAAAGTGATCGTGGCATCATTCTTTTAATCGAACTTCTTCAACACCGTGTGTCAGACATCTTCGTAATTTGAGCAATCTTCCACCCTTCAAAAATTCGGCGGAATTAGACGGGGGCGTGAAATTTAAATTTAAATCAAACTCCTTCTATAGCCTTCTATAGCCTAATTTTCCATATTTTTTGGAATAATGAGCAGTCAGCAGTCTAAAAAATTGGTTCGAATTGAACGGGACGTTAAATTATTTAACACCGTTGGTATGAATTAGCACATACCAACCAAATTTTACACATATAGACGGCTAAAGACTTCGAATATACTTCAATACGGCCGCGGGGGGGGTATTTTAGCTTCGGTACCCTGCCGAAGCTCCATTCCTTACTAGTTTCACAGAAACTTCTTTCTACGACCGCTCAGTAGCAATCCAAAAGTCATTGTTGTTTTTTGTCATATTTTCTGAAACTGCCATTTTTAACTGCCGCCCGAAAAATATTTATGGGGCTTTAGTTTGAAGCCTTTCCAAAGGCCATTCCAAAACATTAATATGGTTATTTGTTAAACGATTTTTCGCCTTCTTGCTCGTATACTTTGGTTCGTTGTCCTGTTGGCAAGTGAAAATTAACGATATTTCATCCTCGGCATATGTTAACATGACCTCATTTAAAATATCCACATAAATATGTTGATCCATTATATCATAGTTTTGGTCCAATATATAGGTGCCACGCCATACAATGAAATACAAGTCCACCCAGTAATGCTAGATCCACCATGAATAATCGTTTTCCAAGTGAAATTTGGATTGTACTCTGTCCTTGGAGGCCTCCTAAAATATAAACCCGATACTCTCCCACCGTGCAATACGTTCTGTTTAAAAACAATGCCAACAAAGAGTGGAAATATCATTCACTGAGGAATATTAGCGGTGCTATTATTTTGACCGCAACTGTATATACTGGAATACATTTTTGAAAACTGAGCAAATTAATTTCTTGTTCCAAGAAACTCAAATTTCTGATATACACTAAAATTGAGTAGAAATCTACTTGTTCCTAATAGAATTCAGTTAAGCTTATTTACTTCTTAATAAAAGTAAATTATTTCCTTTTGTGTTCATGGCGGCCACACGCATACTACTTTTAGTAACATACAGTTCAATTTGTGTATTGGATTCTTAAAACATTGCTTTAATCGTAAGAACTTAAAATGACTGCTTAAAATAAAAAAAAAAAACCGTATTATTTTGGGAAAAACTCAAAACGTCTATTAGTTTTTGCGTTTCTAAACAGCTTTCAATCTACATGCAAGCTCTTTCGCCTAGTTTATTTTTCCATTTGTATGAATTCTTTTCTCATAAATTAACTCTATTCTGAAATTAGTTCTTTCTTCGTATTTATCGTAGATACTTTGTTAAATGCGTATTTCAAGTTAAATACGTAATTTACAAATATTCGTACGAAAAAGAAATATGACGTTGTGTTTTTTCTAAGTTAACGTCGGATTTACGCATTTATCTTCACGTTGTATTTGCCCAGATGTTGAAGAACTTTATTTTTACTGTTTGCGACTTTATGTTTGTGTGTTCAAGGTTAAAACTTTGAAACTTTAAAAATTTTGTCTTATTAAAAATTATCGCTTAAAGTGTTTTCGATAAAAAAAAAACGCAATTACTTAAATTCATACATTTGTATTACGCATTTTATTGCAAAAATTTTTGTATACGTTATATATTTTGTATATTCGTACAATATACGAACGTCATTCGTATGGCAAATAATAGCTTATAATGAAATTTTCAGCTATGCGACGATGAGGTATGACTAATAATCCCATCTATTCTTCTTATGGGAGGATCATGCTTCTTTTTAAGACAAAACCTTTCGAAAACCTTCCTTTTTCGCCTTAAATCCTCCTTTTATCCTCCAATCATATCCTTCATATCCAAATTATAACACAAATTTTTCAACGATAATAGTCAGAACACATTGAGCGCATTAAGCGACAAGCTCCAATTGTCCCTTTTAATTTACATATATTTCTTATGGGACCAATTTTTGGAGACTTTGTGACGATATTTTTACATCGTGGCTATGCGTAATTTGAACGAGCAAAAATTGTACGACGCAGCTGCTAACTTGCCACATTTGCACAAGGAGCTTGGCTTCGTCAAAAACTATTGTTCGCAAAGTAAACTTCGCTAATCGAGAAGATTTCAGTGGTTCAGCGATGGGTTGAAATATTCACCCATTTGGATACTGAAAGTTGCGACTACAAAAAAATGGCTAAAATTATTGAGTTCATTCTATGCCTGCCCCGTTCAACTGAATTTCTGCTGAAAGAGTTTTTGCTGCAATGAATAAGACGTGGACTACAGAGAAAACGCAACTGCAAGTCGCACACTAAAAGCTATTCTGACTATTAAAGTGAATTTCGTGCCTACAATTATATTCGTTCATCAAATCGCAACCGGATATGCTTCGCCAAATCTCAACGAATTTTTAAATATAATGTTATTAACGACGGGGGAACAGGGGACGAACCTTCACATGGCAACGTGTCTGACCGCCTCAACCTGGCGAGGCCAGCATTATCCATGTCGAAATCGTCTCAAGTCGACTCAAACCTCCAAGTGGTGTTCCCTGGGCAACGGCAAACTGGCATCCGTCAGTTTGACGGCTAATTTGAGCGGCGGGTCGATCCATAGACCTTAAACATGGAATGTGCGCAGGGTTTGGGTCCCGCCACATTACTACTGCCCAATGAAAACTAAACCAGCCTCGGATAAGAACCCCAATTACGTTGACGACCACCGCAAACGAAAAACGGACAATGATTTACGGATATGCACCTGGAATGTCCGAACCCTTTATAGGGAAGGTGCCATTATCCAACTGGCGGAAGCCCTCAAAACAATACAATCTGACATCTTTGGCCCCACTGTCGGTCAGTTCAGTCTTCACGAGACCTCTACGAACAACGGTCTAAGACTGATCGACTTCGCCGCGGCACGAAACATGGTAGTTAGTAGCACCAGATTTAAGCACCTCGACATCCACAAGGCCACCTGGCTGTCCCCTGATCAAAAAACGCGAAACCAAATTGATCATATTGTAATCGACGGAAGGCATGCCTCTAGTGTTCTAGATGTGCGTACATTTCGGGGGGTCAACATTGACTCCGACCATTATCTTGTTGCAGCCAAGATCCGCATGCGATTATGCAATGCAAGGAACATACGCACAGGAATGCAACGAAAGCTAGATGTCGCTAAGCTGCAATTACAACGGACTGCCGAAGCCTACTCCGCTCAACTCTCGGTTAAGCTCAACCAACAAACCTCTGGACTCGACGACGCCGGCGGACTTTGGGCGCATATATCCCACTCCATGCGCGCTGCCGCTGAAGAAGTCATTGGTTTCCGGCGCCCGCAACCTCGGAACCAATGGTACGATCAGGAGTGTCGCATCGCGACAGCAGTAAAAAACGCCGCATACAGAAAAACGCTGCAGTCAGCTGCAACGCGAGCCGTGCTAGAAAACTACCGCGAAAAGGGGAAGGAAGAGAGGCGCCTTTTCAGACGCAAGAAAAGAGAGCAGGAAAAGCGTGAGCGTGAGGAACTAGAGGTATACCAGGGCAAGAAGGATGCACGAAAATTCTATCAACAGGTTAAGCGTCTAACCCAAGGTTTCAAGACCGGAGCATCCACTTGCAGAGACGAAAATGGAGATCTGAATACGGATACACAGTGTGTGCTTAGATTGTGGAGACAGCACTTCTCCAATTTACTTACTGGCGACGATTCCACCAATGCCGCCCATCGAGAGCGCAGTGCAGTGCCACCAATCGACGATGACGGAGTGGAAGTATCACCACCTAGCCATGAAGAGGTTCGAGTTGCTATCCAACGACTCAAAAACAATAAAGCAGCGGGTGCTGACGGCCTGTCAGCTGAATTGTTTAAAACCGGCGGCGATGAATTGATAAGGCGCATGCATCAGCTCATCAGCAAAATATGGCTAGCAGAAAGCATGCCCGACGATTGGAACCTCAGTGTACTGTGCCCTATACTTAAGAAAGGAGACCCTACAATCTGCGCTAGTTATAGAGGTATCAGTCTTATTTCCATCGCATTTAAGGTTCTCTCAAGCGTACTGTGTGAAAGATTAAAGCCGATTACAAAAACACTGATTGGACCTTATCAGTGTGGCTTTCGACCTGGTAAGTCCACCATAGACCAGATTTTCACGCTACGACAAATCCTGGAGAAAACCCACGAAAATCAAATTGACACACACCATCTCTTTGTCGATTTTAAAGCTGCGTTCGATAGCCCGAGAAGGGATTGCCTATACGCAACAATCTCTGAGTTCGGTATACCTGCAAAGTTGATTAGACTTTGCAGAATGACGTTGAGCAACACACGCAGCTCCGTCAAGGTAGGAAATGACCTCTCCGAAACCTTCAATACCGAAAGAGGTTTCAGGCAAGGCGATCCACTGTCTTGCGATCTCTTCAACATCATCATGGAGGGGATCGTACGAAAGGCCGGTGTGCATCGTAATGGCACCATTTTCTATAAAGGTATCCAGCTCCTTGCGTACGCTGATGATATTGATATTGTTGGCAGAACCAAGAGAGATGTTACCGCTGCTTTCGCCGCTATCAAAAAGGAATCAGCTAAAGTGGGTTTGACGATAAATGAGGGTAAAACAAAGTATATGCTGTCTACAAACAAGGGAGCGTGGCGTTTAGACTCCCACGTTTCATCCGGCAGCTATAACTTTGAAGTAGTCAAGGAGTTCGTTTACCTTGGCACCGCCATTAACACTAACAACGAAATCAGCCTGGAGATAAAGCGAAGAACAATAATTGCTAATAGGTGCTACTACGGGCTCAGTAAGCAACTAAGTTCCAGAGCCCTCTCTCGATCGACAAAACTTACACTCTACAAGACGCTCGTTCTACCTGTACTGCTTTATGGCGCTGAGACATGGGTAGTTTCGCAAACTGACGCAGCCGCTCTGGGGGTGTTCGAGAGAAAAGTTCTTCGCAAAATCTTCGGTCCTGTTCGAGTCGGCGATGACTATCGCATCCGAATGAACCACGAGCTGTATGAGCTCTACGGAGACATTGACGTAGTTCGGCGTATAACTGTGCAGCGACTACGCTGGCTGGGTCATGTTCATCGTAGGGACTACGAAGCTCCAGCGAAAAAGGTGCTCGAGGCGAGGGTCGCTGGTCAACGACGACGAGGGAGACCATGCCTCCGATGGATGGACCAGGCTGAGGAAGCCCTAACCGCACTTGGTGTATCCGATTGGAGAAGGCGCGCACAAAGCAGAGGCGCCTGGCGAGAGCTGATGAGGTCGGTCGAAATCCGGGCACGGGTTGTCACAGCCATCTAAGTAAGTAAGTAAGTTATTAACGACGAACAAAAAGTTGACGAAGATGGATTTGAGGAACTGAACTTGGAACATGATATTGGCCATATATTTTGTATTCAGTTCTCTAATTAAAAAAAACATTTAAAAACTGTTTTTTTTTATCGTTATATAATGAACCTCCTTTTATGCTACTTTTGAAAGAAAAAAACCTCTTTTTTTGGCAAAATTGGGAAGGAAAATCTGCCTTTTTGACAAAATTGAGATGGGATGGTTAGGTATATCTAATGTGACTAACGGTGCCGAAAATATCGGAATCATTCCGAAATTTAAAGGCAAGTCAGGTGTTCCAAAGTGAAGCATCTATCGGAATGCTGAAATTTTCGTTTCTAAACCGAAATATACCGAAAATTTCCTTCAGATCAACAAAAAATAGTAATTACGTCAATTAAAGGAAATACCGCCCTACTGGCAATAAATCACCTAAGGCGCTGTTGGTAAATTATTTAACACTTTTAAGGGGGGAGGGGGTGGGATTGGTGTGAATTGTGGGGATGAATTCAGTTTTCAAAATTGTTTTAGTTTTTAAAAAACGCACATGATGAAACAAACGGATCACAAGCCGAAAAAGATAGCTAAGACTATGTTTTAAGCGAGCAAAGGTATAAAAGTTATTTGAAACACCTTCAACAAGTGTGTTGAAAGCGAAAACAGCTGTTAAAACTTGAAAGCGAAAATGTTGAAAGCGAACATCAAAGTGTTATTAGAAAACAAAAACTCACACAATTTTCAAGACTGTTACACCGAGAAAACTGAACGCCTTAAAATCAAAAAAAAAAAAAAGTTCTTGTAAAACTGTAACCAAAATATCTTTACCACAATCAAAATATCGTTGCAATAATGATTTATCCTTTAACTATGCAAGAGCTGCATCATCGAAACATAAGACTGAATTGAAGCTAAATCAATGAAACAATCTTTTCCGTGAAGATAATATTTACCATAATGATTTAGTTCTTTGTTAACAAGGAATTGAAAAAAGTATGTCAAATCAACAACTTTTCTTTGTTTTTTTGAGAGTAAGCTTCATTGTTTCAAAGACAAAGTCTGTTACTATAAAGAATATTTTCTTCAAAATCATATTTGTATACGAAGAATAAGAAAATTGTGTGCAAGTGCCAACATTGAATAGTCCGCCACAGCAGCGCCTAATTTTGCCCCTGCTAACGTAGAAGTTTTTCTTTTTAGTTGTGAAAAAGTGAATTATGTGAAAAAGTTATATATTAAGTGCAAAAAAGTGTCAGTTGTATCAAATGCAGTGTTTTCTTTTTGTTGTATAGAAGCATTTCCAAGAACTTCAGGATGTGCAGTGATCTTTGAAAAATGCTAGCAAACACTAGGTCTGTTCCCGTACTTGAACATTCACACAAATTCGAACTATTTTCTGCGTTTTCCTGTTCCCGTACCTAAAAAATTCGCAAAAGATTGGGAAATTGAAAAATCCAGTCCTTTTCAAATGTTGCTATTTTCTGCTACACAGATTTGGCGAAGCAAAATTCGCAACAATTAGCAAGCTGCCATATTTTGTTATCAAAATATTGCGTCAGCTAATGTCAACTGGTGATAAAATTTATTAAAAGAATAATAAAATGTAAAAAAGTGTTCGCCAGGCACATTCAAAATGATGCAAATTGGTAAACAGTGTTTTATAATAAAAATAACTTATTTTCTTTTGCAAATATCAGCAACAGTAGTTGATGTTTCTTCAAAAGTTGCTACTTGCGAAAACCTGTTCCCGTCCTTTTTATAAGCTTTTATTTAACTTGCTTCGTTCGTATGTATGTATGTATGTATGTCCGCAAATCTTGTAAACAATTTTTCGACAGCTTGTGGGTCTCCGATTATGCTGAAATTTAGCATACATGTGTAAGCCCGCTGACAATGCAATATTATGAAAAATTTCCACACCCCTTTTTACCGCCCACAAATCAATAAAAGTGCTATATCTCGAAAACTACCAGGCGGCTTCAGATAAAATTTAGCTAGTAAATTTCCTTTAAGTAGAAAATGGGGTCTAAGAAAAAAATTTCACCACACCCCCTTTTACCGCCCACAAATTAATATATCTCCAAAACTACCGGGCTGTTTCAACTGAAATTTTGGCCGTAAATGTCCTTCAAGTTTTGCATGGGTTAGAAAAAAAATGTTGCCACACCCCCTTTTACACCCCACAAATCAATAAAAATGCTATATCTCGAAAACTGCTTGGCAGATTCAGGTGAAATTTACCACCCACAAATTAATATATCTCCAAAACTACCGGGCTGTTTCAACTGAAAAGTTGGCAGTAAATGTCCTTTAAGTATTGCATGGGTTAGAAAATAAATGTTGCCACACCCCCTTTTACCGCCCACAAATCAATAAAAATGCTATATCTCGAAAACTGCTTGGCAGATTCAGATGAAATTTTGGAAGTAAATTTCCTTCAAGTAGAAAATGGGGTTTAAGAAAAAAATGTAACCACACCCCCTTTTACCGCCCACAAATTATTATATATCTCCAAAACTACCGGGCTGTTTCAGCTGAAATTTTGACAGTAAATGTCCTTCAAGTATTGCATGGTTTAGAAAAAAAATGTTGCCACACCCTCTTTTACCGCCCACAAATCAATAAAAATTATGTATATCCAAAACTACTAGGCCGATTCAGCTGAAAATTTGGCAGCACATTAACATCAAGTAGGAGATAGGGGTTGAACTTTGGCCACACCTCCTATTCCCGCCCACAAATCAATAAAAATGCTATATCATCATAAAGTAGATAATGCAATCAATCATGTAAATGGTATAAATAATGTTAATATGTACTGTTAAGGTTAATGATCTAAAAGATTAAAATGCTATATGTAAGGCTTCAAAATAAAAGATTGAAAATTTCTAAATTTAGATACCTCCCTAGAATTTACCTATTTACGTACGATTTTATTATGATGATGGTTAACCAAGGAAGAGGTTCTTCTGAATCTAGAATATACCTACTATAAACATATATGACAAATGTCAATGAAATTTATTTTTATATTTTTAGTTCACGTTTTGGTTTTAAATAAAAGCTTATTTTTAAAAATTTTTTTTTATATAGTTTTTTTGTGCAATTTTTCACACAATGCAAATTTTGCAACTTGCAAATTTCTGCAAAAAAGTACGGGAACACACCTATAAACTCAAATGAAGAAGGATGTAAAAAGAAACGTAAATAAAGAAAGTTTGCTCAGATTTGTTTTGGTTTCATTTCAAATTTGCAGCGTGGTTTTTTTCAGTAAACAATTTAAATAGCAATTTGAATGTTACAATTAAAATGATATGTACTTAAAATCAAGGACCTAAGTCTTTGGCTTGAAGTATATTTTTTTGGGAATTTAACATTCTGCGTCTGTGCCGTTACGAATAAAAGTCTTTGTACCAAAGTACATTTTCTTTACTTTGCCTTAAGAAGTTAAGTTTTTGATTTAAAGTATATTGTTCTTGGGAATCTAACAATTTTTGTGAATTTGCCGTAACAATGTTTTGTCTTTGGGCTAACCAATAAAAATCTAACCAATAAAAATCTTTGTGACAAAGTGCAATTTCTTTGGTTTTACAATTTTTTTTCCTGGGTGTAAACACCCAAGTTATAACGTATTGCTACTGGTAAGTGTTTCTCTTAACGTCAGAAAAGCTTTCATTTAGGTTTAGCTCTGTTCACATGGTTAAATTTTTCATAAAATTAGAACAATCAATTAGAACGATCAATAGAACAACGAGAAATTTCCATAATAAAACTTATAATAAATATAATGTTGGGAGGGGGAGGGGGGGGGGGGGGTCTAAAATCAGCCTGAAACATATTACGTAATTTATGAATAGCCATGATCTGGCGAGAGTGGTAATCACATTAAAAAAAAAAGGTTTCCAAAATCTGAAAGTTCGGGACAAACGGGATAGCCTTATGTCCTGTTCATGTCAATTTGAAGTCAATACTATTAAAAACGCCAACGGAAAGCTTCCCCGGTTTCATGTGTTACAACAGCACTTCACAGTTCTGTGGTGAACTCGAGTCTACAATCAGTGCTGATAATTGACCGCAATTGTAGTAGATCTATAATTTTTTCGATTTGTAACACTTTTTCTATAGAGGATAAAACAAAGTATATGCTGTCTACAAACAAGGAAGCGCGGCATTTAGACCCCCACGTTTCATCCGGCAACTATAACTTTGAAGTAGTCAAGGAGTTCATATACCTTGGCACAGCCATTAATAACAACAACGAATTCCGCCTGGAGATAAAACAAAGAACAACAGTTGCTAATAGGTGCTACTACGGGCTCAGTAAGAAACTAAGTTCCAGAGCCCTCTCTCGATCGACAAAACTTACACTCTACAAGACGCTCGTTCTACCTGTGCTGCTTTATGGCGCTGAGGCATGGGTAGTTTCGCAAACGGACGCAGCTGCTCTTCACAAAATCTTCGAACCTGTTCGAGTCGGCGATTACTATCGCATCCGAATGCACCACGAGCTGTATGAGCTCTACGAAGACATTGACGTAGTTCGACGTGTAACTGTGCAGCGACTACGCTGGCTGGGTCATGTCCATAGTATGGGCGACGAAGCTCCAGCGAAAAAGGTACTCGAGGCGAGGGTCGCTGGTCAACGACGACGAGGGAGACCATGCCTCCGATGGGTGGACCAGGCCGAGGAAGCCCCAACCGCATTTGGTGTATCCGATTGGAGAAGGCGCGCGCAAAGCAGAGGCGCCTGGCGAGAGCTGATTAGGTCGGCCGAAACCCGAACACGAGTTTTTACGGCCACCTAAGTAAGTAAGTAACACTTTTCCTATTTTAAAGTGACAGCACCGTCTACAATACGTAAGTTTCAACAAACTGCATACAAATTGAGCTTAAAATCAGTCATTTGCCTGAAAGCTGTGTGATCTCAAGTAAAAATCGAAGTTTTCCGTCTGTTTGTCTCTGATATTTAACTTCAATCGACCTGATTGTTTTTCAGTTATCGCAAAAACATATATAAAATAACTAGTATAAAAGCCCTTCCTACGGCGGGTTGGAAGCATTAACGCTCAAACTGTAATTATTTGTTGCCATTACTACAGTGCTTTTACAACATATTGTTCTGAAAAATGTTCAGCCTGAAAGTATGCACATACATAAAAGGCAAGCATATCACATGAATTTTCTGGCCATACTTTTAGGCTGAAAATTTTTCAACTGTAATAATCGCAAAAATAATTACAGCGATATTAGGTGCAAAGCATTGTGCTTGCCTTTTTTTATATATAGTAAGATTTAGTTTTTGTTTGAATTTTTTGAATTGCTGAAATCAAGCTTGAAATCACTTAAAAAATATTTCTAATACAAATAAATACAGCTTCAAAACAAAAAAGTTAACCTATACCATTCCTGTTGTTAGAACTTCTTCTTTAAAAGTTGATTTGTCAAAAGTCGACAATGATTGATTTTAATGTTTGATATCTACTCGCACATTGATTCGTTCTTTTAAACCAGGCATGCTCATCCAGTAGCTCATCTTGCTCGCGTTACCCGCCATACAAGATTTTTTTTCTTTCATGAACTTTGTCTTTGAACTCATGCGAAAGCAAAACCACGTATAAAAAACAACAACACGATCTATAAAAAAAAAAAAAACAATGCAAATTATTGCACCACAAGCCGCTGTTGACGATCATCTAATTTTGAACTGTGTTTAACTTGTGTTTATTTTTTTTCATTGTCAAAAGTTACGATGCGCAATATTTTGTGTTTGATTTTATTTTTCAAAAATCATTTGCGCTTTTGTAAAATTTCGTGAGCTCCACTATTTTGAACTATATTAATGTGGCGTGCATTTAATTTAAGATATATTCTAAAGTGTCTTTATTATGTTCAGTGTCTTATAATTTATCCTACTCGCTAAATTAAGGTGCGTGCTCACTAGCTCTCAAACTGACGTACTAATTCTACTCTAGTACTTTACAATTAAAATCCCACAAACTGTCAAATTAACGAATAGAAATGCTGGTATATCATTTCGAAATTACGATTTAGATTCCGTAATCTATTCCGAAATTTCACCAAAAGTAATTGGTCACATTAGGTGAGACATTTCATTACAATGAAATTTTCCAATTCCAACTCCAACTGTGTAAGGGGTATAACTTTAACTTTGTCATTCATTTTGTAACGTCAATAAGGGGGAGTGGCAGGTATAGAAAAGTATATAGTTTTGATCAACACTACCACCTGAGTCGATTTAGCCATCTATCTGTCTGTGTGTCCTTCTATGGACACTATTACAGCTATAATTTTGAAGCAGTCGCGATGAAATTCAATGAAAAGTTTGAAAATGAGCAAAATCGGATGAATACCACGCCTACCTTCCACAAAAAGTGACTTGATTTTAGCCGTAAAGTTTCTTAAAAATCCGTAAAAATTAAAGAAATGTCATGAAATTTTAGCATACTTTATATTAAATATGTAATATACACTATCACTATGATATTTGGCCCATAAAAAATTCGCAAAAATCAGGGAAATGTCTTGAAGTTTTGCATTTAGCCCAAGTAACAATTTCACCTAAATAAGCCTGGAGTATTGCTTTGTGTAAAAAATTTTTGTAGGTAGAAGAATTTAAACTTCCTTGATTAATACTTGAAACAAGTTTTGTACAAGGTCTATGCAAGGAGAAGAGGCGTCTGAAATTAATTCCTTTTTGCAAAAACTTATATAAAGTTTGATATAAGGTTTTTATTCAATGGTTATTCACTCGGAAAATGAAAAAAAAAAAGGTTTAATTGTTATATTTATTTCGAATATTTTGTATAAGTAGTACGTTTCGGTTGTGTTTTTTGAGAAAGAAATCTTGTACATTTTAAAAATTTTCGTATAGTTACCATGACCACCCAGCACTCGTCTATTCAACAATTTTTTCAGGCGTCGTTGAAACTTAATTACTATTTTCTTTGAATTTCTTAAAGCAAAATTTTGGAAAAGCCTCAACTGAAATCATTTCGTAAAAGCACTTCATTTGCTTGGGTAGCCCTGTGGTCTAAGGAGACAGATTATCAGTCAAGAGATCCGTGGTTGGATTCCGGGTTCAGACAAGATTTTTTTTTATTTTTCTGTCATGAAATTTTTTGTTTTTGTATGATTGAGAGCGCCTTCTTATTTAATTCAGGAAATTCTAATGTTTTTGTTATCAAAAACTGAAACGAATCTAGATTTTTTGCTTAGTAGTGGTAAAGGTTAAATAGCCAGTGTAGTTTTAGGTTGTGTTCTAGGAACATATATTCGTGGACCAAAGTGTTTTCAGGCCAAAAATTTTGATATATTACCGAATTTAAAGAATCCTTAGGCAAATTTTTTTTAAAAGAAAAGAAGCTAATATACGCTCATATGACAACTTGAACTCGTAAACCGAAATAATCCGAAATAATTCAATTTTGAGCTTATATGATGTAAAAGGTCTTCTTCGGATGTATTAAGAGCAAACCGAGGTAATAATATTGATCTAGAAGGCTGGACAACCACAAGTTGTTGATAAGCCGGATGATTAATGTTTTTTTTTTCAATTTGTTGGTATAGTGTCAAATGCACATTAGAAGTCAACAAAAAATGCATAAGTTTTCTTTTTTTGTTGAAAGTTTAGATAAATTATGCTTGAGAAGCTAAAAGGATTGTCCACTGTTGCATATTCTTTTCAAAATTTCGCTTGGTATCCTAATATATAAAACGCATGTAATTATTTTTGCGATCATCCTGAAAGTATGCACAGAAAATTCATTTGATACTTATCGTGACATGCTTGTCTTTTATGTATATACATTAGGCCGGGTCGATTTGTGGGGAGGCAAAAAAATCGCCCATTGCTCTGTGAAAATCGTATTCTAGGGATCAAAATAAGAAACTTTGCCGAAGGAACCATACCTCTAAAACGAATTCTGATGTCCCCCAATTTGGGTCGAACTTTTGGGTAGGGGCAAATTTTGAAAAATCCCACTTTGACCCATTTAGAGTGCTCCAATCGAGTCCAAATGTATGACCGACCCCCACTAACTTTGGAGGCCCGACCCACCCATGCCAGTGGCACACCTCCTGGAACCCCAATGGGGGTTCCCCATACAAACATTTCAAAAAATCGCCAGTTTTGGCACTATACATGAAAAAATCAGCGAAATGCCTATGTTTTTTATCTTTTTGGAGTTTTTTCTCTTTAGAAATTTATTCAACCCTTTTAAAAAATGAAGGTATCACTGTGACACAATTGCAAATCGGAAAATTGCTTGTGTGCGTTTTTTAAGGCACCACAAGACACAGCTGCATGTCGTAAACTTACTTGTGTAGTTTTTTTATAGCACCTACTTAAGAAGTGAAGGTTGTTTTTACAACCCTTTTTGTGGGTATTTTATGGCACCTTCTTAAGAAATTATGCACGTTTTATGCAACCATTTTAACAATTAAGGTATCACTGGAATGCACCGCAACCCTTTTAAAAAATTAAGGTATCACTGTGACACAATTGCAGATCCTAAAATTGTTTTTAAGCCACCACAAGACACAGCAGGTAGAATTGAAATTACCATTTCTTTCTTATTACCTCGTCTCGTAGACCATATATAACGCAACAGTTTTTGTGAATGCATTAAGTCGTTGTGACGAACTCAAAGTGTGAAGTGCTAATTTCAGATAAAAAAATATTTAAAAAAAAAAATAATAAGTGAAGTTGACCATTCCAAATCAAAAAGTTTACAATGAATCCACCATCCTCTACACCGCAAGATGAAGCAACAACAACATCAACAACTATCGAAAACCCAATGAGTCATATACCCAAGCACGATGTTACTGTTTTTGGTGTGTCTACTGATTAGACTGATCTTAATTTACCAACCCATCTGGATATCTTGAGATATTATTTTTACTTAAGCGATCGTGCTAAAACAGAACAAAAAAAGTTTTCCCATAAATCATTCACTATTCAAGTACAAGATAAGTTGAATGGAATTTGGGAAAACTTGGTATGGAAATAATGCTGAAAAAAAGTGTATTTAATAAATTGCTTGATAAGTATCAAGAGCAAATCAAGAGAAGAAACAAAACCCAACAATTTACAGAGTATGTAAAATCTCTGGAAAACATTTTTTACATTGGAACATGTAAATGCGATTTGAAGGCAGCTCCATGTGCATGCGGCTGGGTTCCCGAACGCCTCAAAGAGTTCATGCACGATCAACATAATCAGAGAAGACTAAGAATGGATGCAGTTGTGATGGAAACTGAAGAGCAAGGAGCAACGTCTATGTCATCAATGCCAACATACCAAGATCCCGATGATTCAACATACGCACCGCCACCGGTTCAAGAAGATATGGATAGAAGCACAAGTTCACAATACACAGAGAGATACTATTGTTTTAACTTTGCCTTGGTATGTGACAGATTTGGTGTGCCTGATAGAGTAGCATCGGCATTGGGAACCGCTCTTTTCCAAGATTTTAAAATGAGAGATAAGCATGGCAATTTATCCTCTCATCATGGATAAATCGAAAGTTCGCAGAGAAAAAAAGAAATGCAGACAAGAATTGGTTCGCAAACGGTTAGATCATACCAATTTGTTAGCGTTTTCATTCGATGGCAGAAAAGATGATACTTTAACGACAGCTAAAGTTGATGAGAAGTATCATACTAAGATGGTAAAAGAACCTCACCTTGTTATTTTGAGAGAACCCAATTCTGAATCGATTGGTTACGTAAGACTGGATCATGAAACCGCTGAATACAAAACAACCAAATTAAATGATTTTTTCAACGATAAAAATATATCACTGGATGCATTAATTGGAATATGCACTGACGGTGAGCCAACAAACACTGGCCCACACGGTGGAATTATACGACGATTCGAATTGCTGTTAAAAAGACCATTGCATTGGTTCGTTTGCCTTCTACACTTCAACGAACTTCCGTTTCGGCATTTGTTTGAGCTTTGGATAAATCAATCAGCACTGGACCAAGATCGGCAACCGGAAAACTGAGCCGTCAAATCGAAACTTGTGAAACTCTTCCGGTAAGTTATTGCTATCACTCATTTATTATAATTGTCAACCATTTTTAATTATTTTATTATTATATATTTTCAGGTGGTGGACGGCTTCCAGAAAATTGAGTTGCAAAATATGCCCACGCTCCAGAAAAAAATTGAATTTTCCACCGATTCGAAGTACTTATACGACATGGCCCATGCAATTTCTAGCGGCGTGGTTTCGTAGGATCTGGCTAACATGAAACTAGGGAAAATTGTACATTCTCGGTGGCTCACCAAGGCCGCTAGATTATTACGATTATATGTGACAACGGAAAATCCAGATGCAAATTTAAGAATTCTGGTTGAATTTATAATAAAATGTTATGTGCCAATGTACTTCAATATCAAGTATTACAGCTCTGTCGTGTACAAAAAGTGCCAAAACTGGTGATTTTTTTAAATGTTTGTATGGGGAACCCCACAGGGGCGTTCCAGGGGGTGTGCCACTGGCATGGGTGGGTCAAGCCTCCAAAGTTAGTGGGGGTCGGTCATACATTTGGACTCGATTGGAGCACTCTAAATGGGTCAAAGTGGGATTTTTCAAAATTTGCCCCTACCCAAAAGTTCGACCCAAATTGGGGGACATCAGAATTCGTTTTAGAGGTATAGTTCCTTCGGCAAAGTTTCTTATTTTGATCCCTAGAATACGATTTTCACAGAGCATTGAGCAATTTTTAAATCGACCAGCCCTAATATACATATATATATATGTATATAAAGTATATATATATATATATGTATACTTTCAGGCAGAACATTTTTCAGAATAGTATGTTGCAAAAGCACTGTAATAATGACAAAAATTATGGGGTTTGACGGGCTAATGACGGGCTTTTATACTAGTTCATTAATAATAATGTTTCGACTTAACCAACTGAGAGTTCGATCAAGAAGTTAGCCTATGTAAACTTTGTAGTTTGCATCTAACAATGACAGCCCTCCGTAGTTACCAACACAGTTTAAATCTCCTCTTTTAATTAACGGAACTATTATACTTACTTACTTACTTACTTAGGTGGCGCCTACAACCATAGGTCGGTTTCCGCCTGTCGTAAGAAATTGTGCCAGCCATTTCCGTTTAGCACTTGCTGGTGCCAGTTGGAAGCTACAAATTTCATCCTCCACTTGGTCCCTCCAACGGAGATGCGGTCGTCCTCTTCTGCGTTGACCGCCGATAGGTACCGAATCTAGTATTTTCTACGCTGGAGCGTCGTCTTCCATCCGCTCAACATGAGCAGCGAAGCCGGCATTTGGAGCGTCGTCTTCCATCCGCTCAACATGAGCAGCGAAGCCTCTCGATTTTTATGCGCTTTACTTTGTCAATATAGGCGTATAGCTCATACAGCTCATCGTTCCATCGTATTCGGTACTCGCCATTGACACAGATTGGTTCGTAGATTTTACGAAGGATCTTTCGCTCTCAAAGTCTTTTTATCAGAACTGCTCAACGTCCAGGCTTGTGCTGTACATAAGATGATGGGCATGATTAGTGACTTATAAAGCGTGATTTTTGTTCATCGAGAGAGGGTTCTGCTTCTCAATTGCCTACTGAGCCCAAAGTAACACCTGTTGGCAAGAGTTACCCTTCGTTTTATCTCTCTACTAATATAATAGTTATAATAGTTAATGCTGAAACCGAGGTAGACGAAGTCCTTCACATCCTCGAAGCAGGTGTTGTCAACAGTGACGTGGGTGCCAATACGCTGGGACTGTTTGTTTGTTGACACCAAATATTTCATCTTATCTGCGTTTACTGCAAGACCCATGCGACTCGACTCTATTTCTTTCTCTCTAGCGGAACTATTATAGATTTTCTAAAAGACTGTAGAATCTGATTTGCCACAGTACCGATTTCAAGCACAAGTATCGAATGCGCATTTTCTGTCTACAATATTGTTGCTGGCTGAATAGGTTTTCTATAGATATGCTACAAAGTATAATGATAGTCCGATTTACATTGCAAGAAAATGGATTTTGCGAAACATTTAAACCTTCCACTAAGCCTCGCAAAACACAAAAAGTGTTGATATTTGTTATATTTTTTTATTTATAAATTATTTAATAAATCAAAATAAAAAAAAAAAATTCGTTTTCTTTGATTTTATATTTCTAAAATCATTTGTTTATAAAAAATTCTTAACATTTCATAAACAAATGATTTTAAAAATATAAAAACCAAAAAAAAGGAATTCTTCTTGAATTATTAAATAATTTATAAATAAAATATATAACAAATATCAACTGCTTTCTTTTTTGTGTTTTGTGAAGTAAGAGGTGTGGGGGGAATTTCCGACTAATTGGACCAATTTGAAAGGTTTATGACTGTAGCTTTTGGAGTAAATATTTTTGGGAGTTGCTAACCGTGTTTTTATTTAGCCTAGTTTATTTTTCAGTCTATTATTAAATTAATTTCTTTAGCGAATTTGTCAATTTATCTACACGCAGTATTTAACCAGATGGTGAGAATTCAATTATTGCTCTAAAATAATGTTTATTTAACGACTGCATGTATTCAACTGTGTGTGTGTGCAAGGTTGAAAATTTAAAAAGTTAAACATTTTCGGGTAATCGAACAATAGAACAATACAAAAAGATATATGAAGTTGAAAAAGTGTTTTCGTTGGACAAAACCCAATTACTTTAATTCATACGTGTATGTTTGAAGAACATACTTTTTGAGAACATTTGTTGTATAAATTTTATACACGATTAGAAATTTTGGAATAATTTTTAACACAAATGGGCTTACATATATTTCTACTTCAAAATTATATTAAACTAGTAAGAAGCACGTCCTACGATGGATTGGAAGTATTTAGAGTAAAAAATATGACATTTATTGGATTTATTGGATTTATACACTATTATTATACAAAGAATACATGCGTGTTTAAATTATTTTGATAAAACTTCCTTATGTAGTGCTTTTCTAACATATACTGTTCTAAAAAATGTTCAGCCTAAAAGCATGCACATACATAAAAGGCAAGCATACTGCTCTGTCACTGATAAGTCGTGTGATATACGTAATATATCTTCGCCGCTATGTCAGAAGGTGCTATATCCACTTTTGGTCATTTTGAGAAAATTGCAAAATACTATTGAAACGGCTAGCTAAAATTCAAATTATTTTGAAATGCAGTGGTACTTTCAAATTATATGTAGTTAATACTTGCCTAAAATTATACATACTTTGTCAGATGACAACTTTACACCATCATTGGATTACTGTAAAAATTGGATATAGCACTTATTAATGTTACACAAAACAATGAATATAGAACCCTGGTAATTAAAAATAAAAACACACTTTTCAAATAACATTTATTTCAAAACAAGGAATGTTAACGAAAAACAAATCTAGTAATATACTAATGAACAAAAGGTTGAAAAATTAATAATCCTCTGACTCGGAATTCGATTCAACGGTTTCATTTCCAATTGGCAATGAGCTGAAAGAAAGCATTTTTTAACTTTGGTTTTTGCACTAAATACTAAAAGACATGTTTCTCACTCAATCCAAGCATGGAATTCCTGTGAAATAAGCTTTTGAGCACATACACTTTGCAAGTCCCGTTTTTTGGCTTCTTTTATAGGCAGGAGATGTTCGTAAAGTAATGGCCAACTAATACCTGGCCTTGCTCTGACTTTACGCACTACAACATTAACAAACTAAAAATAAAAACTATACTTGTAAATAAACTCACTGATTTATAAGCAAATGAATTGTTTTCGTACTTTATACTATTCTTGTTCATCATGGTTGTATTTAACACCAATTTGGCCAGGCATCGATTTGCAAAACATCAATGATTTTATATTCAACCAATTCAATTTTTCTCTGTCATTGAACACAATAACTTTTTTCATTGATCTGGCACTGACCAATTTTAAATCAATGAAATCACTATGTGACATTCGTACCACATGGTTGGATGCTTACGACGAGCTTGACGAATAACGTTTGACCAATCATTCATGGAAAATAGAGAACAGTTTTTGGCCGCATGTTCAAAGAAGTGTGGCCCACTTCTAGAAAATTTTCTTTGATGATTTCAATGGGAGATTCTTGTACTAACTGAAGCAACATTGCAGCAACATAACGATTGCGGTTCTGCCCACTACAATTATCAGACCACAAAACAATTTTTTCGGTACCCTTTTTGCATTTCTCCTTTAATGAATGTTTTCACACAAGATCCGATTTCACTACTTCCTCTTTTGCCATCAACTTCAGACCAAATGTAGCAAGTTCCATCACGAGTTGCTTCATTATAAATAGTATACACATAGTTTTCTTTTGTAATAGAATGGGCTTGCTTCAGCCTGTGGTATCTGCAAAACTGATTGCAAATCCATGGTAGCACCTATCAACTCTTTATCCATTGCACAACTTTCGATGTCTGATCTCATTACAGCACGGCTTAATTCTTTTCGTTTAATGTGTGCTTCGAAATCAGATTTTTGTTCTTCTGATGGTTCAATGGCTGATTGGGCAAGGGTACACGTAGCACATGAATCTTTTTTGAGCTTGTGAAATGCCATGTTGTAATCCTGACCGAAAACTTGTTTGTACTTTTCATAACTGACTTTTGCAGAATCTGTTCCTGCTGCTTTTTCTTTGAAAAGATCAAACATTTTCGAAATAATTAAACCACTGCTTAAATACAATCTTTTTGATGATTTTCGGCAATAGTGTGACTCTATTGGTGGAAAAGATTCAATATGATTCTTGATGGCAGCAATTACCTCTGGCTTCAATTTGTTGTGAGGTTCATGTTTTCCTCTTTGATCTTCGCCCAAAAATTCACCAGTGTTTGATCGATCTTTGTTTGCCAAAGCAATGAGCTTGTACGAAATTGCAAGGGACGCACAGAAGAATTCATGGCACACTCTTAAATTTTCATTGTTTTTTGGTAAAACGTATTCATAATCCAAATTCTTTCGGAAATTTACTTGTTTTTCGGATCTTCTTCTTTTCACTGGAATGGCTTTGGTAAAGTTCAGGAGGAACTTGCGTTTAACTTTAAAGGTATCTCTTTTTTTCCAATAATCATTGAATATTTCCAGGCGATATTCCTCTGTAAATAAACTGCACTTGTAAATCGTTGGTTCTTTGTGAGAGTGATTTATCAAAGGATTCATCAACTTCGCCATTTTCATCTTTCCTTTTCCATCCAAATGCTTTTCACCCCGAGAACACGCCTTTTTTCTTAGATTCTTCTTTCATTCTTTAGGCTTCCGCTGCTTCCATCTTGAACGTTTTTTACTTGGACCGGGCACATCTACAAGGACAAGGACAGTTTAATTGACATAAACTACTGTTGATTTCAGAAAAGTTATACCTACTCTGATCACTTTCATTTAGCAGTCCTATGGCAGCTTCTTCTAACTCCATTTCTATTGATTCGTCACCTGTCAGATACAGAACAGAGATCTAAGCCGTCCATAATTATCGGCGGCGGCGGCTCGACCTAAAAATTAGTCGGCGTCGGCTTAGAACCGGCGTGCACCGATTTAATTTTGTTTTTTAATGTTTCCAAATGAATTGTTATTACGAAACCAAAAACCAAAAAAAATAATTAATTTTGAGGAAAAACTTAAAACTATAAATTCTTAAAACAAAGAATTTTAAATAAAAATTGTTAAATAAACTAAATAAAAAAAAATAAGTGCTTTTTTACCCGCTTTTATAGCCAGATTTTACCCGGTTTTACAATGCTTATGGCGCTTTTCTTCTTCCAAAATTGGTATGGCAAAAAGTTCTACACCCACATAGCAGCTTTTGGCATACCAAGGAAGACAAAATGGATATAGAACTTTGCTTGTTATGCAAGGATGTAGGACTACAAAGGATGTAGAACTTTTTTGGCCGAATACAGAATGGTTTGTGAAACATTAATATACTAAAAACTCTAATATTGTGAATTTTGGATGAAGCACCTTTTGGCATAGCGGCGACGATATGATGTGAAAAAAGTGTTGTATTGACATTGCAGCTACCAATTAATTTGCAGCTAATTTACTTTGAAACTTGTAGTTAAATTACAACACTTCAGTTGAATTTTAAACAAAAACTTAATTATAATATAGTAAATTTCAATTTATTTTTTAGAGTGTATAAGCGTAACAAAACTTTTGAATAAAGTCTGCCAACTTTAGCGTTCTAAAATTATTATCTCGGCTATGTTTTAGCTTTAACACTATCAAATAAAGAACAATATAATATTGTTGAAAACACTTTGATGACAAAACAAAATATTTTTTTCTTAATTAAATATTTGCCAGAAGCGTTTTAAGAATATGTGTGTGTTAATGTGTTGCGAGAGTTGTGTCTTAAACAGGTATAAAAGCTGCTGCAAATGCTTCGAATTTATCACTTCTAATCCTATCATCATAGTTGTGAAGGTTAAAAAACTCAAAACTATGAATTCACTCTTCGTCCTGGCCTGTTTGGCAACTCTGGTAACTCTGGCTGTTGCAAGCCAATCTAATTACTGCAAACTTATTTGTATTAATGGAGTTGTAACATATTCGCAAAACAATGTTGTTTGCGAGAAAAACGTAAGTAATAAGTTCAAATAATTATTTATTTGAATATTTAAAGCATTCTTTTAAACGTCTTAACTGTAGAAAGGAATCGGCGGTCAATGTGTTGATGGCGGCTTATATAATATCTCGGATATTCGCAACAGCCGTGATAATATTGTTCACATGCACAATAAATTCCGTAACCAAATAGCTGGTGGCGTACCGCCTAAATACCCAATAGCTGCGCGTATGCTAACCATGCAATGGGACGAAGGACTTGCCGCAGTGGCTCTTTATAACACCAAAGACTGCACGGGAGAAGTCACTAATTGCAACAAAACGTCAAAATTTATTCATACCGAAGCAAATGAGTTATTTTCTTGGACTGAAGATTGGAAAACTAAGCCAACATTAAATCAATTAATCGAGAAGGCCTTTACAAAATGGACGGAGGATTCGAAGTGAGTATTCTTGTATATTTGAAAGCGATATATGAAAAAGATATGATATTAATTATAAGATTTATTAATATTTTTGTTTTCCAGCAACCGCATATTTTCTGACAAAACTTTTGCTCTTGGTTGTAGCGCTGTTATTGACAATATAAGATCTTATCTAAGGTGCTATTATGGCATCAGTGCTGAACAGCCTAAAACTGGCGAATCAATTTACAAAGTTGGTTCTGCACCCGCTGAGGACTGTACAGAAAATAACAAGTTGTATAACAATCTTTGCGTTCAGGCTGATACAGATAGAGAATATACCTTGTTGTAAAAATCTAAATGTTTATCCAAAAACGTCGTCGTTATTACATCAATAACTAAATTGTATAATATGTTTTATGATTAGATTTGGCATGTTTTCATTGAAAATCAAATAAACACCACGCATGATGAAATTATATGATATTGTTTTATTTAAAATGAAGAACAAAGTTTAACTTAAAGCCGTTTTAAAAGTGTAATTTTTTTGTGTTGTTACAAAGGAAAGAAAATTTAGACTGGCTTGTTTTGAAAATTGTATGATAGAATAGTAGGAAAAAAGTGGCAATCAAGAGAAACTCCGCAAGTTTAGCAACTTAGTTGCGCCTGCCTGTCCAAAGCCAGGATAAAGGAGGATGGTTGATTGTAGGATACGTTCTGCAAACGTTAAAACTGATAGGGCCAACCAAGAGCTCGGAGTGGCACCCATCTTGGTAGCACGTCATATTCGGTATATCAATATGAAACAAGCCTGCTAAGGTATAGCAATTGATCTTAAAATTTTTTAGTACGGGGACAGTCTTACTCGTCAAATGCGGTAGACCCTATCTATCCAGCGCACTGAGACTAGAAATGGCCGATTAAAATTGAATGTGAGTGTTTTAACATGCGTGCGTAACATGTTGACTCTCTGGCTTTCCTTTGGGGCTTACTCGTCGATGTTTGAATTGGTCCCTCAAACTGACACGGCGGTCACTGAGGTTAGTGGTGAAATGGTGTACACTTGGGTTCTCATACTGAGCACGGCATTCCCTGAGAACAAGGCCAAAACTCTATCTGGATGTTGAGATCTTTAGATGATCCGGACTGCCAGAATAAGAGTGGCAAAATCAGGTCCTCCTTTGTAGGTACCAGATATGCGTAATTGTTCGCAACTGAGCCGGCAGCTGTGAGCTGTTAGAATCGCCCTTTCAGTGCTCATTGAGCATGGTCACGTATAAAAGTGCGCTCATTCATAATTGCATGAGCGCATTTTTGGTCTCTTTGCGGGGATGTTGTGGATCCTCATTGACGGGATAGAGTTGCCCAGATGACTGCCGTTGAGACTCGTACTGGTTGTGGTTGTGTGAATGCTACACAGGTCTAGATTGACCGGCGGGGTGGCGCGGCGCTGTGGAACGACCGGGCTGGCATATCTGTCTTAATATGCAAGAGATTGGGTAGGTCTCGTCTTCACCAGTAGATGGATTAAAGTTACGTCACTACTGAAATCTAAACTGGTACTGCTATTACGGGCAGTACGTAATTTATTGCATAATGCTTCTAATCAGCAGGGCACTGGGTGATGCTTTGTGAAACGGCTTCCATGTTCGTGTTGCTACACTAGATGCCCCGTATGCTTTAGTGGTTAAAACATAAACGGGTCCGTGTTGTAGTAAACACATAAGTTCTGGTTGTCTGTTTCATGAACTATTACCCCAGGTCTGGGGACCCAAGTACTTAAGCCTTACGGCAGGCGTACTTACGTACTACAAGAGAAAGCACACTTATGATAAGCAAGACACAAGAAGCGAAAGTCAAAATTCAACAAAATGCTTATAATTTGAGGGTAAATGTAGGTATATACGATTTTGTAAAAATTTGTCAGTCGATGTCAATCCCTAAAAAATAAATTGCTTAAGGCCCACAACAAATTCCAAGCTAAGGGGCTGTTCATAAATTACGTGACATGTTTTTGGCCAATTTTTTACCTTAAGCCCCCCCCCCCCCCCCACCTGCCCCTCCAATGTCACGTCACACTTTTACTTTTTACATTTTTTTAGTTTTTTTTTATAGCTTAGCAGTTTGTTATGAAAACAAGGTCGAGCATGTTATATTAATTATAAGTTTTATTATTATAGAAATAACATGGAAACTTCACGTTATTCTATTGTGTTTGACCAACAATTTTATGAAAAATTTGGCCATGTGAACAGAGCTTAACACAAATTAAAGCTTTTAAAAACAAAAACTCCAACGTTATAACATTACGTTCAAGAAGTTCACAAGATGACACATAGATGGCGTTACTAGATTTTTTTCCATATGATTTTTATTTAGTACCAACCTTCAAACGATACGTAAAGGGTCCGCCAAATAACTTTTTTTTCTTGAAAATGCAAAAAAAAAAAACTACTGAATATTTTCTCAAATTCCTTTTTTTATTTGAATGTACAATCCTTCCGGTTAATAATGGAAAATAATTTCATTCAAATGGCTGCCTCGGCTGGCCATGCAGTAGCCTACACGATCGGTCCAATTTTTAAGCACATTATCGATAGTGTGCAGCTGTATTTCACCAATGGCTTCACGAATATTGTTCTTTAAAGCGTCAATTGTCTCTGGCTTGTCGGCGTGACACTTATCTTTGAGGGCACCCCACAAATAATAGTCCAACGGTGGCAAATCGCAGCTCCGAGGTGGCCAAACGACATCAGCTCTGCGGCTGATAATGCGATCTTCAAAAACAGGGCGCAAAACATCGAGTGTAGCTTCGGATGTGTGGCACGTAGCGCCGTCCTGTTGAAACCAAATGTTGCCAATATCCTCCTCTTCAATTTTTCAAAATTTCGTTCAACATGGCCCGATAACGATGGCCATTGACTGTAACGGCCACTCCTTGCTCATTTTCGAAGAAAAATCGCCCAATTATGCCTCTGGACCAAAATCCGTACCAAACAGTGACTCGTTTTGGGTGCATCGGCTTTTCAATGTATGCGTGCGGGTTTTCTGTGCCTCAAATGCGACAATTTTGCTTGTTTACATACCCGCCAAGATCAAAATGAGCTTCATCTGAAAAGATGATTTTTTTGGCAAAATCGGTAAAGTAATGTCGCAATATTTCCCAGCGTTGTTCAAGCATATACACAACCATATTCGTTCAGCGGAAGGATAAAACTAATTATCTGTCAAATCAGACATGTGCTGAGTATTATCATTCACGAAATAAGCACTAGTTGAAAAAAAAAGTTAGATGGCGGACCCTTTAAAAAAATTTGACAACAATCTGACAATTGATTCGTGAGCTATAGCATTTTGTGTGCTTCTTATTGAAAAAAAAAAAAAATGGATAAAAGTGAATTTCGAGTTTTGATAAAGCATTGCTTTTTGATGAAAAAAAAATACAGTGGAAACCAAACAATAGCTTGATAAACATTATCCGGACTCTGCTCCATCGAGAAAAATGGTAGAAAAATGGATTGCTGAATTTAAACGGGGTCGTACCAGCACAAATGATGCAGAGCGCAGTGGACGCCCAAATCAGACTGTTATTCCACAAAACAACAAAATACTCCACAAATTGGTTATGAAAGATCACAAATTGAAGGTGCACGAGCAAGCTGACACTGTAAAGATATCAGATGGTAGTGTTTTTACCATTTTACACGAACATTTGGGTATGCAAAAACTCTGTACAAAGTGGGTGCCGCGTGAGCTCACAGTCGACCAAAAACAACAACGCATTGATGCTTCAGAGGAGTGTTCGCCGCTGTTAAGCCGCAATAAAATCGAATCGTCGATATGTGACAATAGATGAAACATGGCTTCGCTATTACAAACCAGAATCCAAAAGACAGTCAGCTGAGTGGACAGCAGTCGACGAACCTAATCCAAAGCGAGTAGAGCCCCAACAGTCGGCTTGAAAGGTGATGGCATCGGTATTTTGGGATGCGAAGGAATAATATTCATCGACTATCTCCAAAAAGGAACCACCATCAACAGCGACTATAACTGTGCACTTTTGGATCGATTGAAGTCTGAAATCGCCAAGAAACGGCCACATTTGCAAAAGAAAAAAGTACTGTTTCACCAAGACAATGCACCGTCTCACAAATCGATGAAAACGATGGCAAAATTGAATGAATTGGGCTTCGAGTTGCTTACCGACCCACCGTATTCTCCAGATTTAGTCCCAGCGACTTTTTCCTGTTTTCTGATCTCAAGAGAATGCTTGCTGGAAAGAATTCAAGTCGAATGATGAAGTAATCGCTGAAACTGAGGCCTATTTTGACGAGAAAGAGAAATCGTACTAAAAAAGTGGTATCGGAAAGTTGAAAAATCGCGATACCCGTTGTATCGCTCCCAAAGGCAACTATGTTGAATATTATAATCGAGTTTTATTAAAATTTTGTTTTTTTCATACTTATCCAACGGACTTATTGAATGACATGTTACATTATAACTTGGATATGCGACAATTGTGTAAACAGTTATGTTTGTTTTAGTTTTCTTATTACTCTTTGATGTTCACTTTGAACGTGAAATTATACAGCTTTTGTCATCGAAAAAATCGCTTTAGCGTAAGAATTCACACTTCAGTTCGTCAAAAAAAAACTATTTTTTGCAGCTGCTACAGTTGTTAAAGGTGTTTCAAATGCCTTTTATACCTATGCTCAATTTAAACATAGTTAGTTCTATTAGGTTAGTTCTATTAGGTGCGTTTTTTTTGTTGTTATAAAACGAAATCAATACTTACATTAAAATTAAATTTTAATAAATTTTTTTTGAGAGACAGATACAAGATATAATTAAATTATGTAAAGATATAAATTTAAGTTCATAGTACTATAAAAATTTTTCGAATTAAAGGTTTTGTTTCGTCTAAATATTTTGTTTTATTACCATAATTAATTGCTAATGTATATTTGATAAATTCGTGAATATTTTTAGTATCATCATAATTTTCAATATTTTTGTCTTTATTAATAAAATTCTAAGAAATTCTAGGATGAGTTTTTTTTTAATTCCTAACTACAGCGGTTATATTTTTTCTGTATTTGTGTTATCAAGATATTCATCATCTGTGTTCTTATAAAGACAATTATTATAATTATCATCACGAGTGCTTAAACAAAAAATACAAATTAAACGCTTAAGAATTACTCAGATTCATTAATTCTCCCCACGTTCATGTAGTTCACAATAAAAAAAAAATTCGACAACTTCAAAATTCACTTTTTGGGAGTTTCTTGTAAAATTGATTAATATTTGTGTACACGTACAACTTCAGTTGAATTTTCTTCGAACTGCATTTAATTAACTTCTACTTAAAGCCTACGAACTCCAGCGAATGCTACCTTGTAATCAAAAATAAACATAAACTTGAGCATTAAGAAAATAAAAACAAAAAATTTAAGAATATACAAGCAAGAAGGTGAAAGATAAATAAAATAAAAGCAGCATTTTTCAACTTTACGGCTTCTTTAAAAAAGAAAATAACAATAAAATAAAAAAAACCAAACTAAGAAGCAATCAGCATAAATGTGTATCTTTCATATACATCAATATTCATTCATTCTACAACACCTTGTTAAGAGTGCTGAACAAATTTTCAATGGGGGTAAATTCTTAGAATTAATTCAAAAGCATTTTCGAGCAAGTGTTGTACTGGGCTTTGACTGTTGTATGCATGGCACGATCCAATGTTACCAAAACGGGTTATATATAAATATACAAAAGGTAAACAAGTTCGTCTCGTCCTGCTTGCGACGTTTATCACAAAATTTCTTTATCAATTTCAAATAATGCCTTGTGATGCATCGCGTCACGCTCTACTTTATCATTACCGATTATGTCCGATAATAGTGACTTCAAATCTGGATTTTATATTACTTATTTATGTAAAAATTAATCGATTGAGTTGTGAAGAGAAAATAACTATTCCATTGTTACCCACAGATGTAGAAATCAATTTTATTATTGTAAAGATTAGATTTCAAAGTGATAGGTAATTAATTAAATTTTATGAGAATATATTTTAAAAATTTTGGAATTCCGCCGGCAAGCTGTTTGATTTGCCTCAATATATTGACACTTTCTCTTTTACTGCACTTAATTTAGCTGTCTCTTGACTAGCTCCTAGCACTCTGAAGTAATACCATAAAATGTATTTCTTCACCATTAAAAAGTATCTTCAACTCATTTTATTCAACAGCACTGCGTTATTAACAAGTCGGCAAAATGTATGCCTCGATCATGTTCATTAAATATCTTTATTTAATGTTAATAATCAAATTACAAACATAATAATATTAAATCAAGCAAGTTTCGCAAATTGCATTTTCATCAATGCAGACAGAGCAATTTTATTCTTAGATTGAATTGATCGAAGTGGATGTCGTGGTGTGCACTGAAAAAATCTATTCGATCACTTCAGCCATTCCATATTAAGCGTATCAGTCATACTGTTTAACCATCTTCAATTTTGCTTAAGCTTTCAGAATCGAATCTTCTTACGAATTTTTTTTTTTTTTTTTCTTGGGCTGAGATAAGCTCAGCCACTCCAAAGTCCGTCCAAGGGATCTCTCAACACCTGGGCAAAACTAGTTTTTTTTTAAATGTAATATATTTGATATATATATGTAACTATGTTTAAAATCACGGTAAGAAAAATTATTGGTAGTTGCATTACAAGATAGGCTTACATTTAACGAGCAAAAAATGAAATCATGATCAGATATAAAATAAAGTTGATCGAAACTTTTTCGAATTTCATATAATTCTTTCTACGATAAATAAGTTTGACTATTTTATTCTTTTAAAGTTGCATCTGTTCAATACAAGCCCATTTCGTTTTTTTTGTAAAATAATTCAAAAAGTTAATTTATGATAGGTGTTGATAGGTTTCCAAGCATCTTACTTTATCTCATTTTAAAAAAGAAAAATAAATGGAAACTTTGACCAATTGACAAATGCATAAATTAACGATGTCATAAGTTAATGTAAAGAACGGAAATAGTTTCCAATTTGACTACAGATAAAATCTCATTTCGAATTAATTTCTAGTTTTTTAATACAAATATTAATATCGAAATACGCGATGGAAATTTGAAGCTACCTGGAAAGATTAATAATTTAAATATTTAATTCATAAAGAAAGGTACATTTAAAGGAAATAAGATTGTCAATCCATTAAGTGAAATAAAAATTTAAACCTAAAATTGTTAAAATAGTCTCAGACTCAAACAAAAAACATCTTTTTGAACAGTTCATGCAAAGTTAGATGCTATTGTAGTCGTTTTTCTTTTGAACCGATTTTTTATATTAATTTTTATAATCAATGCAATTGCTTTCGCTTTCCCTTTTGGTAGTTTCCAACCTCTAAAAA